>JARFIW010001451.1:0-600000 GCA_036346225.1 Platerodrilus igneus | reverse complement strand
GATAAAGACCATCTAGCGACGGTCGAAACGTCTGATTAACAACATATAATGTAAAAAATTTTATTTTATTTATTTAGACCTTTTTCCTAAGAAACAAACTTTCAAGTATTAGTATATAAAAGAAGGTCAAGAAATACCTATATATATATATATATATATATATATATATATATCATCATCATCATCATCATCATCATCATCATTAGGTCTTCAGTCCTAGAACTGGTTAGACGCGTATCATCATTGTTCCCTATTCTGAACTAACCTACAGATTTCCCTGAAATATGCACAGTTTGCATCTATATCTGTCTGATCTAGATCTACATCTACCTCTTTTTTCCTATCTCTGCTTGTAATATATCACATACTATTCCCCAAAAATGCCTTAGAACGTATTCCGCCCTACTATTTCTCTTTTTCCCCAGATATCCTTGTTCCCCAACTATTTCTGTACTTATTTGTTATTATCTTTGTCTGTCCATGCTATTGTCCTCATACATCTGAAGCACAGCATTTCAAAAGGCTGCTACCGTTTTTCTGTCTGGGTTTCAGACTTCCCGTATTTCATAGGCATACTGTTCTGTGCTCCACACATATGCTTTCAACAATTTTCTTCTTATTCTGTTTGTTGTCTTTCCTCATAGGCGATGTTCTTTCTTGTTAGATGCAGTTCGATCACTTTCTATTGTTTTACTGTTATATGCCCTATTTCTCCGACCTTCAATGGTTGTGAAGGGAGGTAAGCAGTCTGTGGCTGCCAATTTCTCCCAACACTTAACCATTTGGCGATTTAATATATTTTCCAATTTATCTTTTCGCACAGTCAACATTAGTTGCAGGTATTTCGCAGCCATTAGGTTTTCCGTCTCAAAACTGGTTGGACACGTACCTGCACTTATTTATATTCTGAGCTAGCCTACATAGTTCCCTGAAATTCTCCCACATCATGCATATTCAGGTTAATCTTCTTTGGGAATTAAACCACTCATAGTTTTTAAAATCAACTTTATTTACGTTTCGATCCATGACCTAGGATCGTTGTCAAACTAATAATAAAAACTTAAAGTTTGACATTTATGACATAAATTGAAGGTAACTTTGATTTATTGATGTTTGAAATATTTGGTTTGAGTATATTAAGCAAAAATTTTTAAAGTTTAACAGAATGATTGCCTTCAATTTGTGTTGCGACCTGGGATCGGCTTTCTTTAGGTAGCCAATACGCTTAACGTGAAATCAGCTGATTAATTTTTATTGGTGAATTTTATATAAATTCAATAACTTGGAATTGGAAAACATTTTTTAACATGTTTCTATTTATACAATTGAGAGGATGGTTATTAAAGAAGTGTGTGATTGCATTATTGAAAGGCTTAAGTAGTCGTTTTTTTTATATTTATTTTGTGGGGGAAAATTCATTATGATTTAAGTTACCTCTTTGGTAGATTTTAACATGGTTCTGAGGCGACTCTATGGCGGGTTTACACTTGTCAGATACCAATGTTGTTCTATGAAGATTGTATATGGATCTGAGGCGACCCTATGGCGGATTTACACTTGTCAGATACCAATACTGTTCAAAGGAGATTGTATATGGTTTTGAGGTAACCTTATTGTGGATTTATACTTGTCAGATACCAATGCTGTTTTACAAGGATTGTTAATATGCTTATTTTTATGTAATTAGTTATTTTATGTATAAATAGAAATCATGTATGCAGGCTGTATTTCATGTTGATATTGCAAGGAAAACCCAGGAAAAACTTGCAATGCTACCTAGATATTGTGGGCATTTGATTTCCGTTTGTTATTTCTTTTGTTATTTCTTTTAGTAATGGAATCCATTGTTTACTGAAAGTCACGGATTCGTTTGCAACTCAGTTATTTTTATGTAGGGTTATATAAGCAGCTACTTTGATTTTGCGTTTTTGGTGGTTTTCTTCTTTTTCTTCTTTTCAGGGAGTATGTGTATTCAGCTCGTTCCCTTTCTATTGTTTTCTAATTTTATACCCTATTTTACTGAGATTCAGTGAAGGAGGTTAAGCAACCTGTGACTACCAAGATCCCCCAACACTTAGACATTTGCCGAAATAATGGTTTTCCAGTAAATTCGAGAATATTGCCCAACCAATTCTTGTAGTTACTTATAATAATTATCATGTTTAAGCGCAGTTATCTTTTCGTCATTAGTTTATCCATCTTGGGATTGGTTGGATGCGTACCTCCATTGATTTCTATTCTGGGCTAGCCTACACATTTCCCTGAAACCTCTACAGCCTACATCTTTTACTATCTGTGTGCAGTAGTCTAATCTAGGTCTGCCTCTTCTTCTCTTTTTTCCTATCTCTGCTTCTAAAATATTCCGCACTATTCCCTCGTGCCGTAGTATGTGGCCTATCATCCTATCTCTCCTATTTTTTACCGTTTTCCACATATTTCTTTCTTCCCCTACCATTTTTAGTACCTCTTCATTCTTAACTTTGTCTGTCCATGATATCTTCATCATTCGCCTGTAACACCACATTTCAAAGGCTTCTACCTTTTTCTTGTCCGCTTCTCCTACTGTCCAGGCTTCACAGCCGTACAGTGCTGTGCTCCACACATATGTTTTAAGCAATCTTTTCCTTGTTTCTATGTTTGTGGTCTTTGAGCCCAGTAGTTGCTTTTTCTTGTTAAATGTAGCACGACCTTGTGCTAATCTTTGTTTTATATCTTTTGTGCTTTTCCCATCTTGCGTTATTTGGCTTCCTAGGTAGCAGAAATCCTTAACATCTTGTAAGTTCGTGTTAAATACTTGTATTCTTGTTTTGATTTATTTTCCCACCTTTGCAAACTAGAACTTTAGTTTTAGTTTTGTTAATTTTCATGCCGTATCTTTCTGTTAGAACCGTTTCCATTTCATTAAGAGCAGCTTCTAACTGTTCCTTGCTAGACGCTAATACAGCTATATCATCTGCAAATCTAAGCATATCAATTTTTTGTCCCTGCATAGTAATTCCAAATGTCTTCCTGCATTTGACAGTATTCATTGCCTCTTCTATGTACAAGTTAAAATCAATGGGGATAGGGCACATCCCTGTCTCACCCCTTTCCTAATGTTTACTTCTCTACGTTCCTGCTGTAATTCTATTATTGCTGTTTGCTCTTTGTATAAGCTATGTACTATTCGTCTATCCCTATAACTCATTCCAATCTTTTGAGTATTTCAAACATTTTTTCCAATTTACATTGTCGAATGCTTTTCCAGATCTACAAACCCTATATACATGCTTTCCCTTTTTCTATTGTTTTTCCATTATCACTCTCAGAGCTAAAATAGCCTCCCGTGTTCCCCTGTTTCGCCTAAACCCAAATTGGTCTTCTCCTAGTATCTCTTCAGCTCGTTTTTCCATTCGTCTTTGCACAATTCTAGTTAATATTTTTGACACGTGTGCTGTCAAACTTATTGTTTGAAAATTTTCACATCTATCCGCGCCTTTCCCTTTTGGTATAGTTACCATGATGCTACGTTTGAAATCCTTGGGTATCTCGCCTGTCTCATACATATAGCTTACAAGTTGGAAGAGACGTTCTGTTACTGCTTGTCCAGCGGCTTTTAGAGTTTCTGCTTGCACCCTATCTGTACCCGGCGCCTTACCATTTTTCAGACTCTTTAATGCTAATTCAAACTCGTCTCGAAGTATAGGATATCCCAAGTCATCATTTTCAATGTCTGATTCCTGTTCTAATGCAGTTAGTTCCTTTCCTGCATATAAATTCCCTATATATTCTTGCCATCTACTCACTTTCTCTACGTTTTCTATAATGACGTTTTCTTGTGCGTCCCTTATATTTTTGCTATACGGTTTTATATCCCTAAAATTCATTCTAATTAATTTGTATGCTTTCGTTTGTACCTCTTTGCATTTTTCATCAATCCATTGTTCTTTACCTTTCCTGCATTTTCGAATAATTTCCCATTTTATGGCTTTGTATCTCTGTTTTCCTGTTTCGTCTGATTTATTTTTGTATTTTCGTCTTTCTTCTATTAAATTCACGATATCCTTTGTTATCCATGGTTTCTTATTTTCTTTTTGTGTATACCCCAAAATATCTCTGGCCGCCATGTCTAGGCTGGATTTAGTGTTATTCCATTCTGTTTCTACTTCCTTAGTTTCAGATATTTTCTCGATATCATTCAGCAATTCATTTGACTTTTTTTCGAATCTTACTTGAATAGCTTTGTCTTTTAGTTTCTCTAAGTCCAAGTGCCTTTTTCCGTTCCTTTTTTTCAGATTTTTAAATTTAAGTGCGGCCTTCATAATTACGATGTTGTGGTCAGTATCTATATCTGCTTCTGGGTAGCTTCTACAGTCTTTTACTTGATTCCTAAACCGTTGTCTAACAAGAATGTAATCTATTTGATATCGTCCTATATCTCCTGGCATCTTCCACGTATATCGTCTTCTAGCATGATGTTGAAATAATGTGTTTGTGATGATTAAATTGTTCTTGTCGCAAAATTCTACCAGCCTATTTCCCCTGTCGTTTCTCGTGCCTAAACCAAATAAACCTACTACCGCTCCTTCCCTACCCTCACCTACCACAGCATTAAAATCCCCCATAATTATTAAATTTTCATGTCCTTTTACGTATCTTAATATGTCTTCGATATCTTTGTAGATGGCTTCTACCTCTTCGTCACTGTAGCTAGAGGTGGGCATGTATACTTGTATTATTACTGTGTTTACCAGTTTAGATTCTAATCTAACCATGAGTACTCTTTCGTTCTTTTGTAAGTAATTTTCTACACAGTATCCTATCTTTTTCCGCATAACTATCCCCACACCCAAATTTCCGTCCTCTGCTCCTGTATCAATTACCCTGAAGTATCCACTCCAAAATTCCCCCGCCTCTGGCCACCGAACTTCGCTGATCCCTACTATGTCTAGTGATAACCTATTCATTTCGATTTTTAGGTTCTCTAGCTTACCTACTTGCTTCATACTTCTAACATTCCACGCTCCGACTCGCAGAATGTTTCCTACTCTTATTTTTAACTTTCCTATCGCATCCTCCGAAGTAGTCCCCTCCCGGAGATCCGAATGGGGGACTGTTTTAACTCCGGAATCTTTTACCCCAGAGAATGCCATCATGTTTGTTACAATTTAAGTACGCTGTGTACTTGGGAGATAATGTGGTGGTTTCCGTTGCCTTCCACATCGCGGTAGTGTGTCCTTAGACTGCCATACCGACCCCTATGGTCTCTGCCAATCTAAGTACCGAAAGAGCCGCTGCCCTCTTTCGGGGACCTGTCTTAGTCTGGTTCCTCACTAACGACCCTACTACTTTGGTTGGACCTGTAGTTTGGCTCTTTAGCTCATTAGAACACGCAAGCCATTTCACCTGTTCTAGTAATTTAGAACTTCGGCAAGGTGCAGGTCCATTCGAAATGGAATATATATATATATATATATATATATATATATATATATATATATTAATAGTTATTAAGATGAAATGAAAACCCGACTTTGTATTTAAAGTTGAATTACCATTTCAAATCGAACTAGTAATTGAAAACCACTAAAAGAATTATGTATATAACTAGATTCAATTTCCTTAAATGCAAGACGTAATTGAAAATCGTTAACAAGGGCCAAGCTTCAGTAGTATTAAGTATAACATCATCTAAACAATTAGGCTAGATAGCTCAATTGGTTAGAGCACTGATCCGGAAAATCAGAGGTTGCAGGTTCAAGTCTTGCTGTAGCCGTTCTTTTAGTGGTTTTCAATTACTAGTTCGATTTGAAATGGTAATTTAACTTTAAATACAAAGTCGGTTTTCATTTCATCTTAATAACTATTTATATATATATTAAGCATGCATTTGCATTCCAAATGTGGATTATTCTTCTCTATTAATATTATAATATATATATATATATATATATATATATAAAGTATAAATGAATTATTGGCAAGTGACTCAAATTCAGCCACGAGGGCATCCTGTCGACGCGTTTCGCCCTAATCGGGGCTCATCAGGACAGGAGTAGCAAAGTTGTTTAATTATTTAATACAGAACTTACCTTATGGGAAGTACAGAATCGCCATAGCTTACAATTTGTGTCTTTGTAGCTGTATCACCTGACATTCGCAGGTTGTACCAACAGTCGGCACGGAGGTAGATCCGACTCAACTGCCTATTATCCATAGCCAAAGTTATATATTATAAAGAAAATGAATTGGAAGTTAAATAGCCAGAGCTCTTCAGAGTTTAATATAAAGTAGCAAATTGTAATATATTGGCAAGTGATCAAATCAGCTTACAAGGGTATCTGTCCTGATAGCTATCCATTTAGGGCGAAACGTCGACAGGAGATCCCTCAATGTAAATCACAATATTTATTTCATACTAATAGTTATAATTTAAAGACTCTGATTAATCTATCTTTCTTTAATATATAATATATATATATATATAATATAAAGTATATATATTCTTATATCAAACGCGCACGGATTTACATGGCTTACTTTAATCACCCATATTACTTCTACTTTCGCTATTGGGCTCAATACCTTACTATTATTTAAATTACTATATTAACTTATAATACAAATATATATTTGTTTAACGACTTTTGTCGTCGTCCCTAATGATTTCAAATCGAGGTGCTTTAGCAAACGTTTGGTTGGTTCTTTTTTTTTTTTTATTACTATATTTTTATATGCCTCGACTATTTGAAACTTTAATCTCAGGGTTTTTCTCACCTACTCACCGTGAGTTCAATCGTGAGTAGATGTACGCTACCCAACCAAACTGCACCCTCGTTTGTTTTACCACTTTTTTAATGTACTGAATTTACTATGTATGCCAAATTTTAATATATCAAAGTTGCCTGATGCCAAATTAATTTATGTAACTGTTTATGACTTTAATTTTTGACGTTATGATATATTTACGGTACTTACCAGAAATATACCGCGCTGAAGGCCTTCCTTTAACTGCTGGCTCAAGTTCGAAATCGCCGTACGCACTTTCACAAAAGATTCTCCAATTTTGTCCGCTTGCGTACTGCCTCCAGGTGTTCTTAAAAATAATTTCGATGACCCAAACCTGAAATAAATTTACCCCAATTTAGAATTTAGCAAAAAAAACCGTTGTCTACTTCCCCTGCGTTAGTTCTTCCTCGCCGTATATTGATCTCCTGTTCCTCTGCTCCGTACCCCAATTAATCCTCTCTTCGCACAATCCAATTCAAACCCGCTGTCCTATTATAAATCACTCCTAGTCCTGCTATTCCAATTATCCATACGATGTCCTTACTGCCGTTTAATCTTCTCAATTCAATCCAAATTACTTATGTCGTCGATGCCTTCTTTATCCACTCCTATCCCTTACTGCCGTTATACCAAATCTATATCCAAAACCAACACAAATCTTCTCAATCAAATAACCGTCGCTTTCCCCTTTGCACTAATAACCACTTCCAAAATCTTCTTTAAATACACGCTGACTTTCCCGTTGCACTATTAACCACTTTTAAACTCCTTTTATTTATTCGTCGCCTTTATTTTCTTTCACACTTTACTAAATAATACTCGATGATACACATATAAACTTTTATTTCAAAATATGTTACAACTTAAACGCAGGTTTCATAAAATAGGTCTTTATCTGAACAAATTCGAAAAGTAAGTCCCTTATTTATTTTGCTTAGTTATTAAATCAACAAACTTAGCTTACTAGAATAACATTTTTAAACATATAACATCCAATAACAAATCATCTTTCTTTCAGTGTCCAACATACCTTCGCTACAGTCTTTATAATAATTTTAAATTTCTACTATTGGTCCAAAACACTTCACTAAACTCCAATAACCTTTTACATTTTGATTCACTTTAAATTTTGATTTACAATTCGTCCAAAAGTTTGATTCTATAAAAAGGAAAAGCCCAATAATTTATACACGACCTGGACGCTTTGTTATATTGCAGATATCCATAAATGCGTTCGGCTTTCCGACGGCAAATGTACTCTCAACTGGCTCATGAAATATCAACTCAGTTTAAAACCTCAAGTACCGTGCATTATATCAACGTCATAAAGTCATGTTATCTACCTTTTGGCATATAAGTTTCAATCTGAAATGGTACATACTTTAACGTATGTAAAGTATAGCAAAATTTATTTTTTTTTTTAAATTATTAAATCTGAAATATTGATCCTATCGTTTGGCATACACCCCTATTAATACAAATATACCTTTAGAAACCTTATACCCCCCCCCCTTTACATAATAATATATAACACTTTTTCTTTGTAGGTTTTTTCAGGTATGCTGGATTTAAATAAATACTCTTTTTTATGGCCTAAATTTTCGCATATATTTTTTGTATGCTTGATCACAGGCCACAACTGTATTAACGTTTTACAAAAGATTAACAAAGATAAGAAGAACTTACAGTGAGGATGGTTAAAATTGACATCAGTGTTTGAAACGAGTTAAAATTTCTTATAAAATAAATATTTATGTAAATAGTGAAAGTAAAATGTCAGTTTTGATAAAAGTTTATATTTTGTTTTTAACGACAGTGTTGGTTAGTGAGTGTATATGCATGTAGGTGTGTGTGAGTGTGAAGGTGAATGTGTGTGTGTGTGTAATTGTGTATGTGTGTGTGTGTGTGTGCGTGTGTTGTAATTATATGGAATTTGTGTTATCAACAATTGAGCATATATATATATATATATATATATATATAGATATGTAAAATGAAAAAAAAAAATTTATAATATATAAAAAAAAATTGAAAAGAAAAGCAGAAAAAGTGGGTGAGGGTGAGGAGTTGAGTATTATTGAATGCATTTAATGTTTAACTTTTAATAGATATGAATATATGACGCTTAGGTTGTCAATGTCCGTTTTTTTGTTGAAGCTGTTTGGGTTTTTATAGATGTAGCACATTTCAAAGAAAGTTCTTTTAAAAAGATTTTGTTCGACTTTTATTAATTTTGGATTTAAAAAGTCCATTTTGTGACTGGTCGAGAGTGTGAGTTGTTAATGCACAAGCTTTTGGTTTCATTCGAATGTCACAGAACAACACCAACAAAAGATAATCACAATACACCAAAATCCAATACACCACAAATTTATAGACCCATACCATTTATACAAAACTTAACTACTAAATTAAGCAAAGTGTTCAAAAACTTAAGTGTCAAAATTGCCAAAAAGAATTTACTAACAATAAGAAATCTACACTCGAAACTTAAAGATACAACACCAATTAAACTTCAAAGAAATTCCATTTACAAAATTAACTGTTTAGATTGTGATGAGTGTTATATCGGCCAAACGTCACAAAATATTGGTCAAAGAATTACTCAGCACAAAAGTGACATTCGAGTGAAACCAAAAGCTTGTGCATTAACAACTCACACTCTCGACCAAAGTCACAAAATGGACTTTTTAAATCCAAAATTAATAAAAGTCGAACAAAATCTTTTTAAAAGAACTTTCTTTGAAATGTGCAACATCTATAAAAACCCAAACAGCTTCAACAAAAAAACGGACATTGACAACCTAAGCGTCATATATTCATATCTATTAAAAGTTAAACATTAAATGCATTCAATAATACTCAACCCCTCACCCTCACCCACTTTTTCTTTTTTTCTTTTCAATTTTTTTTTATATATTGTAAATTTTTTTTTACTCATTTTACATATATATATATATATATATATACTCAATTGTTGATAACACAAATTCCATATAAACCTTACAACACACACACATACACAATTACACACACACACACACACACACACAAATTCACCCTCACACTCACACACACCTACATGCACATACACTCACTAACCAACACTGTCGTTAAAAACAAAATATAAACTTTTATCAAATATGACATTTTACTTTCACTATTTACATAAATATTTATTTTATAAGAAATTTTAACTCCTTTCAAACATTGATGTCAATTTTAACCATCCTCACTGTAAGTTATTCTTATCTTTGTTAATCTTTTGTAAAACGTTAATACAGTTGTAGTCTGTGATCAGGCATAAAAAATATATCCGAAAATTTAGGCCATAAAAAAGAGTATTTATTTAAATCCAGGAGACCTAAAAAACCTACAAAGAAAAAGTGTTATTCCTGCAAGGTCACTAAGCATTATAGTATATATATATATATATATATATATATATATATATATATAATGCTATGAAAATAGGGTAGTGTAAGAATAGATTAAGTCATAAGGTCGTAGGATAGATATAAATAACTTTAACTTTAAGAAAATCAAATAATACCATCAATTATAGAACTAAATCGACTATTCTACAAAAATCAATTGCAAGGACATTGTATATAAAGGATATTTGATTTAATGCATGAGGAAGAAGCTCATTTAGTAATAATCCGATACCATTTAATCAGAATAGTAATGTGTACGTCGTATAATGTGTTTAAGTATAATTTACGAGTAAAGATAAAGTTTTAGAGGCAAATAATTGCATCAAAATAGATTATCGGGAAACATAGATAAATTGGCATGCCAAATATTTAATAATTACGTTGAAAATTTCAACGCATGTATAAGCAAAACGCATCCTAATACGTCATTATTAGAAAATGGATACGTGACTACGAAGAATATACTTGTTCAGAAAACCAACATTCTGTAACAAACAAATAAACACCAGGCAATTCTTTATACGATAAGTTTTGTACTTTTAAACTACAAACATAAAATTACGCGATTGAATGTGGGTAATAATTGAGAATCCTAAAAAGTAACTATATAATACAGAACGCTTACGTGACTGATTAAGCATTGTTACCAAGAATTAGACAGGGATTTTGGGAAATACCGAGCTCTGCCAGAGATAAGGCAAAATACAAGCCTTAATCAATAAACACGCCAATGGAAACGGTTGATAGGAAGGGCTTATAAATACGATAGCAAATGAATAAAGAGGTCAGTTCATATTCAACCAAGCACAAACTATGCTCAATTGCAGTAGAAATTTACCTGATAGAATTAATTAGTGAAACGTTAAAATTCAGAATAAGTAAAATTTGAAAGTGCAAAAATTGTGTGACGAAAAATAAGCCGATCTACAAAAAGACGTAAGTTAAACAATAATTAAATTTATTTTAATATTTAACAAAACAGAGCTTTTGTTGATGCCATTTTCGTGGAAGCCACTGTCGTTGTTTGCAGTTTCGTCAACGTACTAAGTTGATATTTAAGTTTATATGCAAGTCAGTGTTCATGTCGAAATCTAAGCCTTAACAAAAATCTAAAAATACGACTGAAAGTGCGATCAAAAGGGTACTCAAAGTTAATTTAAGGAAAAATACTAAAAATCAAAAATGGATAATTCTGGCCAACAAGTAGAGCGGGCATAGCAAGAGATGCGGACCACTGACACTAGGAGGCAACTCCAGTGACCGTTCCAGGTTAGCGATTTTTAAACATTTTATTATTTAGAGACTGTTTCAAATTTAATATTTGCTATACATTGTATATCTGTAAAAGTCAACAAAAAGGTCATTTGAAAATATGAAAACAGAGAAGGCATCTTAGAACGTTCGAAGATGCTTGAGAGTAATTATAAGATATTTTTGCTGGCATTCAAGAAAGCATAAATTTGATAAATGTAAATATTCTATTCAGTGGAAAATTTTGAGGTTACACAACATTGTACATATTATCAATCATTATATCGTGTGATCTTTGAATTGCTTTATTTGAATCCATTTAAAGGGTAAAATAAAATTGATTATTAGGAAGTCGAGCATTCAGTGAGCTAGTCGTAGAAAACAAGATAGTTAGAAAATTTAAATGGCATAAAGAGTATATCACAACAAATAAAATATAACGTACAAATCGTAAGGCTTATTAGGGCAGTTCATAGCAATAAATAAGACACCCAACGCAGGAGCTTAAATTGTAGGGCAATTTCACAAAAATAAATATAAAGGCGCACCAATCGTGGGGCGAATGCATATCAAATAAATTTATAACGCCCAATCGTGGAGCATTGTAATGCAAAAAATATAACGCTCAATCGTAGGGCTTGTAAGACGCACATCACAGCAATATACATTGCTATGCTATTTACCTTTTCCTGATATTCTTGTTCCACGTTGATGTGTCATACAACTTTATTGCTATGTTCGTACTCGGCTTTCTACTCTACGTCTCTGTTTCCTATCCCTCTTTTTATACATCTGCCGCGGCTAGCTCAATCTAATTAACACAGAATGCCCAACGACATGACAATAAAGGCTGTTTAACCCTCTTTTCTTTAGCTCCTATCTGTTAAATTATTATAAATGAAGCAAACCAAAAATTCGTATAATTATCGACAATATTTACACTTTGTATTTTAATAACTTATTAATTTGATTTTATATTCAAAAATTAGCCCCTGAATAGAATATTAATATTTATGTGATTCCACCAGAATTAGACTACCTAAAAATCAGCAAAAAATACTACTATAATTTACTTTGAAGCCCTTTCGAACGTTCAAACGATCTTCTATCGATTTTTATAAATTCTCAAAAGATTTTTGATGACCCTTACAAATACTTCGATATAAATAATAGAAATAACTGAAAATACAGTCTTATACTAATAAAGGATTTTAAATTTCTGACCTGTTTTTCCCTGCTTATTTTTTGGAACTGTCTCTATATGCGTATGGTCAGCACCCCTGGATTGTTTCCAATTCGATTCTCTGTTAAAGCTTCTTCCACTTAATTCTTAGAGTAGTTTCTTCAATTTGTTGACCAGAATAGTTACTTAAATTTGCTTAATTTCTATCTTCGGATTTTACCCAGATTTATATTTAATTCTCTCAGTAGTAGAAGTGGCATAGCTACCTTTAAAACGAATATTTCGAAACAAATCATATCAAAAGTTTCAGATGGCGATTTATCCTCTGCGGTTAAAATTTTAAGTTCAAATGAATCTTTTTTAAATATAGACGCTACAGTTTTAGAAGATATACAAAAGAAACATCCAAAATCAATTTCGCCGCCATTTTCCTTTATGAAAACTAATTCAAATTTCACAGTTAATCGTGAAGAAGTTTTGGCAGGTATCAAATCTTTTAAGTCTAGTTCCGCTGGAGGAATTGACGCCCTACGGCCTTCACATTTACAAGACATTTTGAGTTATTCCACTGGTATATTTGGACAAAAGCTTTTATCATCTTTAACTGATTTATGTAACCTAATGCTCTCGGGCAAGATATCTTCCGAAATTTGTCCTATTTTATATGGCGCTTCTTTATGCGCACTTAAAAAAAAGGACGGGGGCATTAGACCAATAGCCGTAGGTACTTTTTATCGAAGACTTGCAACTAAATTATCTTGCTGGAATATAAAGGAGAAATTAGGAAATCTTTTCAGGCCCAAACAGTTTGGATTTGGGACTTCAGGCGGTTGTGAAATTGTAGCACACGCTGCACGTATATATTTAATTAATAATCCCAATAACATTCTTCTTAAGCTTGATTTTAAAAATGCTTTCAACTCACTTAACCGAGATATTTTATTACATAATATTTACAACCACATTCCCCATCTATTGCCTTTTCTTCAACAATGTTATGCAAATCCTTCATTTCTGTTTTTTGGTGATAACATAATTAATTCCGAAAGAGGTATACAACAAGGCGATCCTTTAGGCCCGGCAATCTTCTGTCTGGCAATAAACAACCTTGTTAACGCATTAAACACAGAGTTTAATATTTGGTATTTAGATGACGGGTGTATTGGTGGTGAGATTCATTCCGTAATCCAAAATTTCGAAAAGATAATTTCAATCGCTAAGTCGTTTGGTTTGGAACTCAATTTTAATAAATGTGAACTGTTATGTTCACCTCCATCCAATTTTTAAAAAACCATTTCACTCTTAAACATGATCGCACCAGGTATTCAGATACCAAATAAAAGTAATTGGACCCTACTTGGCGCACCACTCTGTACTGAAGCGATTCCAGAAAGTATCAATAAAAAAATCGAATTGATGTCCTCCATTCGCTCTCGTTTAAAGTCATCTTCTATTCCAAATCATATCTCATTTTGTCTGATTAAGAATTGTTTTGCTATTCCTAAATTGATGTACATCCTCAGATGTAGCCCAACTAGGACTTGTATGCAATCTCTTGAGATATTTGACGAACTATTACGATGCACTTTGGAGGAAGTAATAAATATCAAACTGAACCATTTCGAATGGTCGCAAGCATCTCTTCCAATAAACAGAGGCGGATTAGGTGTCCGTCTTTCAACTTCACTTTCACACTGAGAAAAATGGTTTAAATAAACTGTATATCTAAGTTGAATTTAATAACCATTAATATATATTTTATTACCTGCAAACTTCTTAAGTGTTAATGCCAAATAAACGCAGTTTCTTGGAATAAGTTTCTTATAGCAATTACTCGCTTAGTAAAGGGTAATATGCATTTATTACCCATAAATACACTGAAATTATTAAATACTTCCAATACACAAGGATATTAGGCATAATTAAACAAGGTTAGTAGAATATATGTCTGTGTTCTTACTCCAAATGCATGGTATATCATCACAAATAAATTTATTATTTACTTTGATATTCATGGAGAATCGTTAGTCTTCGGGACTCGGAAATGATATGAGTTCCACTTCCCTTTAATAGCACAATATGCGCGCCACAAAATGTCACACGGCAATGCTAAAAGCTTATAATGACCCTCGTACGTTTTGGTTTGGTTCACGGTGCATTTCCTTCTTACATTCTTGTATGTTAAATAAAGCTTTTATTATATGTATTTATGTTTAATTAACCAATATAAATTATGGAATTCGCGTACACATCGTTACTAAAGCAATGGGGTTCCAGCCCTATATTGAAAACTTTTCAAGTAAGTATAATACAAGTTATATTTACCCTGAATAAGTTTAAACAATGGCCGCCTACTGCTTAAATAGTATTTGCATGCTTTATTGCTTTTATTTTATTTTTAGAGCAAGGGATTGATGATGAAAGTTTTGAGCTCTGGGATTCAGAAACAATTCAGCTTTTATTTGCTCTCAGCGGACCTAAACTTATTTTTAAAAGAAATATACAGAATATTTGAATAATTCCAAGCATCAGCTTTCAGCTAATGTATTCTACCACATTAGATAGCTTTTCATGCATGCACATTATAATTTTTTCATTTTAGAACTTTGAAACAGCGTCTGATTCTGATACCTTGGGAAGCAATTTTTCATTCGATGATACTTGCATGATTATAGAACCAGATGATGAACTAAGAAAAGCGTTTAAGGTTCAAGTATTACCCTTAGGAACTGATACTTTATCAGCAACACAAAACTTTACTGACTATAGGGGAAATATCTCAGACAAGGTTTAATTTTTATTTAATAGTATTTTTTATATTCAATCTTTAATTAGAACCTTGAAGAGCTGTTCAATAAAACTGCCGAAGGGCAGGTGATTTTAGGCCAACCGAAAAAACTAAATAGCTGCTTAAGGAGTAAAATTGCTAAGATTATTGTTGGGTCGCTTGTAAATGGAAGCACGCTTTGCCAGTCTAAATTGGAGTAATTACTTATAATTCTTTTGAGAAACTTTTATTGACATAATTTCATTTTAGAATAAAATCCAGTCAATTCGTTAAAGCTGCAAAGGAAATTGCTGCATTTTTCCTGGGAAAGTGCAGAAACATATTATATACCATTCAGTTCGCCAAAACACGGACTTCGGCGACAACCTGCTCGGGGTAAATTGTGGTCGCGCTATATAAACTTGAAAGCTGCGTTACGATTAGCAAATGCAAATAGAGACGATAGTAGCAGCCCCCAAGAATCATCACAGATTTCAATTCCGATTGAGGCAGATGACAATAAAATAAATTTCTTGAAAATTGCACTCGAACCATATGAAAAAATTTTACTCGCTTGGGAGGAAACATTTGTATTGAGGAAGAATAATTACAAACATTACGAATTGGAAGAACTTTATAATGAATTCCCTTGCTTAAGATTATACTATGAAATAGAATTGGTAAGCTAATGATTTTAACTAACCTATAAAAGACAATTGAATATGTGCATAGGGACGAATCGATACCGTATTGGTATGATACTTTTACTCGGTAGTGGTATCAAAAGAAAGTATTGATATATACTCTCTATTGAATGAAAAGTATTGATACCTACTTGTATCGTTAAATTTTGAATGTAGAAATAAAGGTTTATGCACACGATGACCTTTTTTCAAGCACGTTTCACAAATATATTTATGAAATTAAATGCATTACATTAATTTCACTTTATTAGGTTGCATTAAACAATAATTAAAATTGTTATACTTTATTGTTTGTGAAACGTGCATGAAAGTATGAACGTGAAATATAATCAGGATGGGTTTTCATGTGTTTATGCAGGTTAGAAGTATACTGCCACAGTATCACACGGGTTTAAAACATTTCTTGCATCTAGCATTTATGTTATCTTGATTATCGAAATATAACCATACACTAGACTTTGGCGGACCCATTTTGTAAGTAAGGTGAATGGTACATAAGCTTATTATTTTTCACACCAAAATTATTAGGCATGATACTACCGTGCGCCAACCCCATGCACAAATGAGTACCAATTCAAGTACTTTTTACCGATACCTACTCAGTACTCGTTCATAAAGTATTGATACCAAAAGTACTTGGTATTGAAGGAAAAGTATCGAGTATGTACTCGTATTTACTCATATCGATTCGTCTCTATATGTGCATAGGTAGGTTTGTTTGGTTCATAAATTGAGTTAAGGGTAACAATAAGGTTTATTTCTGGAATATGACATTTTTAACAGAACAATATTTCTGTTTACATTATGTTTATTCTTTTTAGGTAGAATCTGATTTTAATAAAGAAAATGAAGATAAAATTGATATCATTTATAAGGAGTGGCCTAACATTGCTCAAGCCATAATTTTAGAAGGACGAGAAAGAAACTTAATTATGAAAGATGATGGCATGAAGGGTAAAATAAGTGATAGTTCTATATGTAAATATTTTAACGTATATTATTTTTAAGATATTTCTTCCAAGGCGCTATTATTACTACCATTTTTATTCTCACCCGTTACAGTTAAAAATTCTATAAAGCATGGAATTTGGAGACCGTCAAGATCAGAAGTACAGGAAAGCTTTATTTTGAAGGTTAAGGTAATATTTAAATTTTATGTGATTGATTATTGACTATATTAAATGGCAAGTACAGATTTTGAAAACAAATGTATCAGGAAGTTGTTTGGTTGGGTTAGGGTACATTTAATAAACAGCATAAATTGAAATTTATTTTATAGTCATACTCATCTTTAAATATTTCCTTTTCATTGTAAACTTTGATGATAATATAATACTAGTCCAGAAACTTTCTCGGTACTGCATGATGTCGCTTTATGGGCATTGCATCTACCTGTTAAGGTGTCACACTATTTCATATCTTGTCATCTAACTTAGTTTTTGACGCATGTATTTTTCGATACACTCTGTATGCACTCTTATGTTGATATTCTTGCAGTATGAACAACTTCAGATCTAGAGTTGTGTGTATTAAACAAAATGTCGAAAACTAAGTGTTTTAAACACTGTTTAAAACAAAAGTGTTGTTTAAAACGTTGTGTTGTTTTTGTTTTAAACATGATACAAAAACAAAGAGTTTATAGCTATTAATGTAACAAGATTATTATGTGATTTATAATTATCGAGGACGTTGCTAGGTGACGAAGCGAGAGCCGAGTCACCTGCCAACGTCCAAGATGGATTTAAATTGCTAATAATCGAGTTGCATTCATAGCTTTGTCGTATCATTGACAACTTTCAAACTTCAAAATTGTTAAACTTTTAACGTTTATATTGAAAACTGTCGAGATTTTGAAGTATAATGTTAATTTAGTCGTTTTTTTTAATTGTTGATCAAAGGTAGTATATTGCTTTGTAACTAAACGTATTGTGGAGTCGTAACTAACGCATTATGAGATTCATAATTATCATTAAAATTCAACAAAATGAACGTATAATAGTCAATGATACGATAAAAACATAGTGTCATTTTTTCATAAAATTTTCTCTGAGCGTAGAAGAGTTTACTATTACTAGGGCATGGGGGTTTTTTATTTGTAAATTGTCATAATATTTGTGGTGCCAACAACCAGCAGCTATACCATATGCATGAAATTAAAGCCAACACCATCTTTCTATAATTTTAATTGACAAGTGACAAGATTATAAAAATTATATTTAGATAAAGTATTAGAACTTATTTGTAAGATGTGTTTATTGTTTGTAGGATTTTGCTGAAATAACTGGTGTACTTGAAAGAAGGAAGCACAAACTACAGTCGTATGATTTGCCTCTGCAACCATTTGGAGCCATTGTAGGGGACGAAGATGCTGATGTGAAAGCGTTTTACATTTTATTAATGACGTTACTTACAAATGTGATAGTGCTATACGTTGTTTGGAACTTCTTTATAAGGTATTTCATGCTCTTAACTTAGAGTACCCTGGCGAATCAAAGCACGTGTGGTACCTTATTCAAGAACTTGTTTTAAAACGAATGTTACTAGTAAAGTAGGAAGCACCGCATGTGTTATTTCCGACATAAATTTTCATTTGAGTAAACTAGCTTAAGTAATTTTATTTTATGTTTACTACAATACGAATTTTTTGTTTCATAAAAAGTATATACTTTTTACAACTAACAACTTTCAATACTTATTTGTTCTAATTATATTTTGGCTCTAATATTGCTTTAAATGTAAAAATGCCTTCCTGTAGTGTTTGTAAAAATCTATTTTTGAATACCAAGTCCCTGATTACCCACTTGGAGTTAATTCATGGATTTATAGACAATAGTAAATTTAGTTGTAATGAAATTCGGTGTTTTAGAGATTTTAATTCTATCAATTCCTTTAAGAGACATTTAAATAAAAAACATTCCAATAGTTCCACTCAAACAGCACAGTTGGTAGTAAAGAAAATTGATACTGAAGACAACTTTTCCAATGTAGATTTTTTTGAATTGGAAAATAGTGAAAATGGAGCATCCTCGGAATGTTCTAATCTAATTGATGAAATTACTGATACACGCAATAACATTATTGATAATTTTGATAATTTTTTAGAATTTAAAAATGAGATACACAATAATGCACTGTTGTTCATTACTAGTTTGTATGCAGATGGTTCATTGACCAGAAAACATGTACAATTTATAATTGAAAACATGGATGATTTGCTAAAAAGACAGCTGAATATGTTTTCTTTGTTAATGTCTAAATTTATTACTAAATACAAAATTAACCAAGAGGATTCAGATCATTTAAATAATTCTTTTTATGAAATTCAACATGTATTTCAACAATTTAATACTAAATATAGGAGATTTACCTATTTGGAAAAACTAGAACTTTATATTCCCCCTGTTGAATATGTTGTGGGGCAAAGATATGATAATGTTAGAGATAATGTAGCTTCGCCTCAAACGTATAAGGCACAGCACATATCAATTAGTAAGGTTTTAATAGCTTTTTTATGTCTGCCAAATGTATTGTCTGAAATTTTAAAATACTCTGAGCAATTAAATGAGGAAATGCACATAACAAATATAGCTCAAACTGAATTTTGGAAAAATAAAATAAAACATTTGAGTAAAAAAGCAATAGTTCTACCATTATTTGTTTACTTTGATGAATATGAATGTGATAATCCTTTAGGGTCCCATGCAGGCATCCATAAATTAGGAGCCGTTTATTTTTCACTGCCATGTATACCAGATAAGTACAGGTCGCAGTTACAAAATATATTTCTAACAATTTTGTTCCATAGTGTTGATTTAAAGGATTTTGGTGCAAAGGTGGTTTTTCAAAATTGATTGAAGACTGCAATGATTTAGAGACCAATGGTGTAACGATTACCATTGCAGATACATCTTATAAAATATATTTTTGTCTTGCATTGTTTCTAGGAGATAATCTTGGATTAAATACTATGTTGGGATTTGTTCAAAGCTTCCGTGCTAATCCTTATTGTAGATTTTGTAATTGTAGTCGGATTGAAATGGAAAAACAGATTGTTCAAAATAACGCAACTATACGTAACTTTGAAAACTATGAGGCTGGCGTAAAATTACATGATGTTGGTCAAACCGGAATAAAGGAGAAATGTGTTTTTAATCAGATTAATTATTTTCATGTGACTGAGAATTTTGCTGTTGATATATCACATGATATTTTTGAGGGAGTGGCCGTATATGATATAGTTGAAATTTTATATCAATTCATTGTAGTTGATAAGTTATTTTCAATCAATAATCTTAATGTTAAAATTAAATACTTCAATTATGGAAAAGAAACCAACAAGCCACCAATAATTGAATTGGATAATATTAAAAAAAAGAAATTGAAGATGTCCTGTGCAGAAATGAAATGTTTCATTTTATATGCTGCGGTATTGTTTTGTTCAATTGTTCCCAATGGAAATAAATTATGGGAACTTTACATTTTGCTTCGAAAGATTTTAGATATTGTACTTTCCGATGTAGTGACAATTTATACTTGCAATTCACTACAAGATTTGGTTGAAAAGCATCACAATTTATATAAAACTTTGTTTAATTTGCCATTACGACCAAAGTATCATAATTTAGTACATTATCCCACTATAATGAGAAAAGTTGGTCCATTAAAACACTTATCCAGTTTAAGGTACGAATCAAAATTAAGTGCTAACGTTATTTCATCACGAGTAAATATTACCCACAGTTTAGGTATTAAACATCAATTAAAACTTGCATTTCGACTGGCTGCAGAGAAAGGTTTTAAGGATAATATTGTGTATGAGAAACACGACTGTGTTTTAATTCGTTCTGTTTTGCCAGATTTTGACAATATTTGCTCCATTTCAAGTGGATCTTTTGAAAACTTTGACTGTAAGGCAGTATTTTGTAAAACAATTGAGATAAACAACTATCGCTATAGAATTGGTGATATTATTCATGTTGAAAAACATAAATTACCCGTTTTTGGTGCAATTATTAACATAATCATAAATGATCAGGAAGAAGTTTGTTTTGTTTATGAAGAATATCAAACATTATTGTTTAACGAACATTTGTATGCTTTTGAAGTTAGCTCTAGTTACAAATATAAGAAATGCATTCTGGCATGTGACGTGTTTTTTGCTCAAAATCTTATTATTTCAGCTGTATTAGATAAGAACTATATTGCAATGTTTTATTAATTAATTAAAATATACCACACCCATTAAAGGACCATATGCTTGTTTGTGCACTAAAGGCATTTTACAGAAGCAGTTTATATTTAACATTTCTATGTATAATAAACGATTAATTGCATTCGCAGGTTTAGTTACTTCTGTACTCGCAATCGTATGGTTTAATTTTTACTTTTATTTACACTTATATGTAGTTCTGGTATCATGTACATAATTTTATGTTTTCTTCTTTTGTACTCATTAACTTATAATTTTGATTTATTTGATGTCAATTCTGTCTGATTTTATGTAGATAATTATTAGCTATTTTTTTATTGTATACATCAGTTTATTATTACGGCAGTGGTATAGACCAAACCATATAATGTGTGTGAAATACATTCTATATGCTTGTATAAGTATACAAGAAAATAATGTAAAAGGAAAAATTGTCATAATTATATATGGTTTGGTAGGTACATGCTCTCATCTTGTATGAATTACAATTATGTTTACAGTTTTATGTACTTGTACATAAATGAATAAAAATTAATTGAATTAACAAAGTTTACCTTTTTTTATAATCTGTAATAAATTATTTACTAATCCCAAATATACCCTATACCTGCCACATATGACTAATGTATTAAGGAGTATTATACAGTATATTACCCACAAATAAGAGTTATAGTTATCATTAGCATTATTATATACTGTAGTTACTAACCAGTGAACTATACTGAATAAACTGTGTATTTGGTATAAATAAAATAGTAATTTCATTACAAATATACTCATATTTGTAATAATGAATAGGTTCATTCAGGAGTAATATATTATATATTAGTGTTTGCTAAAGTGGGTGTATGCGTAAATGGATTGTGTATTTGGTATGAATAAATAGTTATTGTATTCAAATATGTCAGGTATTTGTAATAATGAAAAATATATTGAGGACAGAATACAATGTATTGCCTACTAATACTTTGAATAACTATCTGTAATACATCATTTGAGTAGCAACTGCTACCTGCTTACCTATCATAAATAAAATGTATAATTCTGATCTATGAGCTACTGTATTTGTAGCTAATAGTTGATTAATATCTGTAATTAACCACTGTCTATTTAGCAGCAGTACTTGATTTTATTAGGATATTGAGTAATTGCCATAAATAGTCTTGTGTTAGAAAACTGGGTTTATTAAACCTTAATAAACTGTGTCGCTGTCCCATATTTAGCTAAACTTTTTATTTGCAAGCTATAAATTTATATTTACCAGCAATAAACATTTTTCTCAGTGCACTACCTGCTTACCTGTCTTCTTTTCATTCATCTTTACCTACAATTAGATCAATCTTTTCTAATGCTATTTGCAATATATCTATTGATAATTTCTTTTTGCAAGCTGAAGAACTTTGGAAGTCTGCAACAAATTTAAATGAAATTAAAATCAACAAACTCGTCCAAAAAGAATGGGATATACCATTGCTGGATATATCTTCCAATAAGTTGCTAGAATCAGCTACCAATAATACACATAGGGCTCGTATTCTTGCAGTTTCTTCGAAATATGCCAGCGCATGGTTATTCGCTCTCCCAATAGCATCTCTGGGCACATTATTAGATAATCATTCGTTTAGAATTGCTGTCGGACTTAGGCTTGGTACTCGGTTGTGTACACCACACTCGTGCATTTGTGGATCAGCTGCAGACGAGTTAGGTATACTTGGATTAAGTTGCAGGCTTAGTGCAGGAAGGCATTCCAGGCACAAAGCAGTTAACGATTTAATTAAACGAGCTTTAGTCTCTGCCGATGTTCCTTCTATTCTGGAACCTACATACTTATTCAGAGAAGACGGTAAAAGACCTGACGGCATTAGTTTAATTCCTTGGAAATACGGTAAAGCAGTAATGTGGGATTTTACATGTACCAACACTCTCGCTATTTCTCATGTTACTGCTTGTTCCAACAAAACTGGAGCAGCAGCAAAAGCTGGCGAAAGAATAAAATACAAAAAATATTCCTCTTTATCAGACCTTTATATCTTTTACCCAGTTTCAATTGAAACCTTAGGAGTTCTAGGTAGTCAAGGATTGGAATTCATAAAGGAAATTGGTAGACGAATCTATTATAATACCTTTGATCAAAGAGCCACTTCATTTTTATTACAAAGAATTGGCATAGCTATTCAAAGAGGTAATGCTGCATCCATATTAGGAACCATTCCACCTTCCAAAGATTTGAGTGAAATTTTTGACCTGCCTTCAAAATGTTACAGTTTAGAAAACCAAAACATTCGATCATCTTGCACTGTCGTTAAGAAACAGCTAAATAACGTTGACATGGAAGAAAATAAAACACTGATCGCTTTTACAATAGAAGAAATTTCAAAAAACCCTAATTGCTCTAACAGATTGAGCCATTCTTCAAATACATCTACTCATCTCCAACATACAATTAATGCATTACAACTCGATCCTTACTTTAAGAACTTAAATGATTTTTCAAATAAAATTACAAATTTAGGCAAAAAAGGATTGGAAAATATTGGCAATACTTGCTTTATAAACTGTATAGTTCAGTGCCTCTCAAATACAAAATTATTACTTGATTATATTATACATAATGCGTTTTCGAAGCATATCAATACTAGCACTTCAACCATGAAAGGAGCTTTAATTAAATCTTTTGCACAAGTAATAAAAGATCTATGGTCTGAAGATACTTTCGACAAAGTGATAAATACTAATAATTTGAAATCACACTTTCATTGATTTGCACCTAGTTTTATGGGATTCTATCAACAAGACTCACAAGAGTTTATGCGGTACTTGCTAGATGGTATTCATGAAGACGTTAATCAGGTTACCTCCAATCAAATTCCTATATTGTCAGAATTAAATGAACCATTAAGTGACTCTGACAAAGGTAATGAATCCTGGCAGCAATATTTAAGAAGTAACAATTCCAAAATTGTTGATATTTTCGCTGGACAGTTAAAATCAACAGTACGTTGCACACACTGTAATCATTCTTCTGTAACTTTCGAAGTCTTTTGGGATCTATCACTAGCTATACCTAAGCACACTGGCTGCTTAACGTTACAGCTTTGTCTAGATCATTTTACTAGGCCTGAAACATTGGATGACGACGAAAAACCGGTATGTTTTAAGTGCAAAGAAAGGAGAAAATGCATCAAATCACTGTCCATACAGAGGTTTCCTAAAATATTGGTGATACACTTAAAACGGTTTTCACCTACAGGTACATATCAAAGAAAGCTAACTACGCCTATAGATTTTCCATTAGAAGGTCTAGATATGCGACACTACGCTGCAGAAACAAATCTTGGAAATTGTCATTATAACCTGTATGCAATATCTAAACACAGTGGGACTACTCTGAAAGGCCATTACATCGCATACTGTCGACACCCGTACTCATTTGTATGGCATGAATATAACGATTCCAAGGTGTGCAGTATATCCTCTAAAACACTTATAAAAGCAGAAGCATATGTTCTATTCTACGAAATGCATTCTGAAGAAATGAAACGAAGTACCTTAGTTTCGAAAGTTCCTAGAGATACAATGCATGCAAGAAACCTGTATCAGCCTCATTCTGAACTACATTGCGATTATCTGACAAAACATAATAAACCTGCCAATAGACGAACAACCGATCCAATTGTTATACTATCTAGTATTCTTGAAGAAATCTTAAATGAACTTTATGATATGCCAGATGTAAAACCATTCTTATTTCCTGTTAATGCGAATTTAGTCGAACACTATCAAAATATTATCCAACGACCCCTGGATTTACAGTCAATTCGAGATAACTTGCACCAAAAAAAATACCATACTCGTGAAGAATTTTTGGTTGATATAGATCAAATTTTTAAATATTCTGCTTGCTATGACGATGCACCATGGTGTGGACATTGTAAAGCCCTTGCACCAGAATATTCCAAAGCTGCAAAAGAATTAGCAAACAATGAGTCAAAGATACAGCTTGGTAAAATTGATGCTACCGAAGAAGAAGATCTTGCTAAGGAATATGATGTCAAAGGTTATCCTACCCTTAAATTCTTTAGAAATGGACAGCCTATTGATTATTCAGGAGGACGTGATGCTGCCCAAATAGTAGCTTGGCTTGAAAAGAAAACTGGTCCTGCAGCTAAAGAGCTTAAGACAGTCGAGGAAGCTAAACAATTTATTGAAGAAAATAAAGTTGCAGTTGTTGGTTTCTTCTCAGATCAAACTTCAGATAAAGCTAAAGCTTATTTATCTGTTGCTAATGCTGTCGATGATTATCAGTTCGGAATCACTACTGACAAAACAATTCACAAGGAATATGAAGCTACATGTGCTTCTATTGTCTTATTTAAACAGTTCGACGAAGGAAAATCCATTTTTGAAGGTGAACATACTGAACAGAACATCAAAAGTTTTGTTACATCAGAGTCGCTACCAAACCTCGTAGAATTCAATCATGAAACGGCACCTAAGATCTTTGGAGGTGAAATTAAGAGCCATTTACTCATCTTTGTATCTAAAAGTGATGACAAAACCAGTGCTATTGTATCTGCTGCTCGTTCTGTCGCCAAACCTTACAAATCTAAAATTTTGTTTGTTACAATCGATGTAGAGGAGGAAGACTACCAGCGAATTTTAAAATTCTTTGGAATTAAAAAAGAAGAGGTTTCCACTGCACGTATTATTAAACTTGAGGAAGAAATGTCAAAATTCAAACCTGAATCGTCCGGTGTCAAATGGAATCAGCAAACATAAATCATTAAATATATGTTGAAATTACTTTTTGTAGTAATAATGATTTTAAACGTCTTTCAGACGTGTGAAAACGCTATTCTGGTTTAAATTTTTAAATAGAAGAACTGAAATGTGTCCTAGAAATTTCAAATTTGAGTAGTACGGTTGTAACAATTTTTTTTGACGACTACAAATCCTTTTCAAATTATTTATAAAATACACTGCATTGTCTATTTAAATAAAAAATTAAATTTTACGATGTAAATAAATATTTAGATCAGGGCCGTGTACCCCAATCACAAGCCGAATATTACTTTATAGTATTGGTTTAGTTACTATTAGTAAACGTTGGTAGTTTGAATTGCATCTCCAATGTCAGGCGATTTTAATGTGAGTTCTGCGCATCCAACGGACGATTTAGTCTGGTACGACCACTAGTGGAGTCACAAGCACCATGCAGTTGAATAGGGTCCTGGCCAGCAACCTGCGTGTAGCGATAGGCGTGGCCGCTTGACCAAGTGCAAAATGCACTTGTTTACTGTGTATTTTAATAATGGTAAGCAGATTAAATTATTGTTAAATCAGACTAAATAATTTTATTACAGCGCTGTATGGATTTTTGATAATGAAATCCTTAAATTTGTTAATTTTGATTTCACTGAATTTATATAATGTGCTCTGTGGGTTTTCTAGTTATGGTCTTATAGAATTTCCAATAATAATTTCTTTGCTAATATTAATTTCCAAATAAATTTATTAAAAAACTAACCTAAATGGTTGGCGAAATTTGGTCTTTGTAATTATCAAGTCTATTCTCACTAACGTAAATGTAATAATGTTTTTCTGAACATTAAGTAATGATACGATTGCGAGCTTACAAGTTCAAATATCATATTTAATTTTCTAATTACCGTTAAATAATTTGTCTTTAACACAAGTTAAAGAAACGTGGAAAATTATTTACTTTAGATAGCCTGTTTTATGGTTCGATTTTGTTTCGATTTGCAAAGATGAAATGCACAAGTTCGTGTAAATGGTTCCAGTAATGATACAGTATATTACGCAATAAAATGTGGACAACTTGTTGACGTTATTTGTTTGTCAATGGATCGCAGGCCAGCACATCTGGATTTGACAACGTTATTGTTTCAATGTAATTTAAAATAACAGTGTGCAAGGTTGTAACTTTCTTTTTTGTTCTCACTGACAGGACCACGTTGTAAACGCCAGTGGAACGTATTTTTTTTGTTTTATGGGCGTGGCGTCAGTGATACTTATTTTTCCAAAAATCTTCCGACAAAGCTAGGGGTCTATTCCTGGGTAGAGCAATGAGAAATGGGGGGGGGGGGGGTAAGTCGAATTCTGTTTGCAAATGAAAGTTAAGCTAAATCAAATAGGTGCCACCAAGTCCTGATGTGATTACGATAATTGCATAGCTCAGTTCTAAGGGCGGACGTGGAGACCCAAAGAAAAAAATGATCGCCTTCGTTGACAAAAACCTGTCTTAACAAAATAAGACGCAGTTCCTGTAAGAAATTGTGATAGTTAAATAAATAAAAAAGTGGAACACCATTTGTGTCCTGAAAAATACATAAAGAAATAATAAAAAAAGTATTTCCAATATAAAATTGGCATCTATTTATTACTCAAAAGGGTTTTAGTTTTATGTAATTAGATTTGATCGCACTTGATCAAAATAAAAAATCTTCAATTTTGAACTAATTGTTTACTAAAAAAAACTCTTTTAAAATAATATAACTTGTAACAAAAAATTTTATCATTAACTGCATCAATCTTAAACTTTTAACTTTCCTGTTTGTCTTTATTATTATTCATCAAGCAACTTTACTTTAAACATGAACTTGTTGTACAAATAGAATTCTAACCTGGACAGATCTTTTCAGGTAGATAACAAATTAATAGCTCCTAACAATATCAGCATTTGAGCTTTCAACATTACGTATAATAATCTAAGTGTAGACAAAGCTGATCACAAAAATAGGCATGTTTAATTAAATTACATTACAGCTGCTCAACGCATTTGCTTTTAAGGCAACATCTGTCAGCTGTACAAAGTAGAAAAATATGACGTCGGAAACACCTGTTGGCATTACCGACGGTTTATATGGAGCAAAGCATGTTTTTTTAGAACACTAATTCAGTAAACTTTCGTTTTACAACTTGTAAAACCAGCTCAACAATTAGTTGAAACTTTTACAATTTACGTATATTAAGCATCAAAGCAAGTTAGCGTGTTCCAAGTTTTGAAACACATGCAAAAAAACTTATAGCTATCTACGAACCAAAACTGCAATTGTCGCTTTACGACAAAGTAAAACGGGATCCCCGTTTTTCAAGCAACGATAACAGCGTTTGCAATTTGAAACGACTTCATCCAAATCAACTCCTAGACAAATTTCTTGTTAGGCAAAGTTTAAATCAATTATTCTTGTCGAGTAATATTTGTTACGTTCCACGTGTCGAATCATATCCTGTCGCATTACATTCAGCAGCAGTCGTGCTCTCAAAGTTGAATTATGTCACCTTCTAAAGGTTGCATCTTACGTGTGTCCTTCTGTGTCCTTCTAAAAGTTGCATCTTACTTGTCACGCGTTATTCGAAGATATCTTCACCATTTGAAATGGATTCAAAGATTGCCGGCCTCCAGCCAAGGGTACATGTTGATATCGCTATCGCCTGTGGCCGACTATTTCGTAACCAGGGCCGAGCGGTCGCGCCGTCAGAAGGAACGAAACAATCAAACAGAGATGTACTTGCAAATAGCTTTATACGACACAGATATCTGAATATAACTAGATTACTAAGGAACGATGCAGGCTTAGCGTATTACTTTTGAAGTTGAGTGCAAATAATTATTATTATTAATAAAATTGTTACATTATTCTTGAAATTATATGCAAAGAATTATTATTGAAAATAAAATTGTTACAAGGTAAGCGTTTTTCTATCACTTTGACATGACTACAGCTGTTTGTCTATCTTAACAGCGAGGCAGATGATCGAAAACAACATTGTAGTAATTTATAATTATTGTTTTATCATGTAATTACGAAATCTTTTGCTGTTTAGAATTTATTAGTTTGAATCAAGGGTTATGCATGATATTATTGTAAATGAATATGAATAACTTTATTTAATTCTAACAAAGTATTTTATTCAAATTCAATCACATCTTAAGTAATTTCGAGAACTAATACTTTTTTAATATTTAATACACATTTGTAAACCAAGGTAGCAGATCTGTGTATTTTGGGTAATTAATTTGGAAAGCCTTGTAAAAATGTCTAATATGTTATTAATATTTTCTTAATTCTTAGTAAAAACAGTCGTAATTTTCATATTCAATCATTGTGTTGAAGACTTTAGACCACATTTGTGATGTATATTTTGTACATAACATTCTATTACTTAGAAAGCAAAATTTTAATTAAAGAACAACCATTAAATTCAATTGCATAATAGTTTTATTTTGGACAAGTGAGTTCAAAGATAGGGTAATTGAGTTAAAAAGGTATAAATACCCTTTCATAAAAGTAAAATCTATAACAGTGACTTGAGAAAGAAGCACTAAAAAACCCCTTCAAGAGGCTTAATGTCTAAATTGGTTCATATAATAATGTTTAAATTATTGATATAAATGGATTGTTTTTCTTTATAGTATAAGGTAGCAAGAGTACATCTCTTGTGTCCTTCATTGTTATATTAATAATATTTTACTTACAGCGCCTGCTTTAGCGGCAAATACGATATTTCCCTCTAAGGACATCTAAGTCCTCTCTCAGGGTAAACCCGTGATTAAAAAAATTTAAGGACTTGGTTGCGCCCCTTTTGCATTCCTTATTTTAGTATTATTAGAGTCAGTAAGTAAACAATGTTTTCTCGTACAACCCACGACCACTCCTCATAAGCTCTACCCGAGGAATAGACCCCTAGCTTAGTCGGAAGAATGTCGAGATCCCTTCACCATAAGAAGATCTCCAATTTAGCGATAGGCTAATAATTCATACCCTCATATATTTTATATTACACAATATGCACTATAATATACTGTACAGGATTTCAAGTAGGCGTCATGTACATGTTCGTTCATTAAGAAGTCGGCGCATCAGTAGTATTCTTTTGTACGAGTTTGAAAAACATGCTACTTATGAGAGAGCAGTTGTAAATGGGCTTGAAAAGGATAAAGATTGAAACTAGTCACGAAACAATATTGCAAACAGTATATGAAGACTGCACCAAGAAGCACTATATTATCATCTATTGTAATAAAATTTAATCGTACTGATATTGAGTTGTTTCAACGAAAGGGAACGTCTGATAGGCCAGTAACTGGTTCACAAATGAAAATTACGGACGTGTAATTAATCAGGTACTGAATTCACCAAAACAAAGACTTAGATAAACGTCCTTAAAATTTAACAACAGCTATATGTCGCTTAGTCGATTATTTAAAGACTGATGAATTTCCGTACAGAATACAGGTGGGGCAACGAATAACGGAGTAAGATACAAAAGTCACAGTTGCGTAGCATGGACTTTTTTTGGCAATGGTGTACAAGTATCCAGACTACTGGATCAATGTTTGGTTCTTTGACAAAAATCACTTGGATTTCGACAGTTTCATCAATCGCCAAATAACTAGCTTTCTTAGTAGTGATGGATTCGAACCAAACCGAACCAAACCTTGCCCTAGGTTCGGTTCGGTTCGAAAATTTTTTAGTCCGGTTCGGTTCGAGGTTCGGTTCGAAAAAAACGAACCGAACCGAACCGGTTCGACATTTTGATATTTTAAACAACTAGTGCGTTCATCTACAACAATACAAATGTTTAATGTAGTTTTTATATTTAGTAGCCGCTATTTTCAAATAAACCCAACATTAATATGTTTTAGATTTTAGTAGCATAAATCATATTAATACTATTTGTCTAGGTTTGATTTTTTAATACGTACTATCTTTAAGAAAGCGTAATTACAATTAGGTTAATAGTGAAAGCCACCTCTAAAATTTAGAATGTGTTAATAATTGATGATTTTTACTAATGTCAATTTTACCGTGCAAGAACGATATCACACGATCTTTGCAATTACTTTTATTTTAGTTTTAGTTAGTATAAAAAGAGTATCAAGACAATCAAGTGTTGCTGATTTCTAATACAGTACAAACAAAAAGCTGTTCAGGTTATCTTTATTATTATTATTATTATTTCTTTTAAAAGACAACATCAGATGGTTCTCGGAAAGAATCGTAAATCTACCTCAAATAGCGTTTACGTTTTTCATAATAAAATATAACAGTATTTATGGCACGGGCATTGTCTGCTTATTATTTGCATTATACTGTGTTATTTTATGTCGGCATTGATTGACAAATTTATGCCGCCATGAGTCATAAACTTCAACCCTTGGTTTTGAGAGGTCATTGTTCTGGAGTATCGGCTACTTCCAAAGACGTTGGTGGTAATGGTCACACTAAATAAACAGTAAATATTATGGTTCCGTGCGTTTTATAACACCATTTGTTAAGCGATTATGTACAAAAGAAAAAGGAGATTAGTTTTTGTTACAAAGTCACATTTTTTAATATGAATAGAGAGCTGGTTTTCATACATAAGTAAAAAATTCAAAATGATGAATACATACTTAATTAAGAATTAAATTGTTTCGTTTATTCTGAAAACTTCTGTAGTCTCTAGACCGTGACGTCGAGTTATATACGTTTAAGAAAGTTTACAGTTTTCAACACTACTTCTGTTCATTAAATAAAATGTTTGTTTTTAAAACCAAATTTTCAAAATCATTTCGAGTTTCTTTAATAATAAATAAATAATAAATAATAAATAATAAACAAACAACAATTTGAAATAAGGAGCATGCATTAAACAAATCGAACTAATGTAGAATTTTTTTATCTACAAACGTGCCTCGATGACAAAATTTATTAGATATGTAACACTAATACCTATTACATTTTTACCTATTGGCTTAAAATTCGATGACCATGTACATTAGAAAATCGTTTTATTTCTTATATGCTTGCGATTAGAGATTTTTAAAATGTGCTATTTGGAGAAATTAAGATTGACATGTTTTTAGTGAAAATTAAATTTTTAAACTAAATTTTCATTTAAAAAATCGAACCTTTCGAACCGAACCGGACCGAACCTTGGGCTAGGTTCGGTTCGGTTCGAAAAATTTGCCGGTCCGGTTCGAGGTTCGGTTCGAGAATAAAATGTCCGCTTCGGTTCGAAGAATCGAACCGAACCTCGAGCCGAACCTCGAACCTGTTCGGTTCGTGTCCATTCCTATTTCTTAGTTTTGAGAGGCCAGACGTAATCGTTCAGGAACCACTACATAGTGAGCGTGTGACGATGAAGTCCAATGTCAGCAAAAGGCGTATTAGTATGCATTTCAATGGGAATGCTGACGGTACATCTCATACTGTTACTTAAGACCGTTACAGAGACATACTGAATACGACTTTTTTCAAGATGTTAGGCGGGTTTGTCGTGTCAAGGATCTTCAGATGGATAGACAGTGGTTTCAGTGGACAGGGTAGCGTTGCTACACTGTTTCGACAATTTATTCCTACAATGTGATAGCGTACTTTTGGAACATTAACGTTTTATTAACACGTTCAGTACCGACCGTCACGTGTATGTGACACTCAGGTTTTGATTAAAGACTAGCGACACATATGTGCCAGAGGTAGAAACATCTTGTTAAGGCTATAAATTCAATCAGTTTGCAATAAGCGTTTTTTGTGCAGTACCTGTGGGCTACAGAAAGACCTGACACATATCAGTGTCTTACGGTCTGAAAATCGCGTCGCAGATATGCGTCATATGGTCTGAGGAAACTACACATGTAATTGTAGATACACAGGACAACATTTTCACTTATGCAGTAGGTTATTTATTATTATGAACCGCTTATTTATTGATGTTAGTTGAAAGCTACTTGTTAGTTAAAGTTTTAGATGCAAGGGTAAAAAAAGCTTGAAATTTGTGAAATATTATATAGTACCTAAAACTGTAGTGTTATTGTGTGGTAAGTATTCACTTTTGTGCAGCGGTTGATTACGTAATCGGGGTAGTTCTAGTAGTTGCGTATATAAAACTGGATGAACTTATAAAATAGGCAGATTTGTGACCTTTAGTTTGATATTATACACACTCTTTTCCAATCGAAATATGGCGTATTTTCGCAATAAACCATTATCTGATAAAGAATTGGAAGAGGAAGCACATAATGAAATGGAATGTGATCTAAATGATGGGAACACGGCTATGGTTGACCCATTTGAAGATTCTGAAAGCAGTTATTGTCCCTAGGACTGTATTGACAGCTTAGATCCGCTTTCTTCTAGTGAAGAGGAAGAGGATGCTGAAGATAATTTATTGCAGGACAAGTTGCCCTTCTGGTTAAAATCATACCGATGAGTAGACTGATAAAGACAATGATCCGGTATTGCATACTTTCACTGAAGCTGAAGGGTTTAAAATAAATATTTCACAAAGCATAACGCCGATTGAAACTTTTTTATTAATTTTTGATGACAATCTTCTTAATAAAATCCGAGATTGGACAAATAATCGTGCTTCAGAGCCATTAGCATCCAAAGTGAGAGGCGCTTTGAATATGAAGTATTGGAAATCAACAACTTCTAAAGTGGTAAAAAAGTTTTTAGGTGTTTGTGTAGTAATGGGTAATATTCAGATGCCTAGCAAAAAATCATTTTGGAGTAAAAACTTACTCTATGAGCAACCGCTTTTCGGTAAAGTGATGGGAGGAAATCGTTTTGAAAACATACTGTGTTGCCTTTGCTTTTATGACGAAGTTGATGATCAAAAACATCGTCTTCATAAAATTGACAAACTTTGTTACGTGCCAAATTGGCCCTTAAACATTTTTTTAGTAATTTTGATGTGCGGAAGTTTCGCGCCATAAATTCAAAAGACTCGGTGCGCGTATTTCCGTCACGTCAAAAGTGGGTTGAAGGAATAACTTCGCGCCGACGCGTGAAAGACAAAAAGTGGGGACAAGTGTTTCCGTGAAGCTCTGTAACGTAGCTTTTTTGCCTGAACCTTCGAGTGCAGTGGACGTTTTCGGTAACGTATCGTTATCTTTATCTATGTAGATTTCCTTGCCCTGATTATCTTTGTTTATCGCCCCTATACCATGTTTCCTTATCCGTTTCCTGCATAGGTAGGTGATGAATTTGTAGCCGTTGGCAGAACCGCATTCCCCGCCGGAGCACCATCTGTAATTACTCCGGAGTGGAGCCCTGAGATCGAGTCCAAGCCATTTAGATGTACGTCAGACGTACCCTCCGTTAATTGCGTTAAAAGGGCCAGATGCAGCCCTTATGGACGTGCAGCCACCATCTTTATCTATCCTGAAGGACGATTGGCGTACTTCGTGGAAATCTGGACCTATTATGTGAGTACCTTATTGACATAATGTTGCTAATTTAAGTTAATTTTTCGTAAATTGCGTATTACATTTGTGCATTGGTGACGTCATTAACCGATGGGCGCGCCAAATTCTGTACAAAGGTTAGCGTTACCAACCGCCAGTGGCGTCGCTTTTTTCCGCGCTTGCGCGATGTATTTATGAACTTTTAAACTGTAAGAATTGGGTTTAAACCGTAAGAATTGGCGCCTTAACGTGTGAAGTTATGAGACATACTTCTTTTATAAATATATAATGTATTTCCAAGGTTATTTATGGCTTTTTCACTAAAAAAATCAATTACCTAATATCTGTTGACCTTGAAATCTTATATTCGTGTTTTGGAACACGCCACATTTCTTTAGATGTCAAAATCAGTTGCTATGGTGTTCTGAAGGTAGGCGGCCATTTTGACATTGAAATATACAGCTTGTGTGTTTAAAATGTTTGGTGGATTTAATGTTTTCCCAATTTAAATATGGTGTGCTTTTGATAACTTAAATTATCTGAAATGTGTGATTAGTTTGTTTTTGGATGCATATATAAGCTTTTATGAAGAATCAACCGCTTAACCCTACTTTTTTTCTACACGTAAGTACACATAAATAAATAAGCATTTAACTAATTTTATGTCTTAAACACGGTTTACTATGAAACTATCTACTGTTTATTAAATTGAAACATAACCCTTGTCTGTTTTTTTTCGACTTTAAAAAACTATTTTGAAACCATAAATCAACACTGTTTTGTGGTTACATTCTAAAAGTGCCTTAGCCATTTACCTGTTTGATTATGATATTCGAACTCGCTTTTAAAGAAGCCTTATATTTAAAAACGTTTATTGTAGCGAATTGCCCCTTTAGAATATCTTTTGAAAATGCTAGATTAACGGGATTTGGTTGCATTGGTTTTGTTGGTTAAATAACACATTACCTAACTTTTTTTTATAATTTGGAGTGTCTTTTGTAGTTTATCAATGATGTCTTCCTTTTATTAAACACTAATTTTGCCCTTGTATAGTTCTAAACGTGTTTCTTTAGTGTTTTGGATACTTAGCGTCATTAAATTTGAATATTATACCTTACGAATGCTTTTTTTAAAGAAGATTTTTCATTTATATAGTAACGAAATTACCTAACCATATCTTTTACCTTCCAAAATGTTGTAATAAACTGAATCGCTCTATATCTGCTCCTTTTAATACTAAAATAAAGGAATTTCCGTTAACGTTTTAGTACGCTCGCCCTGGTTTAATGGCTAACTTTAAACGTGTATCTTATCCCTTTCAATTAATTTCGCTTGACTTATTAGGACCTCTCCCCCGATCGAAAAAAGGTAACCAATATCTTTGAGTTGTCACCGATTGGTTTTCTAAATTTGTTATGGTGCAACCATTACGTAAAGCTACATCTGCTGCTATAATTAAATTCCTAGAACAAAATGTATTTATTATCTTTGGTGTCCCTCAGATTATCCTTTGTGACAATGGGGCACAATTTATCTCTAAAGATTTTCAAAATTTCGTTAAAAGTTACAAAGTACAAAAAATTTGGTTTACCGCAAAATACCACCCCCAAGTAAATCCTACCGAAAGAGTAAATAGAGTTTTAGTTACCGCTATCTCTTCCTATATTGATTCAGACCATACTACATGGGATGAATATATTTTTAAAATTGCTCAAGCTTTGCGTACATCGAAACACGAAGCAACCCAATTCACTCCGTCATTTCTTGTTTTTGGAAGATATACCCCAATCGATGGGAGTTATTATGGTTTAGTGCCTGACGATACTAACGTAATTGAATTTGACGATAAAGTACGCTGGGACAAAGACCAACAATCATTACCTTCTATCTTTAACGACGTTAGAAAAAATTTGTTAAAAGCTTACGAAAAGAGTAAGGACCACTATAACTTACGTAAACGAAATATTTCCTTCGCCTTGGGCGAATAAGTTTGGAAAAAGAATTATGTTTTATCGGATGCATCTAAGAAATTTTCTTCAAAATTAGCCCCTAAATTCATTCTTTGTAAGGTCATTCGTGTCATTAGTTCCCTTATGTACGAACTTCAAGATGCTGAAGGAAAACGCCAAGGCAGGTGGCATATTAAAGACCTTAAGCCATTCTCTGCTGACCCAAATGCTAATTAAGTTTTTCACGTTCCATTCTCCTTACGGTTTACCTAATATTTTTTTTGTTCTCACCTTTAATTAGTAAATTTAACTGCTTATTTCCTCTCTTGTACTGTGTATATCTCTTACACGTTTAACTTACTTACCTTAAATTAGCTATCTTTTTCTTTTCGGTTGACTTTTCCTTGACCATACCGTTAGATATATATATATATATATATATATATATATATATATATATATATATCACTTAATTCTCTACACCCCCCAATATAACTCTGTTGTTTCATTTAATTAACCCTCAAACTTTTCCTACAGCATATTATTTGGTTTTTAGTATTTTTCTTAGGTCATTTAATTTTGTGTGGTAATTGTCGTAACTTTGGTTGTAATAACTCATTGAATTTTTATGATTGGTTTTAGCTGATGTTAGAGTGGATGTTTTTCTTCTTTGGACTTACATAGGAGTCGCGGCCTATGCCATTGTAAGAAATAGTCCATGTTCGCAGTTGCAAAAAACTAGGATTGCCTATTCCATGTGTTTTTTCCTCTGAATTATTACAGTCGCCCACATTTAACTATAGCATTATTTCTTTCTTTTTTACACTAAATCAACATAACTTATAAACATTTTTTTTCTCATTGTTTTTTATTGAACTTTGTGGTGAGGCGCTATTGCTTCTTATTGATATCTTATTAAATTCTCGGTTGTTTTAGCATATTGGGACAGTGTATCTGTATTTAACTGCTTATAATTAGGTATCGTTGTGTGTTTAGGGTGCTACCGTTTTAAAAAAACTACCTTAAAACAGTTTGTTGTTTGTGAATGTATCCGTAGTGATACTTTTAAGTTGTTGTGTCAACTTTTGTCTGTTTTTCTTATCGTAGTGGATGCACCCAAATGCCTTTGCCGGTCCCTCGTGCCGTTTATTGCAAACGGGCCTACTTCACAGGTCGCTCTTTTTAGAGGGTACGAGAAATGCCTATTTAACGGCTCCACGGAGCCACTCTATTACCTTTATCTATTGTCTTGGGTAATGATTAGGTCAATATCTTTGTCTTATTTATTATCTTAGATAATACCTTTAGTTTTAATATCGTTATCTTACCGATTACCTATAATAATAACCTTAGTTTAGTATCGTTATCTTACCGACTACCGTTAGTAATAACCTTGAGTTAATTTCGCGTTATCTTACCTATTATATTTAGTAATAACTTTTGTTTAATATCGCGTTACCTTACCTACTATCTCTAATAATAGCTTTAGCTAATATCGCGTTATCTTACCTAGTATCTCAAATAATAACTATACTCCATTCCAGTTAAGAAGGTACTGAAGAAAAAGATTGGACTGAATTTTAGCGATTCTCATTGGTGGATGGATGAGCCAAGTGTACACAAGTATAAATATCCCGCACGTTTGTGTTGGTTGTTTGAACATTTTTATTATAATACAGATTGTCAATTGGTATTTTGACATTTGCTATTGCCCTTTCATATTTTCGTTTTGGTTATTTATTGTATTTTGTTATTAGTTTGCCTTTGAAATTTTGCTCGGCCTTATTAATTTGTGTTAATTTTATATTTAGTATCAAAACAGTTCTTGTCAGAGCTATAAAACACCAGTGTCTTCATAATAAGGTAAGCATGTCTCATTAAAGATAAGCATATAATACTAACAATGAATTCTTTTCAGACTTTTATTTAATTATGGATCACCAACCTATTAAAAATCCGAAGGGCAAACATGTTATGAGCGGGCAAAAGCTTATTGCCTATAATATATATTTGAAAAATTCCACAAATGCCTCCAAAACGCAATCTGTGAAGCAAACTGCGTTAGAAGTGGGTTTAGGTGTTCGATCAATGTGGAATATTGTAAAAGAAATGGAAACTACTGGTACTGCTTCCTCGCCAAAGACTACAAGAGTGCGTACAACAATCTACGACGAACTTGAAGAATTTGAAAGATGTGCGATTCGACGGCATGTTCATGCATTTTACTTTAGAAATGAATTACCAAATTTAGAGAAAGTATTACATGCAATAAACAATGATGACTCTTTACCAAACTTCAGTCGCACATCACTTTATCGGGTAATGATGAAATTGGGTTTTAAATATGGAAAGCGTAGCCGAAAAACAATTTTAATTGAAAAACCTGAAATTGTGTTGTGGCGAAGAAAATATTTAACTGCAATTAAAAAGTATAGAGCTGAAGGCAAAAGGATTTATTATACTGATGAAACGTGGGTTAATGCTGGACATGTAAAGAACAAGGTATGGCAAGACACCACTGTAAAAACAGCAAGGCAGGCATTAATCGAAGGTTTATCGACTGGTATACGAGATCCCTCTGGCAAGGGCAAGAGATTAATTGTTGCGCACATGGGTAGTGATATGGGATTTGTCAATGGTGCATATTTAAACTTTCAATCTAAAAAAACAGGTAGCGTATTAACACTATAAACAACTTAGGACCCTGAGTTCATAATTATCGTTTTAGGAAATTATCACGAAGACATAAACGGTAAAGCGTTTACAACTTGGTTGAAATGTGTATTACCTCTTCTTGATAATGATAGTGTAATCGTGCTTGATAATGCTCCTTATCACAGCGTCAAAGCCGATAAGGTTCCAAATCAAAGTTGGCGGAAAGAACAAATTTATAATTGGTTAAACGCAAAACACATTGAAGTTACCAAAGAGCTATTAAAAGTTGAATTATTAGCCTTAGTAAAGCAGCACTCTCTAGCTCACCCGACACCATATGTTGTTGACGAAATTGTAAAACGCTCTGGCAGAACTGTATTAAGGTTACCCCCATACCACTGCAATCTAAATCCAATTGAGCTGATTTGGGCTCGAGTAAAGCAGCATGTAGCTACCAACAATTCTACTTTTAAAATTAACGACGTGAAGGTGCTTCTGGATGAAGGAATTGCAGCCATAGATAAAGGATATTGGGTTAATTGTATTAGCCATATAATTAAAGAAGAAGAAAGAATGTGGAAATTGGATGGCATTGTCGAAGAACTTGTCGAACAAATTGTAATAAATGTTGGATATGAAAGTACAACAGACGACGAAGATACCTCTGGGGATGATATGGACGTAGAATAAATATAAATTTGTGATATCATTGTTTTGATATTTTGTGATGTGTTTAATTAAAAATAGTTTATATATTGTTCTATAATAATATTTTATTTAAACTTTAACCAAACAGGTAGAAAATAAAGTTCAATAATGCTTGATATGTTTTAAAACCGTGTTTCTTGGATGTATATATTCAAAAACCTCAGTCTTGCAAAAAATATAAATAAAAATCTGTATAAACATCGATGCATTGCTTTAATTTCAATCATTGTTAACAAACTTACAACCTTTCGAAAAAATGAAACTGACAGAATTTTATTAAAGCATTCTGTAACTCCAGGTGAATGTTTGTTTCTACCATAATTGTTAAGTAAAGACTAAGGGGCAAATTCATAAAGCACACTTAAGCCACACTCATACTTAAGTACTGCTCTATCTCAATTTTTGGTATTCGGAAAAATACTAAAAGTTGAGATGGAACATTGATTAAGTATGAGTGTAGCTTATGTGCTTATGAATTTGCCTAATTCGTCCGTCTTAAACTTAATGTAGTTCCAAGTCCAATTTTATCTTCTGAAATTTAATACCAAATTACAAATACTCCTTGTTATTATTTAGACAACTATCGTAGGAGAAGGAGATCGAAACGTCAATAAAATCATTTTCAAAAAGCAATGTGGTCTTATTCCTTAACCCTAGAATACTGGATTACTTTAAATATACGTCATTACTGGACTATCGTATTATTTACTACTTCAAGTAAATTGGGTAAAATGAAACAAAAATTTGTTCAAAAATAAATTATCAAAATAATGAAATATTCTATACACATTTGTTTATTATTTGACTTAAAAAGAACATAGTTTTTAACATTCAGTAGAACACTGTGAGCAAATACTGCCGCGATGTTCTCCACAAATAGCCTCCCTGCATTGTTGGCAATATGTAGTGGTCATTCGGCGTTTTTGACTTGGGCAGTAAAAACAAATCTTTGTTTTCTTTCGTTGGGGAATAGTACTATCTTTTTCTAGAGTTATATTTAACATTTTACATATATCCAAACGAAGTTCACGGCGCAAAGTTTTTATATTTAAACGTTTCTCCATCCATGGCCTTGCTAATAGGTTACTCAGTTCGATCATATATTGATACCGAGAGAGGGGTTTCCTTTGGGCTTTTAAATTGTTGTAAGTATATAAAACATAAGAATTGATGCTAGCCATACTCATCATTCCAAAGAAAATACATAGTGGCCACCTTCGCGTTTTTCTGCTACAACTCATATTCGAACACATTTGGTCGAAAGTATCTACTCCACTCTTTGTTTCGTTGTAATTCAAAATGATTGATGGTTTACCATTCTCTCTTGAAACTTCTGCTCCTTCGTGCATTGTCGAAAGTAGTAAAACGATTTTGTTTTTTAGGCATATAGGAAACTAGAGTTTTCTTTTATCGAAACAAAAAAGTGACGAATTTGGATTTCTATTCTTTACCTCTAACATTTCTCTGGGAATCTCTTTTTTATTTTTACGCAATGTTCCAATTAGAGTTAACTTGTATGGATCTTTTAGTAACTCATCTGCAAGTCCTATGGAGGTAAACCAGTTATCTATGGTGAGGTTTCTGTTAGTGCCATATACCGATTTTGATAGTTCTGTTACATAATACGTTCCCAGGGGTAGGCCATTATTTGGTGTTTTCTTTCCCAAATATGGACTGGCATCTATCATATACTTTGATGAAGAATCACACATCATTACAGTCTTTATGCCGTACTTATTAGGCTTGTTTGGCATGTACGTACGAAATGGACATCGCCCGCGAAATCCTAATAGTTGTTCATCTATAGTTAGATAAGATGATGGTGTATAGAAGGTCCTACATGTCTCTATAAAAATATCCCATATTTCACGTATATGTGCAAAAGGATCATTTATCTTTCTCTCTTCCCGTGTTTCTAAGACAATTTATCAAAAAATTAAAACGCTCACAACTCATACACGCTTTATAGAAAGTTCCAGAGATATTGCTGTCAAACATATGCCTTGAAGATAAATGATTGTCTTTTTTAGCAGCTGCAAGTATTAGTACTGCAAAGAAAGCCATAAGTTCATCGTTGGCGAGTGATGAAACATTAGCATGCCCTGTTGTGTATTTTTCAGCTTGTTTGGTTATTTCATCATTTGTATATTGAAGAATAGTTTCTATAATGTTCTCAGAAAAAAAATGAAGAAAGTATTCATCAATTACATTATACTTTGTAGCTTCACCCTTGGTGCCAGCCATAAAATGAATAATATTTCGAGCACCTGTTCTTTTGGACATTGTAGGTATTACGGTTGACCACTTATAACCGTTTTTTCCTTTCAATCGTCTTTTATTCAGACGGATAATATAGTTAGTATTTCGTGAAATAGCAGGTAAATGAATACTATTATTACTATATAATGCACTGTTATCAGTATGCTCAGGGATTTGTGAATCTTCACTACCACCTACTTCATGTAAATCTTCTGTATTTTGTGTTATTTCCGGATTATATTCACCATCGCTATTTTTGCTGGAATCAGACACTTCGACTTCAACGTTGTCTTCTTCCCAGTCACTACCGCTATCCTCGAAAGGTTCAGGATCACTTTCTTCTCCATTCATAATCCTTTGAACAATAGCTTCCAATTCTTCATCAGACAGTTGTTTTTTAGATGCCATTTTTCTAAGGAATATTTATTTTATACTAAAGTTATAAAAATGTGCAATACCATACTTACAGCAAGTCAAAACAGTACTCAAATATAACAATTCATAAAAAAAAACACAAAATCGTTAATTATAACGGAAATACGAGACTTTCGTAATTCTTACGACGGCTGTGCAGAATATATAAGATCGGGAACAAATTTTTCACACCTGAACTCACTAATGCTTACTATGACACTGAAGAGGAAGGTACTGAACGTATCAAACATGAATGTATATCGGAAATATCCGAAAGGCACCGAAATAAATTGACAGTCATAAATTTTACGAATGTCCAGTATTCTAGGGTTAAGAAGAACACCAAATTGCAATTACTGAATGCAATAATACTTAAAAATTATCTAATAAAGTCAGCCATTTGCATTGTTATTTTTGAAAAACTATCGTCACAAAATAGTAAATATACAACCGACGCCGGCAACTTTTCAAATACAGCAACTAATAAATTTTTGATCTGTGTAAATCTGACTCAAGCACAAGTGCCATCTACTACCTTCTTAACTGGAATGGAGTATAGAGCTTAATACCGTTATCTTATTTATTACCTTTGATGATAACAATTTAAGCTTAATATCGTTATCTTATCTATTATCTTTAACAACAATTTGAGATCTTGTCTTATCTTTTTATTTTCCTAACCTCTGGTATTTATGACCAGACGTGGGAATTATTTTTCTTGAAATTTAAGTGAAAAAGCTAACCTGATATAGAAATGTAATTTGTTAGGTTAGCGATATAAGGATTTAGTAGGGTGGTACTTTTGGTAAATTTGTTGATTTACAACTATGTCATGGACAAGTTTTAATGTGTATCGTTAGAAAACCAAAGTACCAGTAATAAAAATTTTCTAGAGTGTACAGTGACGCACTCTGTGAACATTTTTAAATTTGGGCACTTTTTGCCAACAAAGAACAGTTTTGATGCAACGCTCATGTGTGTTTGCACGTAAAAACCTTAATGTTAGCTTTAGTTTAGATAGGTTAGGCGACTTGTCGCATCTGTTTTAATTTAAGTAGTGTTTCATGCTCCCCAACAAATTTGTGCTGTCGATTATTAGTGAAGGCAAAAACAATGGGGCTACATTTTCCGTTTTCTGGTACTTCGGTAGACGTGTTATCGGTTGAAAAACCAGGTGGCGCCTTATATAAACATTTTGTAGGTTTTAAGTTAGGTTATAGGTAGGGTAGTTAGGATTTAGATTTTAAGCTGATACTGTTCTAACAGGCTTTTTTTTTAAGTTTTTTCTTTTGTGGCTTTGTCGCGATTGTTACGTGCCAAATTGGCCCTTAAACATTTTTTTAGTAATTTTGATGTGCGGAAGTTTCGCGCCATAAATTTAAAAGACTCGGTGCGCGTATTTCCGTCACGTCAAAAGTGGATTGGACGAATAACTTCGCGCCGACGCGTGAAAGACAAAAAAGTGGGGACAAGTGTTTCCGTGAGGCTCTGTAACGTGACTTTTTTGCCTGAATCTTCGACTGCAGTGGACGTTTTCGGTAACGTATCGTTATCTTTATCTATGTAGATTTCCTTGCCCTGATTATCTTTGTTTATCGCCCCTATACCATGTTTCTTTATCCGTTCCCTGCATAGGTAGGTGATGAGTTTGTAGCCGTTGGCAGAACCGCATTCCACGCCGGAGCACCATCTTTAATCACTCCGGTGTGGAGCCCTGAGATCGAGTCCAAGCCATTTGGATGTACGTCAGACGTACCCTCCGTTAATTGCCTTAAAAAGGCCAGCTGCAGCCCTTATGGACGTGCAGCCACCATCTTTATCTATCCTGAAGGACGATTGGCGTACTTCGTGGAAATCTGGGCCTATTATGTGAGTACCTTCTTGACATAATGTTGCTAATTTAAGTTAATTTTTCGTAAATTGTGTGTTACATTTGTGCATTGGTGACGTCATTAACCGATGGGCGCGCCAAAATTTGTACAAAGGTTAGCGTTACCAACCGCCAGTGGCGTCGCTTGTTTCCGCGCTTGCGCGATGTATTTATGAACTTTTAAACTGTAAGAATTGTGTTTAAACCGTAAGAACTTCTAAATCATATTTTACATAACATCCAAAAACTTTATTATCTAGATGAAAATTTATCGTTAGATGAAGCTCTCATATTATGGCGGGGTCGCCTTTTATTTAGGCAATACATTCCCAACAAGGCTGCAAAATACGGGGTTAAACTATATGAATTGTGTACAACTGACGGTTTTTTACTGAATATTATTATTTATACTGGAAAAGGTACCGTAACAAATGAAGATGGTCATGCTTCTTCTGTTGTAAACGAACTAATGAAGAATTATCTGGACAAAGGACACACAATCTACATAGACAATTTTTACAATAGTGTCAACTTGGCTAGATTTTTATATAAAAAAGGAACGCATATTGTCGGAACCATTCGTGCAAATCGTAAAGAAAATCCTAAGACCGTAACCAAAACCAAACTAAAGAAAAGGGAATCCGTTTTTAGACGAAGTGGTAATGTGTTAGTACAAAAGTGGAAAGACAAAAGGGATGTTTTAACTATAACTACAAAACACAGAGCATCACTCAAAACCGTTCAACATAAGCGTGGCATTAATAAAATAAAACCTTTGTCCGTAATTGATTGCAACAAATATATGTCAGGGATAGACAGATGCGATCAAATGGTTTCTTATTATTCAACTCCTCGAAAAACTGTAAGATGGTACTTGAAAATATTTTTCTATTTAGTTGATGTTTCGCTTTGGAATGGATGTTGGATGTATAACAAGCTCAATTTAAAACATAAACCATATCTAGAGTTTAAGGATGACGTAGCTGAATTTTTGATCAAATATCACAACGATGCAATTTCGAAAATTTTCCGATGCATTTCCCAAAGAGGTTGCATAAACGTGTCCGATGTAGGGTATGTGCACAAAAGAAGGCAAAACGTGCTACTTGGTACATATGCGAAACCTGTAAAAACAAGTCAGGTCAGTCCATTGGTCTTTGTGTAGATAATTGTTTCAAAATATTCTACTCAAACGGATATTGATAACCTATTGTTCTAAATAAAGTTTTTTCAAATGTATTAATTTTTTAACAGTATTTACCAATTTTCGCATTTCTTAAAATTATTCCAAAAATTGACTGTCACAAATATAGGTCGGATGGTCCATTATTGAAATATGAGTACCATAGACTAGTGTCACATATGCATGACGCACCCTCATTAGCCTTTCAATTGCTTTTAACTTGTATTTTCGTATTATATATGTCAAAACTAATCTGAATGAGCACAGATTAGCTCAAAACATTGCTTGGTTCGGGGAAAAACTTGTTTTCTTATATGGCGGTAGTCAATGTGTTAAGTAGTTACAAAATAAGGTGTACACGATCCGTCGAATCAAGGCCTTGACGTCATAGATAACAATTTAGTTAGCCAAATATTTTAGACTATTCTGGGTTTTGCTAGTGGTATTCCAATGCACTGTTGTCAAGACGACTTTGCCCAGTTTGAAGTCTGAACCTATTTTCATGTTAGTGTCTACTGTCAGTTATCTTGCTACTGCGTTGAGTTGTCATTAGCTTCTATAATTTTCTGAATATTATTGTAAATTCGTATAAAAGCAGTTCTTGTTAGAATTACTTTTGTTTCTGATAATTTAATTGTGTTATCTGCAATTACACAAATCCCAGCACCTTTAAACAAACCGCGTTCTCACTTATGCAGCACTTTCAACATGAGCTTAAACACGGTGATTTGCTAGTACCTTTACCGGCAATTGGGCAGCTTTCCTTTGCTAGCACTAGCAGCAATATTGTTGACAGTGGTTAAACTAATTTGCAATGCATACATCCTGTCATAAGAATGATCATATCAATTCGTTCATATATGTATATTATAATAGAAATAATTCGATGGTTATAATGAAGATTCTACAAACTTATAAAGTCAGATAAGCATGGGACATTATATTAAAAAAAATTTTAAAGTTTCAAAAGGGGAAGTTTAGGTTAAGTCGTTGTTGGGTAAATTTGTAGTGATCCGTAGTGATTCTAAGTCGATTTCTCATTGGTTGATAATTATTGCAAATATTATAGTGTACATTTCGATATTTGAAGGTATTTGTTAGAATAGCTCAGTAACCACTTGCAAGTTTCTAAACGTATTCCGTTACGTCAGAATTTATGTTACAAGGGTCGCATGTGTAGGGACGATCGATTTCGTCGACGAGTTAAAGGACTTTGTTTCTAGATCTTAAGATGGCAGGTGGAAGGATATCACTTGCCGGGTTTTTATTAAAAGTAATGTTTTATGTTGATAATGTAGTTGCTATTTAAGGTAATCTGATTACATCTGGTAATTTCAGCCTTGTTTTGGATGTGATATTGGTGCTTATTGTAAAACCGTTAGTTATTTAGCTGTTGAAAGAAATATTTTTATGATTACCTGTTGCTTTTTGAGATTGATGTATACAATGTTGTCTTGCCGGTTGTTTTACTTGTGATGTTTAATAAGTAAATTTACGATTTTATTGTATGTATAAATGAGTGTGGTTTGGTTTAACAACTGAAAACTAATATTTATTTATTTGAAGTGTTTATTTAGTATCTAAATCAGGGCAAAACTAATATTTGTTTATTTAAAATAATGTTTATTTAGTATTTAATAAGGAGTTGTAACTGCAATTGCACCCGTTACCGAATCAATAGTAAATGTACCCTTACTGTAATTTTACGAGCAATTAGTACCAACATCATCCCTTAGATATATTGAATCAAATTATTGGGCAAGTTTGAATATGAACAGTATTATATTTCTACGTTATCAATCAAACCTGGTTTAGTTTAATGGGATCTCAATGTCTTGTAACATATAAACTTTTCTGTAAATTTAAATTTATTCATTGACTTTACAGCGGTGCATCTATTATTTTAGTCTTTATTTAAAAACATTTATATAATTCATTCATTCGTTATTGCATATTTAATAACCGATAAACTTCAAGGCACACCAGTTTTAATTACAATTAAAATCTACTACATACCACATCGTCCTACTGATAACATATATATATATATATATATATATATATATATATATATATATATACATATATATAAAATATGATCTGACAAATCAAGTAACGAACTGCTTTAAATATAAACTGAAAACTAATTTATATATATAGTTCCCAATATTTTAATTAAACAGCCTATAGTTTATATATATATATATATATATATATATATATATATATATATATATAATATATATATATAAGAAACGAAAAGTGACAATCGATCGGTAGTCGTCGGAACAACTGAAAATCTCAGATACTACAAGACGTAGGAACACGCTAACAAGTTTGTATATATATATATATATATATATATTTCTATATATATATATATATAAACTATAGGCTGTTTAATATATATATATATATATATACAAACTTGTTAGCGTGTTCCTACGTCTTGTAGTATCTGAGACTTTCAAGTTGTTCCGACGACTACCGATCGATTGTCACTTTTCGTTTCTTCGTTGATCTGAAAGGTCGCTTGGTGTTTAGTTAAAACACTCAAGATGTTCAGGGAAATTAAGTTTTCCTAGCAAAGGCGCCGCAATAAATTGTCCGTGAAAATTTAAGTAAAAGTGTAGTGTACAACTCTTCTTGGCGAACGGTTTGTTAAATGAGTAACCTTATTAATATTCATTACGCAATTTTATTACAGTGCAACTCTGGAAACGTAGATAATTTCGTAATGATTTTGATGTAATTCCACGTAATTTCGATGCAAGCTTAGATCATCGAAAAATATTTTATTTAGTTTAGTTGGATTAAATTTTATGGAACTCGTTTAAAATATAAATGAGTAAGCAATTTTGTTCAACACATGGCCGACTTCGCTATGCAGCTCCGTGTTCAGCTGATGTACATGTCGTTTGAAGGTTATAGGTCATTGCTGCTATCGGTAAGAATGTATTAGTTCTAAGATAAAACTGCAAAGTTCATTACGTAAATTCTTGCATGTAATGAATTCCTTTTAGAAGCTTGTAACTACTTCAGGTTGCTGTATGCAATTCATGATGACTCTTACAAATAATTTTGTTAATTAATTTACCAAAAGCTCTTTCTGTTAAAGTGTAAAGTACAATGAGTACAACAATTTTTTTAGTAATTAATAATGTGTTCAACCTAAGAAATTATACCTCACCGGTTGTTCACATGTAGACATACCAGCGTCATAGTTAACTTGTTTACCATAAATTGAAATACCAACATGTTAATTTATAGGACCTAAGTTCTGTATGATGAAATTTAAACTCAGAGTATTTAGTCAACAAGCAATATTTGCCAAAAGTTAAGTAAACTTTCTAAAACATTGTAAGGTCGTCGTAGCGCTACTTTGACTATTTAATACGAAAAATAATGTCTTTAATTAAACATATGATTCAAAAATTACATTTATAAGAAGTTAAATTCTATTAAGTACATTTATAATTTATATTGTTTTTTACTTGTCTTAAAGAGAATATAGAAGTATTTTTTTGACTTCAGTTCATTTCTCAGTAATCATTAAATTTTTCCAAATTTTGTTAGGTATTTAAAAGGTTAAACTTACCTGAAAGCGTACCACGATTTAGTGGAAACAAATTGAACTTAAATCAAAGACTACATATGGTAGTAATTATGTTTCAGAGTCGCCCTTCTCATCTTTAGTCTATTGAAGAAGACGATCAAATGTAAGTATCATATTTGTGACAATCAAACTTTATATTTAAAGTGGTTAGCGATAACTTAGGTTTCCAAATTTTCCTTTAAGCACATACCTTTAGTCAGTTGCTTTATAAAACATTTAGGTGGCGTCCATTATCTTGTTTTCCTTCAACTTAAATATACCCACTGACCCAATCTCATGCGACCGTGGGCCAAAAACTCAGTTAGCTAAAAGTCTTAAGAGTTTTCTTTTACTAAAAGCAAATTTCCATCTTAACCTTACCCTGGGCTTGTTACAGTTACATAAGAATTCTCGATAGATAATACAAAATCGACCACGCTTCTTATCGTGGATTAGATTAAAAAATAAAATAGATAACAGTTTGTCCGCCGCCGTCGTCGCCGCCGTCGTCGCGGCCGTCGTCCGTCGCAGGGTTCCCGTCATTTTATAATACATATAATATATGAATCTTATTCAGTTTTTTACGCTGATTGCGAATATGTTGTACACTATTCGATACCTCATTTACTTTTCGAGTTATTCGACTTTAAAATCAAAATTTTACAACCAACGAAAGTTTTTGTTAATAAAAATAATTATAACTTATGTTAAAGTGTTTATAAATTTAAATTAATTTAATTTGTATCGCTCTTTACGCATTTTATAGTACACATATGAAAGCAAATGTTTTCTATACTCATGATCGGTAGTCTTGTCTTTAGACAGCTCCGTCAGATTTCAGTGACAGTTCATGTTCAGTTTCAGTGTGGTAGGACGTTCCTACTACATAACAAAAGTCTTGTTTTTAGTGTAAATGGTTTTTTCATGTTAATAAATAAATGTAGTGCGTCAATTGCAATTCCTTTCAATAAAAAGGCTGAGTTTATTGGTATTACAGTCCCCAGTACTCTCACGGCATGCTACACAACCAAGTAGATAATTCCACATCAAACAACCGACCAGCGCATATCGAAGGACAAGGTGAAGTAATCCCTATTTATTTCCAATAGCCTTAATGGCCGCCCTACCACTTAAATTCAATTTTGTTGTAAATGTGAACTATATTTAATAATAGAATATTTGTAAGTTTGGTTGTGAGAGGTACATGCGGCGCAAATTTTTTTTATTTGTTTTGGTTTTAAGATAGTAATTTAATTATCCCCAACGTTGTTGTGTATATTTTTTTGGTTGTAACTTGTAATGCCACGACGTGTTTAATTTTTAAAAAGTACGTTTTAACCGATGCAATCATAATGGTTTAAACGTAATTATATGTTTGTTGTTTTGTTTATCCTATTACCTAGCCGATGTTCCTATATAATTAACTAACATTTAGCGTTTGTGATAATTGTTGTAATGTAATTAAATTAAACCTCTGGCATGATCGACCTTCTCGTGCCTTTGGCGTTTGCATTTATGACTATGTTGGACATAGTCTATTCAATAATAAGCGCCTTTTTAACTATGCGCAATCATACCACAAGTTCATTTCAGCGATTCATATCGTCCTGTCAATGTACTTGTAGTTGTCCTTTTTTGCAAATAATAGGAAGTCGGCTAGCTTTGTAAAATATTTTGTACCGTTCATTTACATTTCCAATGCTCCACCCGAAGGTACTACATTGGCCAGGAGGCGAGTTTTTTGTTGCCTGGAAATTTAGAATTTTGCGGAACCCTTTCCATTCCAGGCAAGGTAGGGATCTTTAACGTGCGTGACAACACTCACACACGGGACCTCCATTTAACCTCTCATCCGAACGAGGGCGTAATATTTGTGAAAAATGCTCTCCTGCCATTTTTCAAGCAGTCGGCCGTGTCGGGAAATGAACCCGAGACCTTGGGATTTGTAGTCTTACGCTTACTACATTGATCCACGGCGACGCCGTAATATTTTGTACCACAGGCTGAAAACTGTTAATGAATGTATATGGGCGCGTGTGATCGAGCCTTGTTGAATATTACTACCATTCTATGTCCGTGCGGGGAGGAAGATTAGTAGTCAAGACAGATTTTACCTTCCTGGTTTTCTCCCTCTTTCAGCTTTAGCTGGTTAGTATTAGTTATCCGACTTCAGTACCTACCAGAAAAGACTAGCTGGTTTACACTAACGTTTTTTCAGTTGTCAGGTGTGGTATGTCTGAGTAACAGTTGACATTCCGTTAAATTGAATGTTGGTCATCTGGGTACTTGAATGTCACCTGCTCTTGTCGAAATGTGCAAAATGCAGTTGGAAGTGTGAGGGCAGTTTAAGGTTCTTTCTGCCGTGCTCTTTCCCTAATCTCCCAAGTTGATTACGGCACTTTTTACTTTAAATGTCATTTTTCTATGCTTTCATGCGAATGACCTATTTTGTGGTACTTGTTTTGATTAAAAATCAAGTTAGGTAAATGCTGTAGTTTTATTTCAAACCTTCCCGCTTTAACGCCACCTTCTCAGTGCAAGTTTGGGTTACATTATAACAATACAACGTAGGAGTCGTCGAGCCACTACCACTAGATGTTTAGGTCACAGCCCGGTGTGCCGCTTATAGAGGACGGTTGGGTCAGTCTTCAGATGGGTTACACTACAAACTTTACGAGGGGCAAAGTTAAAAAGGAGAAATAAATAAGATAAAACTTTTTTATTTTTTAAATATTTTGAAAAACTATTTGGTTGTAAATAGTTAGTTTATTTATTAAGATATGAATGTAGGCCACATGTTGTAAGGGTGTTTCTGAGTTTTTATAAGAAAGGCCGTGAGATAAAAATGGATAGATAGAATTTATAAATTCAAAATAAATAACAATTAATGGTGATGAAATATAAACAGATGTCACAGTTGGAATTTGTAACTAAAAGTATTTATTTTAAATGATAAAAGGCGTTTTGAAATAACCAAAGTTGTGATAAAAATAATTATATTGTTGATAATTAAAATCTGTATTATAGTTAGAAGAAAGATTATTCTCGTTATACAGTGGGAAAGATTGGTAGGTGGATTTAATTTTGAAGTATTAATAAAACAGTTGGTAACTTAGAAGAGTTTTTATTGTTTTTAAAATTGAATAAGCTGAGTACTTATCTAACGAAAGAAGGAGGTTAATAGGAATTAAGTCATAGTGGGAAACAATATTGAATTCGTATAGATTCTTATAGATTTAATGTTTTACTGGGGCAAGAAAAGCAGAAAAAAAGGAATTCAAGAATCAGTCCTATCAAACGAAGAAATTACTTCACACAAGAGACCCAGGACCTAACACATTAAAAAGGTAAGTACGATTTCTAGTGGTTTCAATTAAAGAAAGCATAACAAAAGTGTAATTAGACTTTATAGTATAATAAGGTAATTTTTGAATATTTAAAATTATATACATGCAAAATCTGACGGAGTAAGTAAATGCTGGTAGTGTGCCAGTAAGAGAAAGACAGCAAAATTTTGGTGTCAGTTAGAAAATTTTAACAGGTCCATAAAAATTTAATTTTACATATCAAATAACGAAAGTTTATCGAATGTATAGGTAATTGGTATTGGAAGGAAGATAATAGCTACTCGGAAAAGCGCTGCCTGTGAAGTATTCAGTGTTGGACTTGCGGAATTATCCAGGAACTATTAAAAATGAGGGATTTAGTAGATATAATAGGTAAATTATTTTGTATCTATATTGTTAGAGAATTTATATTTCGCTGCCCAATACTAGCGCATATTTTGATCAATCAAGTCAACCACAATAGTAGTTATAATACAGATTTTATAAATAACGGATGTAGATACTGTGATAATTAAGAAGGTCATCAATCCAAGTCAACAAAAGATAACAGATAATCAAACTGAGTTAATATTTGATTAAACTCTGGTGCAAATTTTCATTTCAATAATATAACGTAACGATTTCGCTTAAATCCGAGATTAAGCTGTGGCATAATTAAAAATAATTTCCACTAAAAGAGTCAATAAAGTAAGTGGTACTTCAATGCAGTGAATATTAATAAAGAGGCCTAATAAAAAAGTTTATTATAAAACATTATATATAAATTAGAACACTGTGGTACGATACAAATAAAATAATCAATACCTCTTTAATGTGTGCAACGACAATATTTAAGACAGCCGAGGAAGAAGAAGCTGAACTCTTACGAGAAGAGGAAGAATCAACTGGCATCCGAGACTTTGGTGTTACAAAGAAAATTAAAGGAATTAAAAAATCGGTGATAAAGAATAGAATTACGTTTGGAGATTATGTCAACTGTATAGAAGATTACAAGGAAGTATTTGTAACGTGAGGTTGCTAGTTTTATTCGGGGTTTGTCAAGCAATTTAGCGAAAAAGTTACGATGTTTGCCACTCCTTGCGTGAACGATATTTTAATTACTACGGCTACGTCTGCAAAACATCTGAGATAATTAAATTTGTTATTGGAGCAGCTTGATAAAGCAGGTCTTACAGTTAAGTTGAGAAAATGCAAGTTTGCTCGCAAAAGCATTAAATTTTTGGGACAATTGTTGACTCCCGAGGGTATTTTCTTAGACCCGGTCGAGTAATAGCGATACGGTAGTTGCCAAGACCGAGAAATATTCGGTAGTTAAGAGCATTCTTGGGAATGTGTAATTACGGCAGAAAATTTCTGCAATATTACGCAGTTTTGACAATTCCTCTATTGAAACGACTAAAAACGTACCACATGGGTATGAACAGATGAAGAACAGATTGCATTTAATAGGGTGAAACAAGCATATTTAGGTATGTGCTTTCTTAAAAACCCGTTACTGAACTTGAACTTTGATATGCAGTGCGACAGTCCGATAATACGAAATAGGGGCATGTGTTTCCCAAATAAATTCCTTGACAGGAAAAATGAGGATTTTGGCTTTCACAAGTCGCAACTTGAAAGACAAGGAATTGAATTACAAAATTACCGAGAAGGCGGCTTTAGCGGTAGTGAACGCGTATTTTTGTATAGGTTTGCTCTTAACTGTCATAACTATTAATAAGGCATTGTCGTATTTGCTGAGATGCCGTCTGCTAAATTCAAGATTGGCTAGGTAGACCATTATGATTTTGGAATATTCTTTTGAAGTCGTTTATTGCACACGTAAGGAGAATGTGATTGTTGATTATCTATCCTGTTTTCCCGTGGGGTTGTCAGGGGCAGGCAAAATTCCGAACTAGGGAAAAAATTATTTTCCAGTTTTATAACAGCAAGGTTTTTAAGGGTACTTGGACGAAATTATCTGAACTAAAGGAAAAACAACGGGTAGATGGTTTTTGTAGTGAAGTTATGATGGGTGTGAGTAAAACCGATGGGTCGATCAAGTTTTCAGAATGGTATTTTTTAGAGGACGGGCTGCTCGTAAAGATACTGTCAAAGAGGAGGCGCGTGTGTGTACCAAAAACGGCTATTGCCAAATTATTTTAGCATTAACATGAAGACCGGCGTTATTTCGGTGCAAAGAAATGCTATCCTGTCTTAAAAAAATTAGTGTTGCCTGGGAATGCGCAGGGACATTCGTCGCGCCACGTCTGGGTATTTAGTATGTCAGAAAGCAAAGCATGCACATCACTTTCGCAGTACCGAAACGGTTAACAAAGAAATAATAAGGTTATTGAAAACCCTGTATTATCTGTCACATGAGAAATGGGCAGCTTGTAAGTATGCCTTTGATTTGATTAATAACCAATATTAATTGTTACGTTTCTTAAGTACCCTTTTTTTATTATAGCTTATCTTATTTTACGCGCAATCATTATCTTGTACATCGAATCCTTTATGGGGAAATTTTATTAGGAATTGTTATATTGTGAAGGCTGAATTTTTGCGTTCGATTTTGTGGACATTGTTGTGGGTACTAAAGAAAAAAGAAGTTGTATGGGGATTCCTGAGGATTTCCTTTTATCCGTTTTCCAATATCCTGTAGAGATAAGAACATATTTACTTTTCCAAGGACGAGTATTATATCTGCTATCATAGTTTGCATATGAATGTTGTTTTGTACTTAAACATATACTCTTTAAAACAAGTATTTATTCATATTTTCAATTCTAGCTTTTGTGATTCAACTGCATGCAATTGGCCATCAATTATTGGTTAACCTATTTTACATTCAAACTCAACTAGGACTGAACTTTGTAGTGAGGTACTTAGATATAGGGCACAAATCACACACAGAACTTCATCTGTACGTTCATGATTGTAGCAGATAGCACAGGATCGCACCGGATGTGTTGCGCAATAAGGCAGGTTAAGCAGTACGGGGGCAGACAGCAAGGGGTACACGTGACTAACGAGTACCTAAAAGGACCGAGCACGGGTATTGTTAAAGTAAATTGTCTGTGAATTAATATGTTATCAGAGTAAGCTTGCGAGAATGAGCGATTAATAAATCGTCTGGCATTAAAACGAGGGGTTGTGTTATAGTGCATCAGCAGTATTATGGTAGTAAAAGCCGCTTATGCGTGGGTGCGCGACAGTGAGTGAAACCTAGGGAAATTCCTGCTATTTCTGTTACAAGATACAGCTCATGCACTGCGCCCGAAGATAGAACGCCTTGAAGAGGAGATCCAGGTATTTATTCTGTGTCTGTAAAAACAATTTAGTTTAGAATAAGTTTATTAGATGTTATGTTTCATATCCTAGGAGGTTACATGGTGTACAAAAACCTCTCTTAATAATTGATGAGGTTATACTTAGAGCCCACTCACAATTTGTACAATTTAAATATGAATAAACGTACGCAAACTTTTGCAAAGAACGTGTTTTAAATTAAACGTGCCCTGAGAGAGAAAGAGACCGTGTTGCAACTTGTCAGCTTTACGTTTTTCTAATAGATGCTTTGGTTTTACTTCAGCTTTATTTTTGTAAATAGTAGTTTAGTGCAGACAAAGGCCGATGAACCCATCCTGACCAAGAGAACTCTGTGCTCTCAACTTTAGATCAGGTATTCCTGAAGTTGCACATAGAGGTATTAAATTTGGTAAACATTATATATTTCAACGGCAAACAATTTCTTGATAAATTCAAAGTGAAAATTTACCGTTGCATAAGTATTTTACTTATTAAATGTAAAGTTCAAGTTAGTGTAATGTGGCGGTATCCAAATAATATAAGGAGTAGGAGGGTCTGTATGAGTCAGTACAATATAAACAGAGCATTAGTAATTCTTGGTAGTAGTGAATTTGTGGATTGGAATACACTACATTTGATTTCTCCAACGCTCCACCCGAAGATACTACATTGGTCAGAAAGCAAGCTTGTTTTTACCCGAAAATTTTGAATTTTTCCGAACCCTTGCTTTCTAAGCAAGGTAGGAAACTTTAACGTGAGTGACAACACACACACACACACACACACACACACACACACACACACACACACACACACACACATGCGGAACCTACAATTTACTTCCCATCCGAACGAGGGCGTATTTTTTATGAAAAAATGCTCCTCTGCATTTTTAAGCGGACCGTGTCGGGATTTGAACCTGAGATCTATGACTTTGTAGTCACATGCATACCAACAGAGTCACGAAGCCGGATCATCGATTCCACACCACGGAAGGGTTTATTTAAGATTTTATTGTTATACAATGTAGCAATAATTCTTAAATCTTAATAATTCCATTTAAATATACATATATATTGATTTGGGGGATGTGTAACTTGTGTTGTTATTAAGTTACTCTTATGTTAATCTTAGGTCAATTAGTGTAAATTAGAAAAGTAGCTGTTCTGTCGTCTTTTACTTTATTTTTACAATAATAATTCATCTAAAGTCATTGTTGAACATCATAACTGGTACTACGGTACTTAGTTGTATTAAAATCACATTTGATTTGTAACAAGTTTTTCACTTTTCAAAGCAATGATCTTTGCTGCGATTCTATCAGACGACCGAAGGAAATAAACTGCGCGGTGAAAGACCTAGTCCAGGTATGCTAGTCACGGGATCACTATATAGTCTATGACAAGGGATCTTAAGTCTGACACCAAAGTGTATTTTATTGAGTATGTCCTTGCTCCAACAAGGAGGAGTCCCACACAGCGGATATAAAATCTTTCCAAAACTGAGGGCCTAGTTGTAATGATGAGGATTGTAGAACATAACGTCTGGGAATTATTGCTAATTAAAATTAAGTAATTGTGAAGAATGTAATTATAATATAAATCAGTTAGGGAATGGTAGGGAGAGCTAGGGATGGATTTAGGCTAAAGATAGAATAAATTACTCAGACCAGGAAGGACGAATTTGCAAATTTATAGAGCAGGCAAAATAGCTGGTTTACTATTAAAATATTTGGCGAATGCTTAGAAATTTGAATCCATTTTTAATATTAGTTATCTAGATTTGGATAGTTTTAAGACGACCCTTCAGGTTGCACCGGTAACCAGAGCTGGCGACCGCTATCCGGTATTACGGATCCCTCCTCTTTTACTTTCGCGTGTGTCTTGTTGAACGGACACAACGCTAGCGCTACCATTATTCAAACCCTATTTTAGTTTTTGTTTTACTTAATTACACTTTTATTTAGGATCGATTAATTTTGAAGTTAGATTAGATCTGAAGCACGTTTATATTTTCGCGTTTAAACCCAATGTAGTACCTTCGGGTGGAGCATTGGGGATGTGGCCGCAAGTATAGCGGCTCTTATTCAAATTATAATAACTAAAATTAAACTGTAAGCTTGTGAAATAGGAGTATACTTTTTAATATATAGGGAAATAAATATGAATCAATGTCCAAGCGTTAAATTAATTATATCATGGATAAAGAAGTTTGAGAGACCGGTTCAAAATTAAATAAAAACCTACGGAACAACTTGTATAGTCAAAGTCAATAGTTTAAGGTACCTACGTTGTTTCGTTTGTCTTAACCAGGCGCATTATCTCTTAATATGTAACTATTCCAGGATCATTGAAATAAGTTATATGGTCTGATATTATTCTGTTCTATGTATAATGATATGAGTATATCAATTAATCATCATCATTAGGTCTTCAGTCCTGGAACTGGTTAGACGCGTACCATCATTGTTTCCTATTCTAAACTAACCTACAGGTTTCCCTGAAATTTCCAAAGTCTGCATCTATCACTATCTAATCTAAGTCTACATCTACCTCTTTTTTCCTATCTCTGCTTGTAATATATGCCATACTATTCCCCAAAATGCTTTAGAACATATTCCGCCCTTCTATTTCTCTTTTTCCCCAGATATCCTTGTTCCCCTACTATTTCTATAACCTATTTGTTATTATCTTTGTTTGTCCATGCTATCGTCCTCATACATCTGAAGCACAGTATTTCAAAAGGCTGCCACCGTTTTTCTGTCTGCGTTTCAGACTGCCCGTATTTCATAGGTATACTGTGCTGTGCTCCACACATATGCTTTCAACAATTTTCTTCTTATTCTATGTTTATTGTCTTTCATCATATGTGCTGTTTTTTCTTGTTAGATACAGTTCGGTCACCTTCTATTGTTTTACAGTTATATACCCTATTTTTCCTACCTTCAGTGGTTGTGAAGGGAGGTTAGCAGCCTGTGGCTGCCAAGTTCCCCCAACACTTAACCATTTACCGATTTAATATATTTTCCAATATATCTTTTCGCACAATCAACATTAGTTGCAGATATTTCGCAACCAACAACTAGTTGTTTATACTAATCATCAGATTTATCTGTGCTTATTTTTTCGTCATTAGGTTTTCCGTCTCAAAACTGGTTGGACACGTACCTGCACTTATTTATATTCTGAGCTAGCCTACATAGTTCCCTGAAATTCTCACATAGCATGTGTATACAGCTCGTTGCCCTTCTATTGTTTTCTAATTTTATGCCCTATTTCATCGAGATTCAATGAAGGGGGTTAAGCAACCTGTGGCTACCAAGATCCCCCAACACTTAGACGATTGCCAAAATAATAGTTTTCCAGTAAATCCTGTCACACTTAACATTATTCGAGAATATTGCCCAACCAATTCTTGTAGTTACTTATAATAATCATCATATTTAAGCACAGTTATGTTTTTCGTCATTAGTTTATCCATCTTGAGATTGGTTGATGCGTACCTCCATTGATTTCTATTCTGGGCTAGCCTACACATCTCCCTGAAACCCCTACAGCCTACATCTTTTACTATCTGTGTGCAGTAGTCTAACCTAGGTCTGCCTCTTCTTCTCTTTTTTCCGATCTCTGCTTCTAGTATATTCCGCACTATTCCCTCATGCCGTAGTATGTGGCCTATCATCCTATCTCTCCTATTTTTTACCGTTTTCCACATATTTCTTTCTTCCCCTACCATTTTTAGTACCTCTTCGTTCTTAACTTTATCTGTCTATGATATCTTCATCATACCTCTGTAGCAGCACATTTCAAAGGCTTCTACCTTTTTCTTGTCCGCTTCTCCTACTGTCCAGGCTTCATATCCGTACAGTGCTGCGCTCCATACATATGTTTTAAGCAATCTTTTCCTTGTTTCTATGTTTGTGGTCTTTGAGCATAGTAGTTGCTTTTTCTTGTTAAATGTAGCACGACCTTGTGCTAATCTTTGTTTTATATCTTTTGTGCTTTTCCCATCTTGCGTTATTTGGCTTCCTAGGTAGCAGAAATCCTTAACCTCTTGTAAGTTCGTGTTACATACTTGTATTCTTGTTTTTGATTTATTTTCCCCACCTTTGCATACTAGAACTTTAGTTTTAGTTTTGTTAATTTTCATACCGTATCTCTCTGTTAGAACCGTTTCCATTTCATTAAGAGCAGATTGTAACTCTTCTTTGCTAGACGCTAATACCGCTATATCATCTGCAAATCTAAGCATATCAATTTTTTGTCCTTGCATAGTAATTCCAAATGTCTTCCTGCATTTGACAGTATTCATTGCCTCTTCTATGTAGAAGTTAAAAATCAATGGGGATAGGGCACGTCCCTGTTTCACTCCTTTCCTAATGTTTACTTCTCTACGTTCCTGCTCTAATTCTATTACTGCTGTTTGCTCTTTGTATAAGCTATGTACTATTCGTCTATTCCTATAACTCATACCAATCTTTTTGAGTATTTCAAACATTCTTTTCCATTTTATATTGTCGAAAGCTTTTTCCAAATCTACAAACCCTATACACACGCTTTCCCTTTTTTCTATAGTTTTCTCCATTATTACTCTCAGAGCTAAAATAGCCTCCCGTGTTCCCCTGTTCTGCCTAAACCCAAATTGGTCTTGTCCTAGTATTTCTTCCGCCCGTTTTTCCATTCGTCTTTGCACAATTCTAGTTAATATTTTTGACACGACTGCTGTCAAACTTATTGTTCGAAAATTTTCACATCTATCCGCGCCTTTCTTTTTTGGTATAGTTACTATGATGCTACGTTTGAAATCTTTGGGTATCTCGCCTGTCTCATACATATAGCTTACAAGTTGGAAGAGACGTTCTGTTACTGCTTGTCCAGCGGCTTTTAGAGTTTCTGCTTGCACCTTATCTGTACCCGGCGCCTTACCTTTTTTCAGACTCTTTAATGCTAATTCAAACTCATCTCTAAGTATAGGATATCCCAAATCCTCATTTTCAATGTCTGATTCCTGTTCTAATGCAGTTAGTTCCTCTCCTGCATATAAATTCCCTGTATATTCTCGACATCTACCCACTTTCTCTACGTTTTCTATAAAGAAGTTTCCTTGTGCGTCCCTTATATTTTTGCTGTACGGTTTTATATCCCTAAAATTCATTCTAATTAATTTGAATGCTTCGTCTGTCTTTCCTATTTCCATCTTCGTTTGTACCTCTTTGCACTTTTCATCAATCCACTGTTCTTTGGCTTTCCTACATTTTCGAATAATTTCCCATTTTATGGCTTTGTATCTCTGTTTTCTTGTTTCGTCTGATTTATTTTTGTATTTTCGTCTTTCTTCTATTAAATTCAGGATATCCTTTGTTATCCATGGTTTCTTATTTTCTTTTTGTGTATAGCCCAGAATATCTCTGGCCGCCATGTCTAGGCTAGATTTAATGTTATTCCATTCTGTTTCTACTTCCTTAGTATCAAATATTTTCCCGATATCTTTGAGCAATTCATTTGACTTTTTTTCGAATCTTACTTGAATATCTTTATCTTTTAGTTTCTCTAAGTCCAAGTGCCTTTTTCCGTTCCTTTTTTTCAGATTTTTAAATTTAAGTGCGGCCTTCATAATTACGATGTTGTGGTCAGTATCTATATCTGCTTCTGGGTAGCTTCTACAGTCTTTTACTTGGTTCCTAAACCGTTGCCTAACAAGAATGTAATCTATTTGATATCTTTCTAAATCTCCTGGCATCTTCCACGTATATCGTCTTCTAGCATGATGTTGAAATAATGTGTTTGTGATAATTAAAGTTTTCTTGTCACAAAATTCTACCAGCTTATTTCCCCTGTCGTTTCTCGTGCCTAAACCAAATAAACCCACTACCGCTTCTTCCCTACCCTCACCTACCACTGCATTAAAATCCCCCGTAATTATTAAATTTTCATGTCCTTTTACGTATCTTAATATGTCTTCGATATCTTTGTAGATGGCTTCTACCTCTTCGTCACTGTAGCTAGAGGTGGGCATGTATACTTGTATTATTACTGTGTTTACCGGTTTAGATTCTAATCTAACCATAAGTACTCTTTCGTTCTTTTGTAAGTAATTTTCTACGCAGTATCCTATCTTTTTCCGCATAACTATCCCCACACCCAAATTTCCTTCCTCTGCTCTTGTATGAATTACCCTGAAGTCTCCACTCCAAAAATCTCCCTCCTCTGGCCACCGAACTTCGCTAATCCCTACTATGTCTAGCGATAACCTATTCATTTCGATTTTTAGGTTCTCTAGCTTACCTACTTGCTTCATACTTCTAACATTCCACGCTCCGACTCGCAGAATGTTTCCGACTCTCTTTCCGATCGCATCCTCCGAAGTAGTCCCCTCCCGGAGATCCGAATGGGGGACTATTTTAACTCCGGAATTTTTTACCCCAGAGAATGCCATCATGTTTGTAACAATTTAAGTACGCTGTGTACTTGGGACATAATGTGGTGGTTTCCTGTTGCCTTCCACATCGCGGTAGTGTGTCTTAGACTGCCATACCGACCCCTATGGTCTCTGCCAATCTAAGTACCGAAAGAGCCGCTGCCCTCTTTCGGGAACCTGTCTTAGTCTGGTTCCTCACTAACGACCCTACTACTATGGTTGGACTTGTAGTTTGGCTCTTTAGCTCATTAGAACACGCAAGCCATTTCACCTGTTCTAATAATTTAGAACTTCGTCAAAGTGCAGGTCCATTCGAAATGGATTAATTAATCAATACAACAATTATATTTAGTTAAAAAATTAGTTGGATAAGTTGCTTTTAGTTTGAGAGGATGCCTATCTGTTACAACGCGTGCCCGGCAATTAAAAAATACATGATTACTAGCTGAGGCTTTTTATAAATTTTACTTTAACCAACTTAGTTTGCATATAACTTATGTCTTCCTAACATTAGACAGTTTATATTAACTTGTAACGGGGCCTTTTATTAAGCGTTAGATAATTAACTGCTTTCAAAATTCACTTTCAAGCTATGGTTCTTACTGCTTACACTAGTACCAATTGCGACGAGATTAAAGTTTGAGTACTGAGCAGGTTTAGCGAGAAAAATGCAAATGCATTCTATTTAAACTTTGGCTAAAATTTATAACATGGAGGAATTTAGACAGATTACCTAAGAATTGAACCTTGAGGTTATAAACTAATTAAGATTGTTTATCGCGTAGTTCCATTTCCTAATTGCTACTAGTTTTTAATGAAGTCTGTTAGATGTTAAAAGAATCTAATGTTCATGAATAAACGTGTTGGTCAGTGCAAAGCTTTAGATGTTGTGAAAAAAGGTATGTAGAAATACATATTTTGCTTATGCAGATTACAAAATTTTATATCCGAAATTTCTATAAGCGTTCTTAATGTTACTAAATTGATTGAAATTAATGCAAGCACAATCGCGGTAATTAAGAAACGGAGTTGTACACATGAATAATTTTCTGGATGTAAAGTTTTTTTCTGAATTAAAGTAATGCATCAATCAAGTATTGAAAAAAAATAAATAATATATTTCCCTATTTTACAACTGGGTAGCACATAAGCGCCAATCCTGACAGTTAGGTATTCAAACAAAATGTACATAGACTGATCGTTTGGCATTCAAAAAGTACAAAGCTGCTTAAACGTTCATCTGTGTGGCGCTAGAAAGCCGTCCGTGAGAATTTGGATATGTATACCGTCTCTAAATTGAATAAATACAAATACGTGTACAGTGCTGTAATCAAAAACATGCAATGCTTTGCGTTACGCTAGCTATAAATTAGCTGGAAAAAGGAAATTTTAATTTTAAAAAAACACATATAGTTAATTGATAATGAATAATTTTGTCTGGCATTAGGAAAGTAATTCAAGAATAGTGGATGAAAATTAATATAAATTGTTTGTTATTTTGTAAAGAGAAAATTCCAATGACCGGGTTCGCTGTTATTGTAGCTTATCAGATTGGATCATTTCCCTCTGCCAAACAACAAGCAAAAAACATGACATTATACACAAATCATGGTGTGCTAATATATGCAAAATGTAACTCGTGCACCACCTATACTCGAATGTAACCAACTAGCTATCGGTAACTTTTACAAGTTCCCGACATGATAGCATAGATAGAATAACTAGACAAAGTTTTAAAAGCTTAGTCAAAAGGCAAGATGAAAAATAAATAAATAGGTAATCAGCCATTTGTTTATTTATTTTTCATCTTGTCTTTTGACTAAGTTTTTATAATTTTGTCTAGCAATTTTATCTATGTTATCATATCGAAGACTTGTAAAAGTCACCGATAGTTAGTTGCTTACATTCGAGTATAGGGGATGAGTAGGGTAGCTAAGCCGCTTTGGCAACAGAGATCCACAGCAAGATATGTATACGCCTATTCGAGAACAATATGAACAGCTAAGCCGCTTTGGGAAACAAAACGTGCAGCATGATATGTATACGCCGCTTTGAGAACAAAATTGTCTTTGTGTGTAAATTTGTTGCGTCGGGGGGTCGTTAGGTCTTTGGGGTGTGCGTTCGGCGGGGTCGTTAGATTTTTGTCGTGGGGTGGTGCGCGTACGCTGGGGTGGAGATATTTTCTTAAGAAATTTTTTTAGCAGCGTTCCCGACGTTAAATATTAAATATTAAATTTTAAAAAAATGTAGTATGTGTAGAAAATGGAGTTCACGTGTTGGTTCGTATTTTTCTGGGGTAGGTTAAGCTAAAAATTAAAATGCCGCGGTGAAGAATTTTTTTAATATTAGGCAAACGCGTGCAAGTGGTAAAGAGTGTTTTAGTTCTCTTCATAAGCTGCGTTTTGTACGAAGTAGAAAATAAAATTGAGAAAATATACGAAATGTTATATGATGGAGGTCAAATTTTTAAACGTTTGCAGGTAAAATCTTGTAAAAAAGAAGTCGTTTACTTCTCGCAATTTCAATGTCACGATAAAATACTAAGAATTTGCATGCAGTCGAATATAACCTCGTGTTTTTTATCTGGTAATATATATGCAAATTATTCAACTTTTAATATAATGTATTTAATTAACATAAGGTGTGTTGCAAAAACATTTCAAGACAGGTATGTCTGGTCTGTTTTGGTTACATCATCCCAAAATAATTTATACAAGTACACTGAACTTGCAGTCGGATCTAACATATAATCTTTTAATTATACCCGTATGAATTTAAAATATATGCAAATTATACCACCTTTCATCACGATTTATTTGACTCTCAAATTATTTGATTTGATCTTATATCAAGGCTTATGTATTAACTTTTACAACTCAAGGTGTAGCATCAAGGTTTTTACGTCACTCTCAAACTATAGAACTTAATAAAAATAGCTTTCCTTAGCACCAATATCATTTAGAAAATATGTGTTTCATTAACATATACTTATTTATTAAATATTTCCTACCAAAATTTTTTCAAAAAATTTAAAAGTTCTTTATTTTCATTTTCATATAGGTAAAATCACCACTTTGCTATGCTCTCGGCTACCTGGTTCCGGCTACTTTTCCAAGGTCGTTATGACGTCATAGCCTTTTATAAATATAGAGCAATGTAATACTATTCTAAAATTCTAAAAAGAGTCTTTCTTACTAACCACAAATACATACAGCTTGTAGAACGCGGATGTATCCAAGTCAGTCCATCGGCACATAAAATAATCTTTTAATCCTTTCCTCTTTCTCTAATAAGATGTTCTTTGTCTAACACATCTTTGTATTGTTCGCGTATTGTCGCAGTGTCTTCTATTTAGTCCAACTTTCGCCTTTTTGCATGCATTTCCTCTAATTCCAGCTGTCTTTTTCTTCCACTTACAGCGTATGGCGTGCATAATTGGGCAATTTCCTGCAGCGTCAACGGAGAGTTTACTGCCAATATTTACGCGTTGTCGTACAACCTCTGGGCGAATGTTAGGCGTACTTATCAACCCCGATACCGAAATGATTATTTCTTTTGGAATTGTAGAATATGGTGTTACAGATTGTGTAAAATATGTTACCTGCTTTAATGTAGCACTTGCGTAAGATTTTTATTTTATCTTGGCTGTTTTCCTACTCTACTATCTCCAAATAATTTACAGGTAAATAGTTAAAACTAAAAGCTGAAAGCACATACTTTATCAATTTTTCCCTTTTCTCTGGTTTTTCTGACAACTTAATTTGCAAGCCCGTCAATTTCTTTGTATTGCCGTTCTCCCAATACATGTACTGTAGCAGGTTATTATACACTAAACAGCAGCTATTTTGAAGCTTGTCCGATAACTTACACCACATTTTTGCGATACCGAGTACATTGGCGCCTTTAGGAAGTATAACTTACTATCTTCCAATAAGGTTAAACAGTCTTTTAAGGGATTATACACCCGTTCCGCACTGACATAGCTTCCAATTGTACAGTTTTATATTCTCGCTTCCAATTGCGTAATACCGTGTTTTTTGGTCAAAGTAGACGCGAATGTTGCTCTTAAATGTGCATCTGGACAACGTAAAAAATCTAGTATATAATTTCCAAGTTGTTTATTAACATCAGGATTTGTTATCTGACACACAAATTTGTTGTATATCTTAATTATTGCATTGGTTGTTAGCCATGTTAAACAATCGAATTTATATTAAAATTAAGTTTAAATGGCTCCATGCTTGGCATTAAATATTTTTAAATTTTGTTATGTATAATGCCAGAATAAAAATTTTAGAATAGTATTACATTGTTCTTTATTTATAAAAGGCTATGACGTCACAACGACCTTGGAAAAGTAGCCGAAACTAGGTAGCCGAAAGCATAGCGAAGTGGTGATTTTACCTATATGAAGAATTTTGTTATGTTAAGTAAAAACGTGCAAGTGGTAAAGAATTTTTTAGCTTTACTCAAAAGCTGTATTTTGTATGAAGTAGCGAATAACATTTATAAAATATACGAAATGTGATATAATGGATCAAATTATAAAGTCTGCATGTAAAATCTTGTAAAAACATGTTGTTCACGATTTCATTACCAAGATAAAATAACAAAAATTCGCAGTCGAATATAACCTCGTGTTTTTTTATTGAAATTATAGCTCTCTGGTAATATATATGCAAATTATTCAACTTTTAATATAATGGATTTAATTAACATAAGGTGTGTTTGCAAAAACATGTTAAGACTATTTCCTTCTTGGTATGCAAATTATACCACCTTTCATCACGATTTATTTGACTCTCAAATAAAAAAATTAATTTGATCTTATATCAAGGTGTTCTTGCTTACATTTAGCAATTTCAATATATATTTAATATGTGTGTATATGTAAAAACATGTTAAGACAGGTCACTCGTTATTTTATTCATGATTGCATCACCAAAATAATTTATACAACCACACTAAACTCGTACCCGGATCTAAAATTTAACCTTTAAATGTATGCAAATAAAGTCGTTATTTAAAACGTGGTGAAGAATTTGGATGGGGATGTACTCATTCTCAAATGCGGAATGGTACTCCATAAGGCGTTCTGAACGGAGGCTTTGCACGCATTAGGTGATTGAATACTTCGGAGATTTTTAGGTTAAGCAAAAACATGCACGTGCTGAAGAATCTCCCGAGAATTTCAAAAAATTATTTTTGTATTAAATATATAATATTAAAAAGAAACACAATATTTTAATGTTTTATTTACAAAACTTACATTCTTTAATTGTCCCTATCTTTTGTAGGTGGCGGTAGCAGATTCTTATTTGAATAAAATATAGATAAGACTTCCACATTAAGAAAAATGTATCTTAGTTAAATGTACGGGATTTTATTAATTATAGTTTAGTAAAGTGCATGGTAGTTAATGACCTCGAGGTTGTGATATTTATAACAACATACCGATATATGTAAATTATATATGGAAACTGCATAACTTAAAATCATTTTAGCATAATTGTTAATTACCAAAATTCATAATTTCTACTTCCGTTAAAAACACATTAAGTAAGTAAGTTTATACATACCGATAATACAATGGTAAAAATTCTTCTACAACACATTAAACAGCTTATTTATATTTGCTACCTTAAACAACTATGCGGAGTGCATATAAATGTCAGAGGAAGATTTCTTATCGTTTCCTTCCAATCTTAAAATTTATATCGTCAATAAAATAATAAACAGATTACTAATAATATGTTGTTTTAGTTCCATTGACGACCGTCAATGGAACTAAAACAACATATACAATATGTGTACAAATGAAAAGACCACTTATTAATTAATCATGACTGTAAATTCCTTTAAAGATTTGATATTCATAGGTAGTAACAATGTTGGTGCTATATATATAAACGACTTTTTATGAGCATAGTTTAAATTAAAATAACACCGAAATTTATGTAAATTTAATAGTTCTGGTTTATAGTTGGTTGATCTTTGGAGAATAAATTTTATGAAACTTAGGTTTAAGAAATTAATCATTTTACAGGTGGGATTAAATAAAAATGTACTACTTTGATGATAAAAACCTATGCAATGCATTTTATGTTTACACAACTATAACATACTTTAAAATTTAATACCTCGGTAGTAGAATATAATTTTTTAATTGTATTATTGTAACAAAGTTTGCATAAAAAATGCAAAATACATATCCGTTAAGAGGAATTTTTCAATATGATACTTACAGATTCGTTAGTAAGTTTTACAATTAAACTTATTTCAAGACATTTTTTGAAACACATCTTACTAGTCTCAACGAATATGTATGCATGTAGGTATAAAATATACAAATAAAAACACTACTTAATGTAAACATTATTCTTTATTAAAAATGAATGATTGGTTATATGTGCAAACCAGTTTTTGAGTACAATTACATCTGTGGTTGCGCAATTGAATGACGAATGTCGTGTGGTATGCTAGAAACACTTGTGTGAATTGGTGTAATACTTTAATTTATGTAGAGGAGTACACCCTAAATCTTCTAGGTTAATAACATTTAGGTGTGGAAATTCATTGTAAATTGCCATCATCTCAAGATATACCGTGAAAGTTTCTGCTTAACCATATCTTTTGGTATTTGAAGCGAGCTGATAGACAGTTCCAAGAATATGGTGGTTTCAGCACATATGTTATTGCAACTCCATTCGATAGGGATAGTTGTAAAACAGCCATTTCTTTAAACACAAAGTTATTATGTGCAATTTTAAACCTTTGAACGTCGACAACTAATGAACTATTAATTTTAGACTTCACTCACAATATTGGTTGCAGGATTGTAGCGGACCAAACGATCGTGTAGAATGAGGCAGTACGCTGTAGTGTGAGCTTTAAGCGCTTCTTTCATTTGAAATTCTAATCGTATGTTAACCGCTCCCACTTTCACTATTTCGTTTTAATGGGAACAATCGATGACTACAAGTGGAGCGTGCGTTTGAAATTCATTGGGTGTTAATATCGGCTCGCTGATACCCCCGTAGTACGATTGTTGAAACTGTGCATACATCTCATATAGTATAGAATAGCGATTGGTATCGAAATCAATGTTAAGATTATCGTAAGGATACATAGATGAACCCAGATGTAATTTCATATTGGTCAACTTACAGTGGTCGAACTGACTGCGCCCCTTTTGCGCGATGTATCGGTTTGAAAGCAGACAATAACAAAACGTGGTTTCTCCACTTGAGAAGCCGTCTTCACGGCCCACGTATGCGTGTGTGTTGTATGTAATTCTGGATATTCGTGTAGTTCCCAACTGCGAAAGCTTATGTCCATGGTGGCATTGCGTTGAATATGTTTGAGTAGTTTTAAGCGCTCTGCATCTGCAACGGTTATATGTGGAATCCGCCATGATATATGTGTAATAGTAATTTTGATTGACTCTTTGGTATCAGAATTCGATATAGCTGCATCGTCAGTACTACTTCTAATAAGAATAAGCTCCTGTTTGATATTCAAAAGAATTTTTCGGTAGTCCTCCGCAAATCCTAAAACCATGCGCAAGGGAATGCATACGTTGAAATGACCATTAACATCAACGAGATCAAGCTTCTCGATGGGAGACCAACCGGCGTTTCTAAAGCGACGACTTTCGCTATAATCGTAGGATAGGAAATTTTTAATTCGTAGTTATACCTGGATTACGAACGCGGTCAATAGTCTTTCCACCAAGTTCATAACGAATTTCATCAAATAAAAATAAAACTCCGTTGTTGACAAAATCGGCGGTAAACGAAACGCCACCATCTGACTTATTCATTGTACCCTCAATATAAATTACGCTGTCCCATGGTAGTGTATAGACATCTTCGTTTTCTATTGGAATCCGTATAACATCGTTCTTCTCATACGTGGTATTGGAGTACGGAGTATGCATATGTTTGTCGGCATTGATGATGGTTGTATCAAATATAGCACGTTGCGTAACATTTAAAATATTACTATCCATTTTAGCTATGTAGCACTTTGAGTCCTAATGTTTGCAGAAATTTAACGTTTTCCGGTGTTAATCGGTGCACTGGTGTCTTGTAACTGGTAAAGGTGCTGACAATGCGTCTATTAATAGGTTTTGGTGGTTTATGCTCATAGCGCAAAACCATTGTTTAAAGACGCTTTAGATAAAGTCTAATCGTGATGGGTTCCCGACGAAAAGTGATGAGATTACCGTTTTGATCAACTATTTTAACAATGATGCGATCGATGATTCGTGTATTAAGTGGCATATAGGTGACGTTCACGGAGTTTTCAATAATCTTGTACCCTGCAGCAACTGCAGGAAAGAATTAATGCAAAATGTGTACAGGTTTGCTATTCCGATACGATCCGACCACAAGATTACATTCAATACATATTGAATTGATTGGAAAGACTTGTGCCGGATGGTCCGAAATAGCAGTAGTGAGAGCTGGTAGTTTACGTTTTCAAAACCCAGCAACGAAGCAAGTGAATATGTATGTGTAAAGTCCACTATACCTGATGCTTTGATTTCTGTATGTAAACTGTTATTATTGGCTCGAATATCAATAAGATAACGTTTGGATGAAGTGCGTTCACGGGGATCGTTCAGATTACGTCGTACGAACTTATTATTATCTGCCACTTCATAAGTTCCTTCTGGTAAAGTAAGCACGATGTCATCAATGTAAAATTTATTGTTCGCTTCCGTTACATTGGGAATTGAAAATATGTATCAAAGTTTGTAAGACCAATAACGTATTCATGGTCATCATCGAGAACAATTGGTGGGTTGATGATTGCGGTGAGCGTAGATTCAGTTCCAGTTAAAGTAAATGTGTACATGTTCGGTGGTTGACGATAAACTAACAACTAGTCGTATTCGTAGTTGGGATGGGGTAATAAAAGCAAATTCCTGAAACACTTGCAATATATGGTTTTAATTAAACACTTTTATACAAAACAGTTAAAAATACACTAAAATCAAATAATATATAACGTTGTTAGAAACTTAACGGAGGACTATTTTGCAGTAAAAATTTCAATACGAAGTGTCCACAGGTAACAGTGTTAAGCGGTTGAAATTGTTCATAATTATAATAGAGAGTGCATGGTCCTGATGAGGTTAAGTATTTGACAAGTTCCTCGGAGGTCGTAGATTACCAATGCTATCATAATAGACTGCCCTTGAACCATCTTTTTGTACGCGGTCCAATGAGTTCCCACACCACGTGTAGTATCATGATTAAGAATACCACATTCTCGCCAACGAATTGTGTTTGGAAGTGAATTGCGCATGAATATTCCACGAAAGTGGGATATTGGTAAACGTTTTATGTATTTGTTCAAGTCAACATTGGTCAACGCTCGCATAGGTAGATTTAACGAATGCGTTGAGTTTTTTTTGTTGTCTTTGTTTACGCAAACCTTGCCCGTGTGTAAGAAAAGGCTTTAGGTACAGTCCATGTCCACGGCGATAAGGTTTCAAATAGAGACCCTTTCCAAGTGTCACTGCCTCTTGTGCCATATTATGTCGTTTCGCTTCATCTAATTGTTGTTGTCCAAGTTTAGCATCGTTGACAGCTTTTGCAATCCCAGCTGCTCCACCCGACAACGCTCCAATTGCGGAAAGGGCTGCAAAATAGGTATCAAAGGTAGGAAACCACCAGTTTTGGTACAGGGATTACACGTGGGATGCCACGAATTTCATCTGTTATATCTTTAATCGGTGCCACTGCAAGTTTAGCAGTTTTAATAAGATCAGTCGGACGAACGTTTTAATGCGTTCCCAAATGGTGCGAATTAAACGCTTGAATGGTATACCACTTCCTGTACGTAGACGCTGACCACATCGTTTTCCTTTACACCTTATCGTTTTTGCGACAACCCATACCAAATTTAACTTTGGCATTCATTGCAGAACCAACAGCAAACGCAGCAAGTTTTTCACCTAACGAAGCGTCGGGTGCAGTACGACGTTTTGTGCTGTTTCGGCAAGACGTCGATCAGCTTGGTGTCGGGTTGTTAAGTCTGTAGAAAGATCGTAGGCGATGTCGTGTAGTTTGCAGGCTTCGTCTAAGGGATTACGACCTATATCACCACGCTCGAGGCGTTTCTGAAGCTTAGTACCCGGTCCACAGAAGCGATAGCCTGGTAAATGTAATTCTACCGGTAAACGATTGATAGCACTATTGAGTAACCCGTAGCCACGATAGGATTTCATTAATCTTGTCAGTCGAAAGGTTTAAAGGAGACTGGTCATGCGTGTAGAATTACTCGCTTAAATGCTTACCATACTGCAATTACGTTTTAGTATATGGATAGAATGCGTCTGGTAAAGCAACAATTGGCGTTGACAATTACGGACCACAACTGCAGCAACAACACTAACGTGCAAAAGCATGGACTACTATTACCATCAACAATACGGTGTATCATTACAGGTCCATCCAATTGTGGTAAAACTAATGTAGTCATCGGTCTCTTGAAACATCCGAATGGTGTACGCTTTGAAAACGTTTATCTCTACTCAAAATCCTTGTATCAACCAAAGTATCAGTACCTAGAGAGGTTATTACAACCAATAAAAGAAATAGGATATTTTGCGTTTAACAAATGGGATGCAATTGTTACTCCAGCGAATGCAAAACCTAATTCGATATTTATTTTCGATGACGTGTCGTGCGATAAACAAAATGTAATGCGAGAATATTTTTCTTTAGGTCGACATAAGGCCATTGATTGTTTTATCTATGTCAGACCTATTCCAAAATACCTAAACAATTGATTAGAGACAATGCTAATGTCCTAGTGCTATTCAAACAAGACGAACTCAATTTAAAACACGTATACGCTGACCATGTAAACACGGATATGTCGTTTAACCGGTTTAAAGAATTGTGCGGCGTATGCTGGCGAGATCGGTATGGGTTCCTGGTGATCAATAAAGATGGCGATTTGCAGAACGGTCGTTACCGAAAATGTTTTGACACCTATATATACTTATAAAGCACATAAATAGCATATCACTTCCTACCCGTTTCTAGACGATGGCAGACGACGTGAAAACCATACAAGAACTCATAAAAGTACGAAAGGCAGTCAAGAGGAAATTACAAGCGCTAAAAGCAGGTGTGGTTGAAAAGGAGCTTGCATTAAGTAAAGTCTATGCACCTATTACAAAACGTTTACAAACACTTCAGACCGGTCTGCTGAAAGATATTAAACAGGAGTCCAAGATCGAAAGCCAGCACTGGTTACCACAACAACATGACGTACAATCTACTCCTAAAAGACGCCCTAAATTTCTCGATCAGGTGCGCAGTTCAACACCAATCGCCGCACCACCAATAGAGGAGGCATGGGAACACAATCCTCATAGCCCAGTCCAGTCTGTGGAGTCCACCTTCGAAGAATCGGAGAGTAGCGGCAACACTCCAGAGACCCATACAGAGTACGAACGGTACCTAAACAGCGAAGAACATCAGGCCTACTTACAACGATTCTTACCATCGGTAAGATTCTATGTCGATAATCTGTTTTCCAACTTTACTGGTATTTATAACAATGACACGGAGCACTTGCGCAGGGATAAACTACGTTTTAATCCGGAGACAGGAAAATTAATGATTGGTGATTCGGACATTATCTTCGGGATTGGTGAAAAGGTGTGTGTAGAACGATTTTGCTACAACGGTAGCAAAGGGTTGTACGAGCAACTGTTCCTTCTCAATCCTTTGGGTAAATTTTCACTTAAAGAAATTAACGATTATGCGGACATTAAAAAAAGAAGTAATGCAATGTATAGCTTACGACAGCAAACTATAAACCCGAGTGGTCGTGGTCTACTCATGGATTATAATGAGAAGCCACTAGAGTATGTATACTTTGATTATCCCAACGAACTGTGCGAACGGCTCAAGCTTCTGGTCGCCTCGCAAGATGCAGGTAACACCGGTCACACAAACGAAATTACATCGATTATGGAAGAATTACGCGAATTGCGTATAATAGCGTAGATTGTGCGACTTGTTATTCATTGTCACGATGGTTATCGACAAGTTTGGACATGCGTCTGACTGTGCTTCAAATATTTCTTATGATGATTACTACGATTTTGACAACATGAGATTAGCGCGCGTCGCTACACCACAAGAAGATGATGATGCAGTCACGAAAGCGTACTTAGAATCGCGGTTAGCAACGCTACACCAGCAGGAGGGCGAACCAACGCTTGGAAGTGGTTCCACTATTCAGCAGTATATAGACACGCTTGTGAAGGAGACAACAAACAGAATGATAACACAATTCTCGAGCGAGTATGTTACAAGATCAGACTTTAACCATTTTGAAGAGATGATGCGTAACCTTGTTCCAGCCACTGTGAACGCTAATGTTGCACAAATCGTAACCAAACGGATAGATGATTCTATGAATAGCATATATAAGACATTAGACGCTGCTATTCAACAAGTGAAAGCACAATTTAGAATAGACATTGCACGAATTCAAGCAGATATTCAACAGTTGCAAGAGAAACTTAAAAACGCACGCATATAGCCGTCAACCATACACACACACACATATATTAGCAATATGTCTGTAAAGGAGCAAATCGTCCACGAGTTACATAAGCCTGCTCGCATTAACTTTCCTAGAAGACATGTAATCACAAAAGGATTAAACGAGCTGTTTCAAGCCGATTTGGTGGAAATGATTCCATATGCAAAGATGAATAAAGGATTTAGATACATTCTAGTTGTTATCGATGTATTTTCTAAATACTTATGGGCCGTACCGGTTAAGTACAAGACGGGTAAGGCTGTTTCAAACGCTTTTCAATCAATTTTCAACAAAGACCATCGTATTCCACGGTACATTCAAACGGATTTGGGAAAAGAATTTTATAATTCAACATTTAAGGCTTTAATGGAAAAATATGAGATTATACATTATAGTGTGTACAGCAATAAAAAGCTTGCGTAGTAGAACGCGTTAATCGTACCTTAAAGTCAAAAATGTGGAAACAATTTAGTTTGAATGGTTCGTATCGATGGCTGAATATACTATCCTCACTCGTGACTGCATATAACAACACCAAACATCGAACAATCGGCATGCGACCTGTAGATGTGTCAAAACGCAATGAACGCAAACTCTTCAATACAGTGTACAGTACGATCAAAACAGTTAACTTAAAGAGTAAAAATTTTCTGTTGGAGATCATGTTCGCATTAGTAAACATAGAAGTCAATTTACCAAGGGATACACACCAAATTGGTCTAACGAAATTTTTACGGTGTACAAAGTGCATTTGACTAATCCTTTAACGTACCTATTGCGCGATAGTCGAGGACAACCAATATTAGGCGGCTTCTATGCAGAAGAACTTCAACGAACACACTATCCGGATGTATATTTAGTGGAAAAGTATTGAAGAGAGTTAAAAATCAAGTATATGTGAAATGGTTAAATTTAGATTCTAGCCATAATAGTTGGATATCCAAAATCATATTTTGTAGATTTGCTGTTACGTGTTTGTTTACCATCATATGTCATTCATCAATAAAATTTTTTTTACTGTTATATGCTTTATTATAGCGACACACACACACACACACACAAATTACATCTATGTACTACTAATTACTACACTAGTTCTACGTCAAGAAAGTTGTTTATAATTCCTCATGCCCGAAGCGCAAAACGTTGATGTAGGTTGATTTTCGCTGTTTTGGTTGAACTTGAGTATTTCGATGTCCGTGAATATGTGTAAATAACAAGCAGGTAAAAACACATTACCTTCTCAGCTAACAATTTCTCCCAACTTGACCAACACTCGAGGTATATATATATATATTTATTGTAAAAGGTATGCGACACGTACAATAGCATCCTCCATTATATCTAATAAGTGCTATCTATAGCGCATCAGGTAGGATTACCAAGATGACATAATTTACATACAAAAAATAGTATTAAACTAAAACAATAACTTTAATAGCATATACACTTTTTATAATCATCTATACTATTTGATGGCCATTTTCCCGAATCCGGACCACACGTCCATCCTGGTTGCTGTTTTGAGCCCTCCATTGCCAAATTCTTGAGGAGCCAGTTATATGTTGTTCTATGAGGGCCAACTAAATTAGGTTGGTACTTATAATTTACCTTATACTTTAAAATTAACTTCAATACTTTTTCTAATACCATAGGTTGTGCGAAATATACAACATCTACAATCATTTCGTCAATCGCTGTGACCAGTGATTTATAGTTGCATTTTATATTCATGATAGGATATGCCTTCGTACTCAATACAGCTCGGTTGGTTAGTAATTCTTCAAGGAAATATACATCGCTCAAACTATAATTACTATCTATTGCGTCTAGTACACCGCGCACCTGATGACATTTTAACTCTGTTTTGCCGTTGCAAGCATCAATGAAGTTTGATACAAATTGATCGCACCTACTCTGTTGATTAAACAGCATGTCCATTACATCAATGGATGTATCATTGGTCAGCGTTAGCCATTTGAAGGCTTTAAAGGGAACATGAACACCTACTCTGAACAGTATACGTTTGATTTTGTCTACATCATTCAATACTATGGCATGTTTCAGATGTTGGTGTAAAATGCGTTGTTCACTCTCGAACAAATCGTACAGTACATTGTCCATGTTAACTTGAAAACTTCGCACCACTATCGTCACTATCGTTGTTGTTCCACTCACTGCGAGATCTATCCAAGTACCTAGCTTTTATGGCACATTCATCAAAATAGGTAATGCTAAAGTGTTGTGATACTGAGCATCACCTAGTTATTCGTCTGATAAACCCCCCACTAGTTTTTGTAATAGCATTAACAAATCAACAACCTCGAGATGATCTCTGGCAAGGCGACTCTGTTGAATTTGAGCAATATATTTAAGGAAAATCCAATTAGAGGTGTGTTGGTGGTGATAGATTGTTATTCAAATTATCTATGGGAATATCCTTCACTTTTAACGAAGGATGCATGCCCGGTAAATTGCAAATTAATCAAAAGAGCATAACGTTAATCATTACTCTACATACAGCACAAAAAGCTGTCATAGCCATGCGAGAAATATGTTGCCTGATAAATACTCCCTGTATGATTGTTGTGGTTTTGACAATTTTGACAACGATCCTAGGTCATGGATCGAAACGTAAAGAATATATATATATATATATATATATATATATATATATATATATACCAATGTTTAATACCTTGAAAGTAATAGGGAAAATAAAATTTAAAGTTGTCAACCATGTTCGGGTGGTAATGTTGATTCGGTCATTGATACCTACTGCAAGTTAAAACAAGTCGTATACAATGATGAAAAGTTTTTTGAAACTAACTAAATGTGATCTTGAATACATGCTTTGTAAAAGCGATATAGTTCAGATTCTGCTACGATTCTTCAACAGACGGCGAAAACAATAAAAACTCTGTTTAAATTAATTTTTAATAACATTGCGTAATTCTATTAAAATGATTTGAAATATAACGGTATTATTTTTATTGTTTAGCATCAATTTAATAACATTTGTTGACATAAGATGAAAATTGTGAATTTTGGTAATTGACAATTATGCTAAAATGTTTTGAAGTTACCTTGTTGCCATATGTTCCATTTAACAGAATTAAAACTCAGATATATTATAGACATTCTTGCAATTATTTACCATATGTGTATATATTTCTCTTGACAATAATTATTAATTGAAGAATAACTTATTGAATTAAAGTAGGTTATTTATAAGCACTAAATTCTACAATAATTAAAACGAGTTTGAAAATAAAAATGTATTGACAATGTAGCTATACTTGTAATTTATTCTGCCAGGATCAACAAAATATAATGCAAAATAGTTGTTTTAGGTATAAACCAGAACCATATAATTTACATATGGAGATATGTTGTTATATTTATACTAGAAATAGCCCAATCGCCGAGGTCATTAACTACCATGCACTTTACTGAACGCGGTTGTTAAAGGGCGTTATATGAACGTTTTTTGCAAAGAAATAAGTAATATTTATCTCAGTTTGCGAGATGTTGAAACGTTTAGATCCGTAAGTTATGCATATCTTTTACAAAACATATTTGCTTTTATGGACAAATTTTTGCTTTACATTCCTTAACTTTAATAATTTCACTAATCATGTTTACAGAGTCTTTTAAATAATAATATCCTTTGAACATACTATCATCTGGAATACAAATTTTGTTATACCTATATCTAGTACTAATAATAATTAGTGTCTCTAGCACTGTAAAATTTAACTAGAATAAATAATTCACAATCTTTTTATAGTGTTTAATTAAATCGGTCTTTTAACAACAAAAAGAGGTATTTTGCACATTGCAAATTATTATTACCATGCTTGTAGCAATAAATATTACATAATAAATTGCTGGTTATTCACCTAACAATAAAATTTTACACTAAGAATATATAATTGGTGTATGCTGGGTTGCCTGCCATAGATATGCATATATTTTTTAGAATTTATGGAGTACCATTCCGCATTTGAGAATGATTACATCACTATCCAAATTCTTCACCACGTTTTAAATAACGACATTATTTGCATACATTTAAAGGTTAAATTTTAGATCCGGGTACGAGTTCAGTGTGGTTGTATAAATTATTTTGGTGGTGCAATCATGAATAAAATAACGAGTGACCTGTCTTAACATGTTTTTTTTGCACACACACCAATATTTTAAATTAAAACCATTATAAAATACGAGTCGAATAATTTCTCCTATTCTTTTTGATATTTAATACAAAAATAATGAAGCAGAGCCCCGTTTAGGACACGTTTAGAAGCTCCCTTCCCCCACCATTCATCATTTTGAGAGTGATTATGTCATCCACCACATTTCCTATTTTTGCTTAACCTACAAATCTCTCTTTAATTAACTAAAGCAACGAGAATAAAAACAATGACGAAGCTCTAAAGATCACCGCTAAATTCTTCACTACATGCACGTTTTTGCATAACCTATAAATTTTTTATCACGTTTGTGCAATTAAACGAGTTATATATATATACAATGTCTAATACGTTATCTACATACAATCACCAAACCGCTAAAAGTAAAAGAATTTTTCTTGCCACATAAATTAAATGTATAATTACATTTAAATATTTAAATATATTCAAATTGCTAAAAGGTAAGCAAGAGATCCTTGATATAAGATTAAATTAATTTTTTATTTGAGAGTCAAATAAATCGTGATGAAAGGTGGTATATTTTGCATACCAAGAAGGAAATAGTCTTAACATGTTTTTGCAAACACACCTTATGTTAATTAAATCCATTATATTAAAAGTTGAATAATTTGCATATATATTACCAGAGAGCTATAATTCCAAACTCCAGGTTATATTCGACTGCGAATTCTTGTTATTTTATCGTGACATTGAAATCGCGAGAAGTGAACGATTTCTTTGTAAGCAAGACATCCTTGATATAAGATTAAATTAATTTTTTATTTAAAAGTCAAATAAATCGTGATGCAAGGTGGTATAATTTGCATACCAATAAGGAAATATACGGCATACCTGTCTTGAAATGTTTTTGCAACACACCTTATGTTAATTAAATACATTATATTAAAAGTCGAATGTCGACGTGATTTACATATATATATTACCAGATAAAAAACACGTTGTTATATTCGACTGCATGCAAATTCTTAGTATTTTATCGTGACATTGAAATTGCGAGAAGTAAACGACTTCTTTTTTACAAGATTTTACCTGCAAACGTGTAAAAATTTGACCTCCATCATATAACATTTCGTATATTTTCTCAATTTTATTTTCTACTTCGTACAAAACGTAGCTTATGAAGAGAACTAAAACACTCTTTACCACTTGCACACGTTTGCCTAATATTAAAAAAATTATTCACCGCGGCGTTTTAATTTTTAGCTTAACCTACCCCAGAAAAATACGAACCAACACGTGAACTCCATTTTCTACACACACAACATTTTTTTAAAATTTAATATTTAATATTTAACGTCGGGAACGCTGCTAAAAAAATTTCTTAAGAAAATATCTCCACCCCAGCGCACGCGCACCACCCCACGACAAAAATCTAACGACCCCGCCGAACGCACACCCCAAAGACCTAACGACCCCCCGACGCAACAAATTTACACACAAAGACAATTTTGTTCTCAAAGCGGCGTATACATATCTTGCTGCACGTTTTGTTTCCCAAAGCGGCTTAGCTGTTCATATTGTTCTCGAATCGGCGTATACATATCTTGCTGTGGATCTCTGTTGCCAAAGCGGCTTAGCTACCCTACTGGGATGCATGAGTTACGTTTTGCATATGTTAATACATCATGATTTGTATATAGTCTCAAGATCTTTGTTGGTTGTTGTGCATGGAGAAATGGTCCAATCTAAGGAGTTGCAATTACAGCGAAACCAGTCATTAGAAATTTCTCTTTACAAAATAACCAACAATTTATATTAATTTTCGTCCACTATGCTCGAATTACTTTCTTAATGCCAGACAAAATATTCATTACCAAGTAGCTAGAAATGTAGTAGTATCAGTAGGCCAACATCCTCAATTAACATTACGTGTAGTTCCTTCTTAAAAGGTTTGCCAATATTAAGTAGGTAATCAGCAATTTGTTTATTTACTTTACATATAGTTAATGTTAATTAAGCATGATACTTCAAAATTTTGTTTCTATAAAAATAACTTAAATAGTAAGATATATCATTATATCTTTTAATTGCATTATAAACGTAACAATCCACGACGATGACGTAACTCAAAAACTGCTAAAATAAAAAATTCCATAAGTTATACAATATGTTATTTATTAATTAATAAGTTGTTGTGTTATAATACAAGAATACTAATTAGGTGCGACTGTTAATGATTTATATCAGGACGTCATGCAATAAATAGAACCACATAGTTACATTGAGTAAATAAATCAATGCAGAAACCGACAAAAGACAGAAATCTTAATTAACACACAGCTAGATGCTTAACACCAATTGTAGCAACAGAACAAAGTACATGTCTTGTGTACTGTACGTGACAAAAACCTTGTACGTAAGCATAGATTAAAATTATTACATTGCATTAACGTCTACTGGCAATAATTACAAAGATTTTATACAGGACAAAATCACTTATAACAACTAAGAACGACAGTTGGAGTTAGTTGGGAAAGTTAATTAAAACCATCAAAATACAATGTAAATAAATATTATGAAGAGAAGGAAGTCAAAAGTTGAACCAAATACTACTATAAAATGTAAGTATAGATTCCCGCATGGAAAAAATACGGTTTGGGACTTATTTTTTATAACTACGCCTGCAAGGGCAGTGTAGATCCTTTTTCATGTGATTCTGGAATTAACCACTACATTCGACTTTTTAGTACTTCGCCCAAAGGTTCTACATTACCTAAAAAGCTAGATTTTTGAAAATTGCCGAATACTTGCTATTTCAAGAAAGGTAAGGAACTTAACATGCGTGACAACACACACACGGGACTTGCATTTTACGTCTCATCCGAACGAGGGTGCATTTTAGTGAAAAATACTCGCCTAACATTTTTCAAGCAGTCCGTATCGGAATTCGAACCCGGGACCTTAGGATTCGTGGTCATATGCAAACTTAGCTAACCCACGAAGCCGCTCCTGGAATTTTTTAATGCTCCATCCGAAAGCACTACATTGAACAGTTAACGATTTTCTTTATATCTGGAAATTTAGAATTTTGCCGAAGTCTTGCTGTTCCAAGCAAGGTAGTGATCTTTAACGTGCGTGACAACACTCACACACGGGACCTCCACTTTACCTTTCATCCAAACGAGAGCGTATTTTTGCAAAAAATTCTCACCTAACTTTTTTCAAGCGGACCGTGTCGGGATTCGAATCCGGGACCTTGGGCGTAGTAGTCACACACATACCAACTACGCCATGGACCCGCTTCTCCTCTTCGCGTACCTTGCATGTGATTTTCCAATGCTCCACCCGAAAGTACTACATTGGCCAGGAAGCAATTTTCTTTTACCTAGAAATTGTGAATTTTCCCTAACCCTTGCTGTTCCAAGCAAGGGACCTCCATTTTACCTCTCATCCGAACGAGGGCGTATTTTTATAAAAAATGCTCGCCTAACATTTTTCACGCGGACCATAAGGCAAATCGAACCCGGGACCTTGGGCGTACCTCTTCGCGTACCACTGAATATCGATGAAATAGGGTATATTTTTAAAAAACAATAGAAGGGGAAAGGTGCAAAAGATATAAAAAGAAATTAACACAATAGCGTGCTGCATTTAACAAGAAAAAGCAGCTGCCATATTCAAAGACAACAGACACTGATACAAGGAAAATATTGCTGAAAACATGTGTGTGGAGCACAGCACTGTACGGCCGTGAAACATGTATAGTAGGAGAAACTGACAAGAAAAGAATGAAAGTATTTGAAATGTAGTCTATATACAGGGTGTTAAATGTTTTACTATTTACAGAATGTACGAATTACATATTTTTCTGCTAAATAAATGCAGTTTTCCGATTCCTATTGCTATCACAGCATTTTATATATATATATATATATATATATATATATATATATATATATGTTACTCAAATTTAGACCCGGGTAGAAAATTAATTAACGACATCAAATAATTTTAATCACCGTGTATAAGGACGCTTTGGGTAATAATACCCTTCATTTAAAGGTATATTGGATAAATTTGTCATTTATTTCTAAACATAGGGCTTATATTGTTTAGATAATGTTAAACACCGTGTATATTAAAGCAGTGGAAAACAGAATGCTTAATTAAAGGCCTACTGTGTAGATTTAAATCATTCAATTAGAATGTAGGGTTTTTGTATATAATCATAATCAACGTTTAGAAGAAAGTAATGTAGAATTTCATTAGATTATACGAATTATTAAAACCATGGAGCATAAAAATTTATTCGTTTTGTTAAGAATAAGGGGATTAGATTATTTACTGGACGCTTTCTATAAAAAGAAGCCGAGTTAAAATGTTCAATTTGTATTTAATTTAATCTTTCCAAGTACTATAGCTATCGAGAAATTATAACGACGTGGGGAAGTCACGTAAAAGCCTTCAGCGTATTAGAACTCAGAACACCTTCAAAAATAACGATGTATATGATAGTCGATAAGCTTTAAGCTATATGAGTGCAAGTAAGAAAGCAAGTTTGTGGTATAAAGACAAGCGAGAGGGAATGCATTGGTAGTTAAATGAGGAAAAATATGTAAAACAAGAGCACAGGTTGTAGATAGAACGAACAGACTAGATTGGCGATTAAGGTTGAAATAAGATGCAAATATGAGAGGGGAAAGCATAACAATTTCTATATAAAATTAATTAGTTGTTCGCGGACGTGTTGCGAGACGTGTGAAAATTTCTTAGATTTCAACTCGGGCGAGTGCAAATTTCAGAAGAATCATTGTGCCGAGCCATCGGAAGGGAAAATAGAATGCGAATTTCTGAAAATCGTCCGTCGCGGGACAAATTCGACTCGCAAGCGAGCCATTATATAAACCCGTGCTGATAGGAGTTTAGCTCTCTTTTATCTTTGATTATATTCGATACTTCAAGCGGTCTCCTCTTTATTTTTGATTTTATTCGATACTTCAAGCAGAATAGATGGTGATTACGTGCTACGATAAAAGTTATTATGCATTAGTGCACTTAGAGAAGATAGATAAAGGTAATAAAGTCTAGTTATATTTGCGAGTATTACTGTACCAATTATCCAAATTAGTAACGATAAATAAATAAATAGAAATATGCAGTTTTCGTATAGCGTGAAAGTATTATGAATTTCATTGCTATTTTTCGGGAGGGTTAGTAATCAAGTGTTATTCGTAAACGTGATTGGATCCACAAAACAAGATTTAGATATACATAGATGAGGTCTTGAGAAGCCCTGAAACCTTTTAGACGAATGGTGGTGTAGAAAAATTTTAAAGGCGGCTAGAAATCCGCGGACGTAAACCCAGCTGCAATGGTGGGATTAGCAAGGACGATGTACATTGGAGCCACGAGTGCATTAACCTTCAGGTAACTTATGCATTGTTGTTCGATCTTAGATGTTTTGGTGTGTGTTGAATATCTTTATAATTTGTTTGATAAAGATGGACAGTAGTAAACTTGTATAAACAACAAATTTTGAATTTTAAGGTAAAATTTTCTTGTATAAGTAGAAAGGAGTATTTATCAGGTTTATAATTTTGATTATGATGAAAATTTGGGTCTGTCTTTGAGCTCAATTAGACTAACCTGTTAAATTAACGTAAAGGGGTGGGAGATGCTCCCTTTTATTTAGACTCAGGTCTGCATATATTGTTTACTTAATTAGTATGCATCCTACAAGGACTCTAATTCTGGATGCAAATTAAAATGATAACAAATTTGAACTTGAAAATTTTATGATGCTGAAATTTATGCTGAAATTTAATTTTGAAATTTTAATGTATTTTGAATATTAATGTAAATAGAGTTAACGTTGATGTTTGTGTTTTTTTATGAATGAGGATGAAAGTTTTAACTAGGTGAGCTGCCGATGCGGAAGGAAATAGTCAAGAAGAGAATTATCAGAAGAGATTCTTAGCACAGAACGTGGGCAATTCGAAAACGGGAAGTGAATCACAGCAATATATATAGTGAAGAAGAATAATCCACATTTGGAATGCAAATAGTCAAAGGTTCTAATACTACTTCAGCTGTTCTTTTAGAGGTTTTCAATTACCAGTTCGATTCGAATATATTTATATTATATTTATGAAATTATATTGATATTTAATGATTTTGAGTTAAGTAAATGAGTTAACGTTATGAATGCATTTTATATGATTTAATTTTAACTAGGTGAGCTGCCGATGCGGAATGTAGAAAATTACAGAAGAGATTCTTGACAGAAGTGATCAACTACCTTATGATTAGCTGGAATTGATAACGACATGAATCAATATTATATATGAAATATAATTTACATTCTTCAATTAAATCACCTTCAATAATTATATTATATGATTATTTTCTTTAATTTATATTTAACTTTACAATCTATTACAGACCTATATTCATATTTAATGTACAATTCATTTACACGTTTATTTAAATTAGTGAAATTTATCATTTTAATTTAGTAAAGATTCCTTAAATGACGACCTGATGTTCGTTGACGTCAATCAATTGACAATGCCTGTTTGTACTTTTAACGATTTGGAACCATATTCCAGCAGGTCCCTTACCACCTGATAATTCATATTCTCTGCTTTAACACATGAATTCCAGACTGAATCATACAGCAGCGATTAAATTCCCAGAATTCCAGACCAGAACAACTTAAAATTGTTTTCGACGCAGAATTGAACCATCATATACAAATATTTAACACCTCACGTCACGCAAAACTAGTCCAAAGCCCATATCATATAACATATAATTTAATTTACCTGACGCAGATTTCGATTTACCGATTTCAAAAGAACTTGCAGAAAGACTCATCGGTGTTTTCACGCGATTTCACAGCATTATTTTCACAAACCAAACATTTGCCTGTCTCGATTTCTGATTTAAAGTGTTTGGATCTCACACGATGCACAGTTAGACCGACTATGCCGTTGTAGATAGCTCTTGGCATCACACGATTTGCCGATTTAGTTTACAAGATTGTTCAATCAACCAGGTTTGTCTTTAATTTTCACGTATATGATTTCTGATAAACTGTTTAGCGATTCTCATATACGCTACAGTATATTAGTACGATTTTAACTAGCTGTTGTTTTGAAGATAAGACTTTTGGAGTACATAAATGATGTACACTAATCGTATTTATTTAAACTGATCTGCAATGCGTTTCTTATCAAACGTTATGTTCCACGTACACCCTAACTAATTACAGTATTCTATATATACATATACATACATATATATGTTATGATAACACTTGTTAAACATCATTCACGCATATTCATGTACGTAGTTCGATTTGAAACGGTCTATTATTGAAAGATTTGCTTTCATCTTAGATATATATATAGTATAATATTGATATATTAACTACCTAAAATATTTATATATATATATATATATATTCATATTATAAGATGAAATGAAAACCAATCTTTTATGTAAAATTAAATTACCATTTCAAATCGAACTGGTAATTGTAAACCTCTAAAAGAACAGCTGCAACAGTATTTGAACCTGCGATTATTTGCATTCCAAATGTGGATTACTCTTCTTCATATATATATATATATATATATATATATATATATATATATATATATATATAGAATACTGTAATTATAATAGGTTGCTTAGGGGTGTATTGAGTAATAAGGGTCGTGCAGTAACTGTAAATAGCCATAAGAATCAGAAAACTGCATTTATTTAGCAGAAAAATTAGTAATTCGCACATTATGTAAATAGCAAGCATTTAACACCCTGTATATAGACCACAATTAACCTTAATCAATCCCAGTAAGCAAATCTTTCAATAATAGAACCCGTATTCAGCAGAGAAGTAATCGTACATGTAATTAAAATACGTTGAGAAGTGTTTAACAAGTTTATAAAACAAATACGCTGGAGATAAGAGAAACTTAATAAATCCACATGCAATTACGCTTGTGATAAACAAGGAACAATAAACGGTTTGATAAGAAAACGCACTTTCAAAGATCAGTTTAAATAAATACGAAAAGAGCATTCGTGTTACATCATTTATTTCGTACAATTCTCCAAAAGCTTTATCTATACAAAACAACAGACATAAGTTAAAAGTCCGGCCACAATAACAATAGCAAATAACAGCATAATATGAGAATCCAAAACAGTTTCATCAGAAATCAGCTTGAAAATACTGGAAATATTAAAGACAAACCTGGTTAGTTGCAACAATTTGTAAGACTGCTTGGAAAACTAATCCAAATGTAGTGGGAAAAAGCTAAATAACACCCACCGGTGATAAGGCAAGTCAGTCTCAACTTGATGCACGTTGAATCCACAACACTTTAAATCAGAAATCTACACGTCAGGTAAATAAAATTTATGTTATAGTGAAAATAATGCTGTGTAACAATTGCGTTAAAAACATATGAAGAGTTTTTGCAGTTTTTTTTGAGAAAACGTGAGTAGAAATTGGGTAATTATTTAAATTAAATATTTATAATGATATAGGGCTTCTGGACTATTTCTGGTTCAATTCTAATCTGCGTCGAAAACAATTTTAATTTTAGTTCTAATTCTGGTCTGGAATTCTGGGACAATTCTAATTTTAATACGCTGCTAATTTATGATTCGAAGTCTGGAATTCCAAGTGGTATTTAAAGCATATACAGAGAAATATAGAATAAAGCACGAGGTGATTTTTGAAACAAGGGGTAACCGTACTGGAATATTGGTTCCAACATACGTTAAAAAGTACAAACAGGGCATTGGTTTCAATTGAAAATAATGTGAAGAGTGTTGCACCACAACACGAAACAAATCAGGTCAGACCTACCTAGTTTTAAGGAATCTTTTCTAACTTAAATTTTAAAACTGAGTATATTAATTTTCTCACTAATTTATAAAGAGTCAACAAGGACATTGAGTACGTTAAAACTTATGTAATAATCATAAAAAAGGTCTCAAACGTTGAAGATTTTTTGTAAAAGGGTGTTGTTTTTGGTGACTTTATTTTAAATTAAAAAAATATAAATTTTGAGATAAATAATCCATATAATATTAATTGATTGAAGGGTGTATTTAAAGAATTTCAAGAATTGTGAAGTGTAAATATTATTTCCTTTCATTATATAAATGATTGAATGACTTCGTTTTATCAATTCACAAGCTAATCATAAAGGGGTGAAAGAAAATTGATCATCGTAACGTTGTGCACTCTGTGTAAATTAAAACCGGAGAGCCGTGGCATAATAAAAGTAAAAGATTAAAATAAGGAAAACACAGAGAGGTGGCGTTCAGTGGAACGTTTATCACACCGAGTACGGCGTTATCATATCAATATATATATATATATATATATATATATATATTGCTGCGGTTCGTGGGTCAGTGGGTTTAACCTCTCCAGTGTCCACAACCGATTTTCAAAAAAAAACATAAAATTTTATAAAAATATTTCTTACCCGGATTCTTCTGCTTCACAATGATATTTTCAGCAGCTTCCCTGGCTAGCTCAGCTGTGCCTCTTCATGGGTACCTAAACTTTCAATCGTTCTTCCTTTCCATTCACACACCATTCAATAAAATCACAAAATAATACAACAATCATACAATTTTTATTTACCGCTATTTACAAAAACTATTCACAGATTTCGGTACTCTAGTGCGATTTTTTGTAAAGTCCTTGATTTAAACTTTTCATTGCAAACACATTTAGTACAATAGTAGTAAATGGGCCCCAAATAATTCCCTATATTTATTATTGCATACTGGAGCTTGGTGAGCTCATAATAACCCAGTTTATTAATGTATGCTTTCCACTTTGCAAAAAATTACTACAAAATTAATAACCCATGTACCCTTAACAATCTAATTTAAATTCGCAATGAAATTTTTTTGTAAACTTTACATACACCCTTTTCCTTTAATATTTAAACTACCTTCATAATAGTCAAGTACACGTATTTTTTCTAATACGTTAAAAAAACCATAAATAACCTCCAAAATTCACTCACACATCACAAATAATGCCAACAGTTTATGAAGTAACAGCAAATTCAAATGATTTACCTGGAAAATGCTTCAAGACTCCATTTCCCACGATGAAGCTATCCAGAACCCCTTTGCTTTGACTGACTATGCGCTCTGCTCCACCAGCTATTTATAGATGATTACTCAGTCTACACTGAGTTCCGAGCTACAAATTACCATACCATCCCAGCATCCAAATTCACGTAAATTGCACTTGTGTTTATTGCTTTATTTATTTACTAGCTTGACATGGTATTAGGTTGGACTTCAGTTTAATTTAAATCACTCGCCACTACTTGCGTTAATAACTATAAGGCCCTTCAAACACCAAGTTATAAGAGCTAGTACTACCTTACTAGGTTACAAATAAATTTTAATACTCACAAAACTCTACTATAACGTCGGTTTACGTAGTCAAAGCGATGCGAAAATCAAGAGTAGTAAAGAGAAACATAATAACTTCCATCCCGTATTTATTTGCTAGAACTGCCCCCCTTGGCCACTCTTTACGCGAAATACTTAATTGAAAATACCATTTCTGCAAATTTTGGATATAACCGCTATAAAACTTCCCGAAATTTAGCTCGTGAACACGCCATGTAATCTGAAAACCCACATTCACCTGTCGCGTGTTCGTCTGTTGTAAAACTAACTATTTCGACCAATGACACCGTCCTATGTCGACATAAAACTCTGCCTGTAATATTGTTATCTCCGTCTTATGCATATTGGATGTCGCGTTCCAACCTTACTTGAATGGTAAAAAATCGATATTGCTGACCGCGTCCACGTGGATTGAATACGTGCGTATGAAATCGAATGCTTTTATATCCATCTCTCTCTGTAGCATCTTATTGATTGTGCATCTCTTCTGCTCTTTAAGAAACTCTTGTTAGCTTTTATGCAAAGCCAGTGACGGTTGAACAATATTCTATGAAACCAGCTTTATTAAGTTCACAAATACAAAGAAGTAGACCCTTCAAAACATGCAGGTGTTCCTAATTAGTGATCGTTTTAAAATAACAATTCTCGGAGCTTCTTTTCACGGTATTCGATACAACCGATGTCCTTGTTTGCTACCACGAACCCTTTTGCCTTCGGATTATTGATTTTATATACCCTGATGTGTTTTCTGACGTTATTACACGTTGAACTACAATAGATTAAATTATTTATGCGTTTCTATTTGTTTTTAAAACTGGTTTTCCTTTACGAACCTATTACTTTTCACTCCCTAATTATAAAAGACGTTAATATTCGTTAAATTAAATTAAATAAATTTTGCGCGTAAATAAATTGTTTCTTTCTCTATACAGGGTGTTTGAAATTGCATTGCTTACCCCAAATTTAACCCTTTAAATCCACTACAATATATATATATATATATATATATATATATATATATAATGATCTTGCTGAAAATGGTAATTGTACTTGGGATATTGTAGTCCAAAAATAAACTAAATGTTGTTTTGCATATATTCAATTAATTATCTGACGTTTCGGCAAGGGTTGTTGCCTTTTTCAAAGATACTACAAAATTATACAGTATTGAATGGACATTAAAATTATAACATAGGCACTTACTTAATTACTAATGCATAATTATTAGAAAAGTTTCCTCACACATGTGGATTAGTGTTGGTTGATACATAAACAAAATTATAAAAATAAATTTTAAATTAAATGTCATATTGACATATTTGTTAAGTTTGATACATAGACTGACAGGAATTCTTGATTTTAAATTTTATATGGGTGCATGTAAATCTTAACTGTAATTGAACTATTGCTTTTTGTGTAATTCTATATAAATTAGAGTATATTGGATGTAGATTTTGAGTGTCCTGTCTAAAGTTCATCGAATTAATCTCATTTTGTATATAATAAGCTTCTAAAAAAAGTCTCATTTTGTAATTGTTTTCAGAATCCAAAATTTCAATATCTTTATAATTTGGAACATGTTGAGTTATATTAATATGTTGAGAGAGAGCACAATTCTTTTTTCCTAATTTTATATCTGACTTATGTTGTGTAAGTCTATTTTTTAACCACTGGGTGGTGTTACCTACATACGTCTGATTGCATGAACAAGTTATTTTATAAATAATATTGCTACTTAATAATTTGTTAGGTTTGTCTTTGAGTTTTGTAAAAAGGTTTCTTACAGATTTTTCATAACTAAATCCTATAGTTAGGTTATGTTGTTTTAAAATTCTAGCTAATTATTCTTTTCTTCTTGTAAAAGTTCATTGTTGTCTAAAATGTTTTCGATATTAGCTAATAGTTTTCCCATGTTAATATCATTGACGTTAATATCTAAACTAAACTTGGGTCCCAATGATAAAAAGTTATTTATATCATTAGGTATTGCTTTATCACTTAAATTAACGATCCATTTACTATTATCATTGAAAAATTTTTTACATCCGGTATTGGTATTATTTAGTGATTGAAACTTTATTAATAGAATCTGTTTTTGTTTTTCAAACAATTTTTTATAGGACAAAACTTGTCTTCGTTCAAATTCTAAAAATATGTCAGGTGTCAGAGATTCTTGAAGAGAATTTTTTAAAAAGGTTAATTTATTCTTCCATTTGTTAATTTAAGTGATAAAGCAATACCTAATGATATAAATAACTTTTTATCATTGGGACCCAAGTTTAGTTTAGATATTAACGTCAATGATATTAACATGGGAAAACTATTAGCTAAAATCGAAAACATTTTAGACAACAATGAACTTTTACAAGAAGAAAAGAATAATCTAAGAGCTAAGGCCACAAATTGTATTACAAACTTTGTTAGTAATCCAAAAATCAAAATTAACCGCAATTTAGAATCAAAATTATATATCAAAGTAAAAAAGTTTCTTAAAGAAAATTCTGATATTTTTATTACAAAAGCTGATAAAGGAGCAATCACTGTAATTTTAAATAAAAATGATTACGTTAAAAAATCTATACAATTACTGAAAGATGATCACACATATCAACAAATTCAAAAAGATCCCACTTTTATGATTCAGAAAAAATGTAATGACCACATCAAAATGTTACATTCCAAACATTTGATTACAGATTCCCAAAAAAAACAGTTATCCAATACCAATTCCATACCAGGCAAGTATTATGGGCTTCCAAAGATTCATAAAGAAAACTTTCCATTACGACCAATAATTTCTACAGTAAATACACCAACCTATAACTTAGCAGTCTTCTTTGCAAAAATTCTACAAACATCGTTTCCTTTAGAAGGATATAATACCAAAGATTCATTTACGTTTGTAAATCAATTCCGCCAATTTCAACTACCTAAGAACCACATCTTACTTTCATTAGATGTTTCATCACTATTTACAAATATACCTCTAGACTTGGCTGTAGATATAATCACGAAAAACTGGGATGTAATCAAACCACATACCACCTTGTCAAAAACCCTATTTCTTGCCTCCATCTCCTAATTTTCAATAATACCTATTTTGTCTTTCAAAATGTATTCTATCAACAAAATTTGGTACTCAATGGGTTCCCATTATCTCCTATCATAGCACAAATAGTTATGGATCATCTACTAAACTCAATCTTACCTAATTTAGATTTCGATATGGTATTTTTAGTAAAATATGTTGATGATATCATTTGTTCTGCTCCACCAGATAAAATACAATACATTTTAGACCATTTCAATAATTTCAATGAACACTTAAATTTCACGTATGAACTTGAAAAAGAAAGAAAAATTCCTTTTTTAGATACTTTTGTCATCCGAGATTCGTCCAACAAACTTCTATTTGATTACTATAATAAGCCTTCTAACTCAGGTAGATACATTAATTACTATTCCAGTCATTCATTTCACCACAAAATAAATACAGCTTTAGCACTTAAACACAGAATAGAAATAATCTCTGAACCACAATTCAAAAAAACTAATCTAAAAACTTTAGAATTTACGCTATGTAATAATGGTTATCCCAAACAATTGGTAAAGAAATTACTATACACAAACATCCATTTTAACAGTACTGAAACTAGACCCAATAGCATTTTATACAAAAAATTACCTTTTATACAAACATTAACTCCTTTATTAGCTAGAATTTTAAAACAACATAACCTAACTATAGGATTTAGTTATGAAAAATCTGTAAGAAACCTTTTTACAAAACTCAAAGACAAACCTAACAAATTATTAAGTAGCAATATTATTTATAAAATAACTTGTTCATGCAATCAGACGTATGTAGGTAACACCACCCAGTGGTTAAAAAATAGACTTACACAACATAAGTCAGATATAAAATTAGGAAAAAAGAATTGTGCTCTCTCTCAACATATTAATATAACCCAACATGTTCCAAATTATAAAGATATTGAAATTTTGGATTCTGAAAACAATTACAAAATGAGACTTTTTTTAGAAGCTTATTATATACAAAATGAGATTAATTCGATGAACTTTAGACAGGACACTCAAAATCTACATCCAATATACTCTAATTTATATAGAATTACACAAAAAAAGCAATAGTTCAATTACAGTTAAGATTTACATGCACCCATATAAAATTTAAAATCAAGAATTCCTGTCAGTCTATGTATCAAACTTAACAAATATGTCAATATGACATTTAATTTAAAATTTATTTTTTATAATTTTTGTTTATGTATCAACCAACACTAATCCACATGTGTGAGGAAACTTTTCTAATAATTATGCATTAGTAATTAAGTAAGTGCCTATGTTATAATTTTAATGTCCATTCAATACTGTATAATTTTGTAGTATCTTTGAAAAGGCAACAACCCTTGCCGAAACGTCAGATAATTAATTGAATATATGCAAAACAACATTTAGTTTATTTTTGGACTACAATATCCCAAGTACAATTACCATTTTCAGCAAGATCATTATATATTAAACAGTCCATATTAAGAATATATATATATATATATATATATATATATATATATATATATATATATATAAATATATATATTGCCGTGAACTCGGAATAATTTCTGGATTTTTTGCTTCAGCTCCCAAAGTCATTCAAGCCTCACGAATCGGGGGTTATAAAATTGCTGTGTACTCGGGACTTCTCTTTATATTTAACCTTACTTGGGCTAACATACAAAAATTTCAAAGAAATTCAAAAATTTAAAAATTTCTTACCCTTTTATTAAAGACGCCTTCAAATTTCTTCTGCTTCCCTGGTTAGCTCAGCAATCGCCTCTTCTTGAATGCTTAGTTTTACATTCATATCTCTTTCACGGTCACACACGATCAAATAAAACTACCAAAATACTACGACAATCATACAACCTTTTATTTACACCTATTAACAGATAAAATATATTTACACATGTTTCCAAAGAGTTAGCTACAATAATAATCAGCTCAATATTGTATATTTTAAAAAGTCCTTGATTTTTATAGTGATTTTAAACAAATTTGCTTAAATATAAGTAGATGGGCCTCCACATATAACTCTAAATTGACTTCACACTGGAGTATTGTTAGCTCATTGTAACCCAGTTTTGTTTGTATATGCTTTTTAAAACCTTGCATTAATTAAAATAAATTTACAGACCCGTTTGCCCTTTACAACTCAACTTATATCCTGAATAAAATTTTGATATGTTCTAAATACACCCTTTTCCAATATTCAACATCAGTAAATTGTCCAGTATATGTATCTGTTAAAATTAGTTTCTACAACCATAAATAAGCCACCAAAAGTCAACCACACAACACAAAATTCCACAAATGTTTTTAAAACAACAGAAATTTCAAAGTCATTACCTGGAGAATTCTTCAGTCTTCATTCCCGTCGGAGATAATTACCAGAAAACCCCTCGGCGTTGTTTCCATTTACTGTGCTGCTCGGCGGATCCACAGGCCTTTACCATCTGATATCTCTGCAAGCTATTCGCCTCGTCTCACAGTACTATTCCATACCCATATGTCATACATACAAACTTGATTACCAATTCTGTTTACCCCTATTCATCAGGCATCTATTTAATAAATTTTATCGTAGTTGCCGGACTTTTTTATTTAATACGCACTAACTCGTACTTCACGTTAATAACTAGAGGTCTGCTACTACCGTTTTATACTTTTAACTACTATATTAACGGTGACATTAATACCCATACACAAAATACTAACAAAAAGCTTTATTATTAATGTGGTCTGAATCAGTATTCAGCACTTGATCGAAGTAAAAGAGAAGAGAGAGCTTAATAACTTTGCTTGGGTATTTATATTCTTCCAAACCAGTGGAACCGGTTTTGCGTGAAAAGCTTATTTTCAAAACAGTTTCTAAAAATTTTAAGCGTAACCGTCTGTAAATTCGGAAAATTTCTCTCGTCCTACGTGCTGCTTATATCGAATTCGTTTTGTACCTTCGCGTGAGTTTGTTTTTAAAACTGTTGGTTTTCGACCAATGACAAGGTTTTTTGTCGTCACCAAACTCCTCCTAAGTGTTATTCATCTTTATTCTATACATGTTCGCTGTCTCTTTTCAAACCCCACTTGAGTTACAGAAAATCAACATTGTCGACGTCTTACATCCACTCCACGTGTATGTCTTACGTGATTTTCAATTCAAACGCTGCTCTATATTTATTTCTATCTGTTGTATATTACCGATTGTTCATTTCACTCGCTCCTTAAGATGTTTGTTATCCTAGCTGTTTGTACAAATTGAGGGTTGAAAACAATTTTTGTGAAATCTTATCTTAACGTACATAAAAATTCTGTGAACGTAACCTTTAACAAGCAGGTGTTCCTGTTAATTATTGACCGTTTGAAAATAACAATTTCTCGATTTTCTGCTTCTTCGTATCTGATAAAACTGACGTTGGCTTTTAAAACGAATACATTTGCCTTGAAGATTATTGATTTTCTTACGCAAGCACGCTCCCTTATGCTTATATGTGTTTGAATAATATAAATTATGATTAATTATGCGTATCCTTGAACTTCTATTTGCTTTTGAAGCTTTCTTCCCTTATGTAATCCTAACCTTCAAATTATTAAATATAAAAGTACCCTAATACTTGTCCGTTTTCACTAAATAAACTTAATTAATTTTGCGCGTAAATAATTTGCTTTTTCTATATACATGGTTGCTGAAATTTTATTGTGTATACCTATTTACCCCTTTAAAACCACAACAACATATATATATATATATACATATTGTAGTGGATTTAAATTGTTAAATGTGGGTATAAACAATGCAATTTCAAACACCCTGTGTAGAGGAAACAACCCTAATTTACGTGCGAAAGTTATTTCATTCATTTAATTTAAAGTAGCAAGTTCTACCATAGTTTTATAATTAGGGATTAAAAATTCGTAGGTTCGTAAAGAAAACAAATTGTATAAGCCATTAGAAATTATTAATTAATTTAATTCAGTTTAATTCAAAGAGTTATAACGTCAGAAAACGCATAAGAGCGTAAAAAATCGATAATTCCAAAGCGAAACGCTTTACTAACAAACAAACAAATGTCGAATATAAGAAATACCTTGAAACGCAAACTCCTAGAAATGTTATTTTAAAAGGATCGTTAATTGAACACCTGCATGTTTTGAAAGCTCGACTTCTATGTATTTTTGGAGCATACAAGCAAATTTCAAAGAATATTGGTCAAACGACAGTCGCAAAGCACGTATACAACTCCACGTAGAGGAGATATCACGCAAACAGTAATATCGATTTTCTACCACTCAAGCAAGGTTAGAAGGAAACATCCAATATGCATAAGAGAGGAATAGAGTTAACACAGGCGGGGTTTTAAGACGTCATTAAAAGGTATCATTAGTCGAAGTAGGTAGTTTTAGAACAGAGGAAGATGTGATAGTTTTGTTGTTTGTAACATGTTGACGAGCAATATTTTTCTAGAAGTTTGAAAACGGTTATACAAAATTTGAAAAAAGAGTTAGTTTGCAATTAGGATTTCGGGTAAAGTGTGGCCGAGAGGGGCCTGTCTTATAATATAAATAAGCTAGCGAAATTGATAGCTTTCTCTTTGACTTCTTTAATTTGCATCGCCTACGACGTACAAAAATCTTCTAACGAGCTTGTAAGTATTAAAATTTATAAATTAAATAGTAGTGTTAGATGGTTGTGACTTTATACTTTGAACGCGGATAGTGTCGAGTTTTTATATATTTAACTAAGGTACAACGTATACTCTAACAAGCTCGTAACGTAAATTAAATTAAATTATGCAATAATAAACAAGTGTACTATACTTGGATTTGGATATGGAGATGGACCTTGAATGAGTAGCATGCATCGCAACGTAGATGGTGTTCATCTATAAATAGCTGGAGGCGGCAAGCAGCGCATAACCACGAGACCGAGGGTTCAGGAACATAATACATCGTCAATATAGATGGAATCTTCAAGTTTTTCTAGGTAACGCATTAGAATTTGCTGTTTTTTTTAAACTGTGGAAATTATTTGTGATGTGTGACAGTGAGCTTTGCTTGTATTTTTCGTTATTTTGCGTATTGAAAAGAATACGTATAACTAACTTTTATTATGGTATTTGAATATAAATCTAAAGGTGTATATAAAGCTTATTAACATTCCTCATGAATTTAAATTTTTATTGTTAAAAGTACATGGGCTTTTTTTGTGTTTGTAGTAAGAGTATGCAAAGTAAAAAGCGTACATTAAAAAATAAACTGGGTTATCATGAGCTCACCATACTCCAGAGTGTAATAATTAGAAAAAATATAAATAAGGTATTATTTAGGGCCCATTTACTCCTGTTGCATTAAATGTGTTTGATATTTCAATTTAAAACAAGGACTTTACAAAGATATCATTTATTGAACTGTAACTTGAGCACCGAAATGTACATAATCTTGAATTGTTATTTGTAAATAGTGGTAAATAAATATTGTATGATTGTTGGATTATTTTGTGGTTTTATTGAGAGTGTGCGTTAATGGTAAAGAGTATGATAGTAAATCTAGGTATCCAAGAGGAGGCCCAACTGAGCTAGCTAGGGAGTGGTTGAAGAAATCAAAGTTGATGGAAGCAGAATCTGGGTAAGAAATTTTTTTTGAAAATTTTCTTTTTGTGAAATTTTCGATTTTGGTAAATTAAATAAATTTTCGAATCTACCGAGGACTAGAGCGAAGTTACACGGCAATTTATGACGCCCAATTCGTGGGGATCGAATGTTTTTTGAGAAACTACCAGTACCGAGCGAAGTTACACGGCAATTTATATATATATATATATATATATATATATATATATATATATATGATGAAAATATCATGCACTGACGGAGTTAAAAACAAAGAGGTACTAGAAATTGTAGAGGAAGGAAGAAATATGTTGAAAACAGTAAAAAAATGGAAGAGTTACGATTATACGACGCATACATTCTAAGGCATGAGAGAATAATGCGGCATATATTAGAAGTAAAAGAAAGGAAAAGGAGAGATAGAAGTAGACTGAAATTAAACTATTGCACACAGATAGTGAAAGATATGGGTTGTGGGAATTTCAGGAAATTGTGTAGGTTAGCTAAGAAATAGGAAATAATGGAGTTACGCATTCAACCAATTTTAAAGCTGAAGGTCTAATGACGATGATGATTTAGTTAGTAAAATTCTTATTGTCTGTGGTGTTTTAGTTTCTATAACTAAGGTGTACGACTATTTTTTTACTTTAAGGTCTGTTAGATTGCAGGAGTTCATATCCTTTGCCCTTGAAATTCTAAAGTTTATCAATCTGTCGTGCATTTAGCTGTCAAAGTTTCCTTTTTTGACATATTTTCCAACAAATACAAAAATCTTCTAATGCTGTGTCAACAATGTTGCCATTATAAGTATAGATATTATTAAAAGTCATAGTACTATTTTATAGATTTCTTCTTCCTAGTTGAATATATCTCAGAGCAATTAATACTGTCAAATCCGGAAAGGTATGCTTAGATTTACAGATAATATACCGGTATTGCCATCTAGCAAGGAAGTTAGAAGCACCTCTTAATAAAATGGTAGAAAAATCAGAAAAATATATCTTAACAACTGGTATGTAAAGGAAGAGAAAGTAATCCAAAAATCAGAATAAAAATTAAAAAATAGAATTTACATAAGAATAAGGATTTCTGCTACCTAGGAAGTTATATAATTGTTGAAAACCTATCTGTGGAAGAAACGCAGACAGTAGAAGAAGTGGACAGGAAAAATACAGAAGCTTTTGAAATACGATGCTACAGACGTATGACAGAATTAAGAACAAAGTGATTCTACAAATAATTGGGGGAATAAAAAAACATGTAGAAAACTGCAAAAAATAGAAAAGATATGATGATAGGACGCGATCTAAGGTATGAGGGAGCAGTGTGGGATATATTAGAAGCAGGAAAAGAAAGAAAAGAGGGGGTTTGGTAGACCTAGGTTAGACTATTGCACAAAGATAGTGTAAGCAGTAAACTGTTGGAATTTCAAGTAGTGAACGTCAGGGTCCTGTTTTCTAAAAATGTTTTAGCAATCGAGGCACTTCTTATTAAGTATCTGTCATTTTCAACTTTTTCATTTAGTTGCTTACATTTTTTCCAAGCATTCATTATATCTGAGTTCAATCTGTGGTATGCACAATCTACCTGCATCTTTTGAGTAGTAGCATCTGACTTCAACCAGGTATTATTGGAATATCTGTAATATTACACATATATTTTAAGAAAGCTCTATTTATGACTAACAAAATATTTTTTCAGTCTTTTTCGTACGTAAGAAACTGGCTATATCCTGCTAGGCAGATGTTCATATCAAACTTGATTAAAATAAAACCAACTGTTACAATCAAATTGAAAGGAAATTATTGAATTATTGTCTTAAGTAAAAATCTTTTTTTTTATTAATTATGTTTTATTCTTATATATGTCGGTTGATTCTGTTAACTTATTTGTTAAGCAGATGTGCTCAACTGTTGGTTTTATTGTTATTTAGCTCTTTTTTTGAAAGGTAATCCCATAATACATTTTAATTGCATTATATTTATTTTAACAGTGCTGCTACTTTACCACTAAGAATGAACGACATACCAATAAGCGCCGCGCTGTTCGCAACACCGTTTTTAATTTTTTTGATCTGGTATGGATTGTTTCATCTAAGAAGAAGAGGACTTTATAAAATTGCAGCACACTATAATGGACCAAAAGCGTGGCCTGTAATTGGAAATGCCTTAAAATGTCGAATACCCCTTACAAGTATGCACTTTTCTTCTATTACTCTATGATGTTTTGTAAACGCTTTTAGATATTGCTGACGCAGTCCTAGACGGCACTTCGTATTATAAGTCGCCTGCTAGGTTATGGATGGGCCCATATTTAGCAATTGCTGTCTGGGATCCTGAAAGTATTAGAATTGTTACGAATAGTTCTCATGCTTTGGAAAAGGAACCCTTTATGTATAGGTTACTTAAAGAAGTAGCAGGACCTGGTATAATAAATTCACCAGGTATTTGTTATTCATATCTTCATAGTTAGAACTAAACGTTTATGTTAGTTGACGAATGGAAACGACACAGAAAACTAATTGCTCCTATTTTCAATAAGAAGTTTTTAGAAAGCTTTTTTGACATGTTTCTTGCCCACTCAAGAGAATTAGTTAACCGACTACAAGGAAGGGTAGATAAAGGTATATTCAATGTTCAAGCTTATGTAGCAGATTATTCTATGGAAAGTGTGATTGGTAAATAATTATTTATTTTAGTTAAACCTGAGATAAGTTTTTTTATAGATACCATATTAGACTTTGGAGATGGAAATGCTTGTACACACGATGCTGGCAAACTAAAGGAATTCATGGGCAGGTGTTTATAAAATATAGTATAAAGCACTCTCTATTCAATTGTCATTACAGCATGTTTCAAGCAATTACGTTTAGACTTACCAAAATATGGTACATATCTGACTTTTTATTCAATAGGTCTTCAACAGGAAGAGAATTTGCAAATACAAAGGCAAACTTCCACGCCCTAATGGATTCTGTAAGTATTAGCTTTAGTATTCAAATGGATTGATTTTTAAAATAGATTATAGAAAAATGCATAAAGGATTATGAGAAGAAAATAATGCGCACAAAAGTAGATATTAGTGTCTCAGGTATGTAGTAGAAATTAAATCTCATTTGCATGCATCTACTGTACATGTCAGCACGTTTATATAAGTAGCTTGGACTATGAAGTGGTTTAACAGTACACGAGTAAGAGTAACATAGGATATCTGATGTTGAAACACCAGCTACCTTTCACGTTTTAGATAAGCATTGTCGCAGTTTACACATGATTTCCCATAATGGATTACCCGCCAACTATAAATTGTAATGCTGTTACATTCCAATTTTGCTTTAAAAATTTTCCTTGTTAATTTATAAGTGCGCTTTACGATAATTTTCTTCCGTCAACTTATTTAACAATAAATACGCTGTTTAATACTTTTCAGCTCAAATCCCTTTTGCTGTAAAAACGACAAGTTTATTATAAAATTTAAATAAGTCAATATCCTGTTTAGGTATTTGTGAGCGCGTTATACCTTCCAATAACGTATAATTGCGTTCTAGTGGTTTTCCCATCTAAAGATTTGTCGAAATAATATATCCTACTATTCTCCGGTAAAACCCTGTTTTTCAGTTTCAATCGCGTTTCGACAACGTGAAAGTTTACTTTTCAAATTCGTGTTATTTTGAACTCCTTTTAAACTTCTGCAGCTTGTGCGTCGATGCACTTGTAAAAACTACTCGTTCTGTTACTCCAAGAGCGATGCACGTTTCTCCTCTATCAAATGTGTAGATTTGGTGTGAATCGCTCTTAGCTGGAGGCTAAATTGCTTGTGGCGTAACCCGATTATTCCTTGATGTAGATCAACTGCTCTTGCATGTAGACCGTCGTTGCAATTACGGTAGTAGCATGATTGTTGCTGACCACCACGGCGATGCTGTGTCAATTCGCTTCCGAGGACTGACAAGAAGTATCCCGACACATGTATGTGATTTTTTTTCTTTTTCTAACATACCCAGGAATAAACCCAATTTGAAATTAGATACGCTAATGTTTGTTCTGGTAAAATCCTTACTAGAAAAGTTTCGAACTTGAATGCTTTTACTTTTTATACTTAACCCATCTACTTATACGAAAGTATCACCAGTATTCTTCTTTTACTGATTAGAGTTATAACAAATGCTTCGTATGATAAAATCCTTACTAGAAAGGTTGCTAAATTTAATGTTTTTTTTTTAATTAACCCATCCGCTTATACGAAAGTATCAGCTTCATTTTTTTTAGTACTGATTAGATTTATTGCTTGTTAGCTACGAATTGCGCACTTCGTGGAACAATTAGTGAATTTGTCCGTAGAATAAAATTATTTTATTAAATAGTGTGCGTAAGAGGCGACTACAGCGATCAAACACATACACACACGCACACTCTATACATGCATAACACATACACATACCCTTCTTACACCCTCACACACACACACATACACACACATGCACGCACACGCTCACACCAACTCATACATAACTACACTAGGATTCTGTTTTATTTTCGTTTGTACGATTTTAGTTTTATTGGGTTTTGTACTTGGTGTTGGTGTTATTTTTTTCCTCTTTTTTTTTCGTTTCTTTCGTTTCACTTTCCTTTTTCTGTCCTTTTGCTGGTCTTCTTTGCTGTCGGTCTCTAGTCCGACTGTGTTTCGTCCATCCGCTCCTGTGGTAGGTGCTTTCTAGTCCATTTTTCTTTTGTTGGAAGCCACGACTTAGTCGACTCTAGGACTAGTTCGATATTCTTTTCTTTGGCTTTTCAGTTACAATTATTGGTTACCACAGTCTGTAGTACACCGTTTCCTTCTACCACCGTTCCGCCTCTCTTCCTTTCGTTCTCCCTTGTTGTCCCTTTGTTTACTTGAGGCTTAACCTTTCGGTCCTGTTTTGGTTGGCACTGTTGGTTTTCTTCCTCGTTCCTTTTCTTCTTTTTAGGTCGAAGACTTTCCTGTTTCTTTACAAGAAACATCCGTCCTCCGACGACTTTTTCGGTGTCCATGCCGTTCCATCTTAGTCCTCGTTGCTTGTTTATCTGCCTTCCTTCCTTCCTTTTTTTCCTCTTCTATAATTGGTCATTCGAGCCTGACGAGAGTTCTTCTTTTTTTTATTTTATTTTGGGGTGTTCCTTTTTGTTTTGTTTTCGTAACGAGTTCTCTTTTAGTTTGCAAGCGAATTTTCTTTTTCTCTTTGGTTTTTTTTTGGTCCTGTCAACTCTCGTCCTTTTGTTTTCCTACCCCGGCCTGTTAATTTTGTTACGTTCCAATTTTGCTTTAAAAATTTCCCTTGTTAATTCATAAGTTCACCTTACGAGAATTTTATTAAATCAACTACGTTGCTATTCTCACATCCGTCAACTTAATTAATAATAAATACGCTGTTTAATACTTTTCAACTTAAATCCCTTTTGCTGTAAAAACGAGTTTATGATAAAATTTAAATAAGTCAAAATCCTGTTTAGGTATCCGTGAGCGCATTATATTTTATGATAACGTATAATTGCGTTCTAGTGGGTTTTCCATCTAAATATTTGTCAAAATAATATATCCTACTATTCTCCGGTAAAACCGTGTTTTCTAGATTCAATCGTGCTTCGATAACGCGGATGTTTGCTTTTCGAATTCGTGTTATTTTGAACTCCTTTTAAACTTTAACTCTGCAACTTGTGCATCGATGCACTTGTAAAAACTACTCGTTCTATTACTCCAAGAGCGATACACGTTTCTCCTCTATCAAATGTGTAGATTTCGTGCGAATCGCTCTTAGCTGGAGGGTTAATTGCTTGTGGCGTAGCCGGATTATTTCTTGATGTAAGTCAACTGCTCTTTCATGAAGACCGCCGTTGCAATTACGGTAGTAGCATGATTGTTGCTGACTACCGCGGCGATGCTGTGTCAAATCGCTTCCGAGGGCTGACAAGATAAGTATCTCGACACATGTATGTGATTTGCTTTCCTTTTCTAACATACCCAGGGATAAACCCAATTTGAAATTCGATACGCTAATGTTTGTTCTGGTAAAATCCTTACTAGAAAAGTTTCCAACTTAATACTTTTGCTTTTTGTACTTGACCCATCTGCTTATACGAAAGTATCAGCAGTATTTTTTCTACTAATTAGAGTTATAACAAATGCTTCGTATTGTAAAATCCTTACTAGAAGGTTTCTAAATTTTATGTTGTTTTTAAATAGGCCATGCCTTTATACGAAAGTATCAGCGTTATTCTTTTTGGTACTGATTAGATTTATTGCATGTTAGCTACGAATTGCGCACTTCGTGGAACAATTAGTGAATTTGTGCATAGAGTAAAATTGTTTTATTAAATAGTAACCTTAGTTAATTTTCTTTGGCTATTTTGATAGAAATTTCTATATTTGTGTTTTTTTATTGTAAATAGAAAATCGTTCGCGATGCATTATTTTTACATTGCTAGGAACCCCTCCCCTCTCCGCATTGGTAGTTAGCCTGATATATTTACGGTTTTTTCCGGTTACGTCATTGTACGTGTCAATGCGCCCGTTTAGCGTCACAACTAAAAGTGCCAAGCGTATAGTCGCCAAGTAGTTGAACCGTACGTAAATACCCAACAACAATATGTGTCAAAGCAAAGGTCCCTTAACATTTTTACTGCATTCTAAGATGCCAACGTTAAAGTATGCTACACGTAAAAATGTTGCGAATAAGAGATAAAATGTTGTTGTTACTTCAAGTTGATAGGGCTGACGAATTAGCTAAAGAGGCCGCGACGGGCGACTTTCGGATATCACATTCGTCGATACCGAGGTCTTTAATCAAAAGAAAGCTGCGCGAAAAATCAATTCGACAATGGGAAGAGAGGTGGAACAACGCTGCCACGGGCAGGTTGACCCACAAATTCATACCGAGCATAGAAGCTAGAGGTAGGGTCAAGGTTAAGCTAGATCACAAAATGGTGCAGTTGATAACAGGGCACGGCGCCGTGAAGGCGTATTTACAAAGGTTCGGTCTAACCAACAGCGACCGCTGCGAATGCGGTGAGGGTTCGGAAAGCGCAGAGCACGTGGTCTTCGACTGCCCGCTTGAGGCGGGAAATCGAGGGTTGGCTGATAGCAAACTAGCTATCCTAGGTCTGGCATGGCCAAAGAGCCTAGTGGAAGTCGGGGAAGTGGTTAACCAGAAGGCGTTCTGGACAGCCTTAAAAGAATTCGCGGGAAGGGTCGCGAGATTAGACAATGATAACCGCGTGTAAAATTCGGTGGGGTTGGTGGGAGGATTGGAAAATTTTAGATTGACTTGGCATGAGTAAGGATACGAGCATAGATATAACCAAAACCTGATATAAAAAAAATTAAAAAAAAAACATAATAACAATAATTATACCCAAATGTCCAATATGCACGCGAAACCCCCCACACCATTAATACAGTCACTGCCTATCTTCATAATTATGTGCGGATATTCGGGAAATCGGGAATAAATAATAACAGATAAACAATAACAAATAAATCAGAAACCCTCATTAAATTAAATCAATAAAATAAACAAAGATAATAAAATAGAGTGAAACCGCGCATCCCCCCAGGACTTGAAAGTGAAGTGATAGTGATTGTAATCCCCCCAAGAACATTTAGTGCATACTCAGCAGGACCTTAACAGTGCACCCCCATCTTCCCCTTAGAAGTAAGTTACAGTTAGATGTAGGCAGACGACAAGATCTTCGGATGCTGGAGAATTTTATTATCGAGGTAAGACTTAAATTGTGGCGGCTGTACTCGCACAAGCATTGATTTACATTAATTAGTAGTTTCTGAAATAATTTAACAAGCGCGTTTTGTGCGTAATGGCGCTAGCCGACATAATGCTTGTGCGAGTGCACCTGATAAAAAACAGCGCTCGAGTTTCGACGTTTAAAGTAATGTTGCGTTAGGTCGCACGATGGTAACGTAGGAAATGATAGGGCTGACGAATTAGCTAAAGAGGCCGCGACGGGCGACTTTCGGATATCACATTCGTCGCTATCGGGGTCTTTAATCAAAAGAAAGCTGCGCGAAAAATCAATTCGACAATGGGAAGAGAGATGGAACAACGCTGCCACGGGCAGGTTGACCCACAAATTCATACCGAGTATAGAAGCTAGAAGTAGGATCGAGGTTAAGCTCGATCACAAAATAGTGCAGATGACAACAGGGCACGGCGCCCTGAAGGCGTATTTACAAAGGTTTGGTCTATCCAACAGCGACCGCTGCGAATGCGGTGAGGGTTCGGAAAGCGCAGAGCACGTGCTCTTCGACTGCCCGCTTGAGGCGGGAAATCGAGGGTTGGGTGATAGTATACTAGCTATCCTAGGTCTGGTATGGCCAAACAGCCTAGAGGAAGTCGGGGAAGTGGTTAACAAGAAGGCGTTCTGGACAGCTTTAAAAGAATTCGCGGGAAGGGTCGCGATATTGGACAATGACAACCGCGTGTAAAATTCGGTGAGGTTGGTGGGAGGATTGGAAAATTTTAGATTGACTTGGCGTGAGTAAGGATACGAGCATAGATATAACCAAAACCTGATATAAAAAATAAAAATAATAAAAAAAAAATTAAAAAAAAATAACATGATAAGTATACCCAAATGTCCAATATGCACGAGAAACCCCACACACCATTGATACAGTCACTGCCTATCTTCATAATTATGTGCGGATATTCGGGAAATCGTGAATAAATAATAACAGATAAACAATAACAAATAAATCAGAAACCCTCATTAAATTAAATCAATAAAATAAACAAAGATAATAAAATAGATTTAAACCGCGCATCCCCCCCAGGACTTGAAAGTGAAGTGATAGTGATAGTGATTGTGATCCCCCCCAAGAACATTTAGTGCATACCCACCAGGACTTTAACAGTGCACCCTCATCTTCCCCTTAGAAGTAAGTTACAGTTAGATGTAGGCAGACGACCAGATCTTCGGATGCTGGAGAATTTTATTATCGAGGTAAGACTTAAACTGTGGCGGCTGTACTCGCACAAGCATTGATTTACATTAATTAGTAGTTTTTGAAATAATTTAATAAGCACGTTTTGTGCGTAATGGCGTTAGCCGACATAATGCTTGTGCGAGTGCACCTGATAAATAGGGTGATGCTTTTGCTATTTTGTGCACTGCTATATGCTTAACGCTTATTAGACATTTATTTATATATTTATATAATTATATTTATTTATATTTTATATTTACACTTTATATTTATTAGCATGTATTGTAGTATTTTGTGGCATATTTGTTTTGTTTGACGTTCTGTCGCCATTTTGGTTGCAGTATATATTTGGGAAGGAAGAGTAAAATTGTGAAGATTGTAATCATAATATAAATCAGTTAGGGAATGATAGGAAAAGCTAGGGATGGATTTAAATTAGTTAGCTAGATTTGGATAGTTTTAAGACGACCCTTCAGGTCGCAATGGTAAGCAGAGCCGGCGTCTGCTATCCGGTAGGATCCCTCCCCTCTCATTTTTGCTTGTGTCTTGTTGATCGGGTACACTCCAAAGTCAGCGCTAGGGATACCATTATTTCCAACCCTGTTTTTAGTTTTTGTTTCAGTTTGTCAGATTTTTAGGTTTGTTAGATTGTTAGAGTTTGTTAGGTATGTTAGATTTTTATTTAGTTTTTTGTTTAGGGTGGATTAACTATGAAGTTAGAATGAATTAGAAGCACGATTATTTTTCGCGTTTAAACCCAATGTAGTACCTCCGGGTGGAGCATTGGGGACGTGGCCGCAAGTATAGTGGCCGTTATTCAAATTATAATGTTACTTCAAGTACATATGTAGCACAGAAAGCATCTTTCCTCTGTTACTCTTTTCCTTGGTTTCCTATCCCTTTAGAACCTCTGTAGCTATCGCTACCTACATCTATCTCAATTAGATTTATCTATTTGAGCATTAGCCTTCCTCTACATATTGTAACAAAAACTCTATTTGCCATAACAACAGTTCTGTATTTTCAAATAGTTATACAAGTCTGTGACGTTGTAGCAATTTTATTTTCTACCTTATATATATAGATCTGTATAATCATTTCTTTTATTAAATGTTAAATAATATAACACATTATAATGTAATCCAATCCACTTAATATAATTCTATCTATTATCCAATGAAGAACTAGTATTTAGTTCATGTTAAAAGTTAAATTCTACGGAGACAAAATAAAAGCTTTCGTTTGGTATCCTTTCTGGATCCCCTTCCACTCAGGAATCGCAACGTATCTTTGTTACTGGGTAGCAACAAGCTCAGCGGTCACTTCCGACGAAGCAAAGGTTCAAGCAGGTCGATAATTGTTCGAAGGAACAATGTCCGTTTTGATTTTTATCGTTGGAAGCGTGTAAAATGGAAATTGCACGTGTATGCTATCTGCATAAATTTGTTTCGAACGGTCCGTTTTTGTGTTGAGGGCAGTCGAAATGAACGATGAAGCTTTGGTTAAATAAGACCATTAGGAACAGTAAGTGAATTTATTTTCTATAACAATATTAATTGAAACTTTCAGTGTAACTTTTGAAAATTATGCAATTTAAAACATGAACTTTCGAGATATTAAATTTAAATGTAAATTATATTGCAACGTAGATTCTAAAGAAGCTCTTTTCTGAATGGTATTCATTTGAAGTAATGGAAAACAATTTTTATCCTTGTATAATATGGAATTACATAAGTAAAGTTATTCAAATCAAGTACAATCAACATTTGCTTTCTTGTGGTATTAATTATTGAAACGCAGTTTATGGAAGCCAGGTGACGGTTTTTCAGTAAGCAGCGCAGATGTTTGTTTGGTATGGAATTTTCCGTGTTAAAACATGTGTCAGCATTCACGCAAGTATATAGTGTAAATTGAACTTTGGTATGTACAAATGATTAGATCCGTATTTGTTTGAACTTTCGACGTAGTAACGAGATAAATTTTGCTGTAGTCGACTTGTGTTAACCAAAAATAGGTCAAGGCTAGACCTCAGTTATATTTTTCGTAATCATATGTTAGAAATCTGCAATTTGTTTTACAAACCTTTTATTAACTCAATAAAACATCAAAAGATGTCACTACAAATTAGATAAATTAAATTCTTTTTATTTTAAATCTTTAGAAATTGAATCTTTATAATTGATATTTTATGAACAATTAGTTGTTATTATCATCTGTGAAATTAAGGTAAATTTACCATAATTAACTCCTTCTTTAAATAAGCGATTTTATGCTTTGTTAAATTGTAATATAAACTTCATTAAATATTAACTGGTACTGATACTTTCAGTGCCATTATAATTAACTCTTCCTAATTTTAAATTAACTTATAAAGGAAGACATTTTTTTGTAAAGAAACATTACCTTATTGGATATCATAAAGAATAGATACTTATTTTCGGACTAAAGAATATCTTTTATTTAAGAGGAATGAAAGTCGATTCTGATAGTATTTGATTATTTTTGAATTTGAATGCACAAACCGTGCTTTTCTTTGTTTAATCTGTTCACAGGTGCAGTGCAGGATTGCTAGATCAAGGTCGAACCATAAGGTAAGATACCTCAAAGGTTAGGAGGTCTTTAAAATTATATAGCGGTTATAGGAAACAGGTTTCCGCATTTGCCTTGTACAAGGGACTTGTATTTGGTCTTCTCAGTATAAAAAATACGGTGGCGCCTTATTCTTATTATTAGTGGTTGCAATTACACCCCGACCCACAGCTCATTCTCCACCCAGAGCATAAAGTTCGACTAGCCGCTTGCCTTTGAGATTTCCTCCACTTAGAGCCACTTTCCATCTTGATTTGCCGTGGGCTCCATTCGTTATTATCGGAAATTCTCGTTAAAATAAAATCGGAATCAGAAAGGGAAAGGCTACAAATAGCGCCCAGCGTGTAGGCCTCGATTGCTGTATCAATTGTATAAGCACATAAAGTATAGGCTTCGATTGACTTTGGTTGTTTGCACTTGTGGTTTATAAATCATTTACCCTCAGATTAATTTAGTCTATTGATGTTGTTGTTTAATTGAGTTTAATTTATAATTAGTTAGTTAGCCTAATCCATGATGGCTGAGACGTATCAAGTTGTTTATTTGCATAAAGATGAGTTGGATTATGAATTGAGAATCCGTGGAGTTGTTAGCAGCAGACCGATGCAGGATAAGAGGAAAATGTTAGGCCGACTATTAGCCAAAGAAACAACATTACCTGGTCGTTTAATTGATCTTTCCACATATGTCGTAGATTATTCAGATGAACGAGATGAAATTGAGGCTTCGATAGAGTCAGTAAGAAATGTTTTATTAGAATTTGAAGGCGAATTAGCAGACCCCACATTTAAGAGGATACAGTCGAGATTGATACATCTTGATGGTCGAGTTAGGAGAATAAAATCCTTTAGATAATTCAGATGAAGTAACTTTATTTAAGAATGAATCATTGGCAACTATTCTTACGATGGAGGCAGAGCTACATGAAAAGCTTAAGAAGAATGAAGATGTAAACGCTTATGGTGAATTTTCAATGAGAGAAACCATTCCAGCAGTTGTCAGTACTCCTATTCATACTGTTTCATATTTAGTACCCCTATTCCAATTGGTTCATGGTCAGTAAAATTTTCAGGAGATCCAAAACAGGTTCATCAATTTTTAGATAGAGTAGCTGAGTTGGCACACTCGCGTAAAGTATCTGAAGAAGATTTATTTAATGCTTCTGTAGAATTGTTTACAGGTAACGGTTTAGAATGGTATCGTTGTGTTCGAAATTCTTTAACAAACTGGAATTCATTAGTTATTCGATTAAAGGAAGATTTCTTACCATCACACTCAGAGGACGAGATTTGGGAAAAGATTAGGTCACGTCATCAACAAAAGGAGAATCTGTAGTCATTTATATAGCTCATATGGAGAATTTGTTTAGTAGGTTACCACAATCACCTGCGGAATGTACAAAAGTTAGAATGGTAAAGAAGAACCTATTACCTGATTTTATTTGTCAATTAGCTCTAACGGAAATTGATAGTATGTCTACATTGATAAGGTTGTGTAAGAAATTGGAAGAAGCATATGCATCCAAGCATAAATTAGTACAAAGTCCAGTAAAATATGTTCCGAAAACATTAGGAAAGTCAAAATTTCAAGTTGAAAATAATTGGTCAGCTCCTGTAAGAAACTTTTCAGCGCGAACTGGTCGCAGTTTTTATAATCAATCATTTCCCCCTCAAATACAATCTCTCGGCAACAGTAATAGTAATAATAATAATAATCCCTCTAGTAGAGTCTTTGTAAATAAATATAAATTAAATAAACTTACATGTTGGAATTGTTTAGATGAAGGTCATACTTTTTGGAGGTGTAAGATTCCTCGTAAAATATTTTGTTATAGCTGCGGATATAGTGGATTTAAGTCAATAAATTGTCCGTCGTGTTCAAAAAACGAGTAGATAGGCAGATGCAGAGTGGCCGGCATCGCGCTTTCATGCAAAAGGCTACAGTTATGTTGTGTAAGCAGGAAAATTTTTTTGATATAGATGATTGGTCAAAATGGCTAGGCATCGTTAAAGATTTTTGTCAAGGGAACGTCAAGCCAAAAGCTGACGCGTTATTTTTAAGGAAACCTCAAGACAATCGTCCGTATATTATGGTAAAACTGTTAGATAGAGATGTCACAGGTTTGTTTGACTCTGGTTGTACTACTACCGTTGTTGGTTCATTAGCGTTTTCTGTTCTTGAAGAATTAAATTTGAAGGTTTTAAAACTGAGAAGAAAATAGTTTCCACTGCCGATGGTGCTCTTCAAGAAGTTATTGGTTCAGTTGATTTACCCATTAGAGTTGGTAGACAATATCGTATTGTTAACGCTTTGGTTGTACCATCTCTTCCTCACACATTTATTTTTGGTAGCGATTTCGCAAAATCCTTTGGTTTAATAGCAGATTTCAAAAACAATACATGGCAAATTCAAGATTATGATAACAATAGCATTTCGTATATTGGTCATTCGTCAGTACCCTTAAGTTGTAGTAATCAATTACTTAGTTTGGATGATTTGTTAGAAACACAACAAGAAAAAGCACGAATAGCAATAGAATCTTACAAGGAAATTAGCAGTGAAGAGAGACTAGGGCGTACCGATAAAATTGTTTTAGATATTGATACTGGTGATGCAAAACCATTTCGTAAAAAACCATATGTCATGTCCCCCTTTATGAGCAAGATGTTAGATAAAGAATTAGATGAGATGCTGAGATTGGGAGTAGTGGAAGAATGTCAGAGTCCATGGTCATCCCCTGTATTGTTAGTTAAAAAACAAGACAGTGAGTACAGATTTTGTTTTGACGGAAGGGCACTCAATGATATTACTAAACATGATAGCTACCCATTGCCAAATATCGATAGGATTATAAATTTACTTAGAGGTGCAAATTACATTTCTAGTTTAGACCTTAGAAAGAGTTTTTGGCAAATCCCACTTTCCGAAACATCTAAGGATAAAACAGCGTTTAGTGTTATCTCGAGAGGACAATATAGGTTTGTCACCATGCCATTCGGATTAAAGAATGCTGCTCAGACGCAACAGCGTTTGGTTGATTCAATTTTTGGACCGAAGTTTGAGCCACATGTTTTTTGTTATTTAGATGACATTATTTTGTGTTCATCATCTTTTGAGGAACATTTGAAGTTATTAGAAACGGTGAAGGAACGTCTTAAGGAAGCAAACCTTACGATTAATTTGAAAAAGTGTGAATTCTTTAAGAAATCGTTAAAATTTCTTGGTTATATTGTTGGATCGAACTCTCTTCGTACAGACCCGAAAAGGTTTCTGCGATGGTAAATTTCCCCAGACCTAAGACAACTACTGAGGTCAAACGTTTTTAGGAATGTGTAGTTGGTATCGTCGTTTTATAAAAAACTTTTCATCTTTAGTGTCACCGATCAGTGATTTGGTAAAAGGAAGAAAAAAGGGCCAATCTATTGTTTGGACATCTGAGGCTGAGAACTCATTCGTACAGATTAAACAGGCTTTAGTTTCCGCCCCATTGTTATCGCAACCGGACTATTCAGTCCCATTTATTGTCGAATGCGATGCTAGTGATACAGGACTCGGAGCAGTTCTAGTTCAAAAAATCGATGATGTAGAACACGTTATCTCTTATGCCAGTAAATCACTTACCCGAACTGAGCGAAACTATTCAGTCACGGAGAAAGAATGTCTCGCTGTAATTTTTGCTATAGAAAATTCGACCTTGGGTAGAAGGTACCCGTTTACTGTTATCACAGATCACTTTTCTTTGTTATGGCTTAATAATATACAAAATCCAACCGGAAAATTAGCTAGATGGGCAGTCCGTTTAAGACAGCATACCTTTGAGTTGGTTCATCGAAAAGGGAAGTTCAATGTAGTTCCAGATTGTCTTAGTCGCGCAGTTCCAGTCGTGAGTTATGTTGATAATTTGGTTGAGATCAAGTTAGATGATGTGGATCCCTGGTATGTGTCTCTTCGAGAGAAAATTTTAGCTTCACCTGATGATTACCCACAATGGAAGGTAGAAGATAATTATGTTTTAAATTTCTTTCATCAAATTTACCACTCTCGTCGAATGTAAGGGAATGGAAATATTTAGTCCCTAGATCACAAAAGGAAGAGGTTATTCGGATACATCATGACCCTTCAGTGGCCGGTCATTTTGGTTTTTAAAACATTGGCACGCATACAAGAGAATTTTATTGGCCAAAATGCGTATTGATGTGTTGAAATTTTGTAAAATTGTTTAACGTGTGGTGCACAGAAGGCATCGAATAGAGGACCCCTTGGTTTAATGGGAAAGGAAAAGGAAGTGAAGTTCCTTTCAGATTGTTGCTATAGACCTCATGGGCCCATTTCCACGGTCTAAGGTTGGACACAAATGGTTGTTAGTTATAGGTGATTGGTTCTCAAAATTTACGTTATTGTTTCCGTTACGTAGTGCAAAAGCTCATTTAATAGAACGCGTATTGGAGGAAAAAGTTTTTAGTTTATGGTGTTCCCAAATATATTATTTGTGACAATGGCTCACAATTTAGTGGTAAAATTTCAAGGCAGTATGTACAAAATATGACGTTCAAAAATTTGGTTTAATGCAGTTTACTCTCCCCAATGTAACTTTGTAGAGAGGATAAATAGAACGGTTGGAACAGCTATACGTTCGTATATTAAAGAACATGATACTTGGGACATAGAGTTACCCCAAATTCAGTATGCGATTAATTCTGCAAAACATCATGTCACTGGTTATTCGCCAAATTTCTTAGTTTTGGTAGACATGTTCCTGTATCTGGAAGATTTTATGGTCTTGATGTGGAACCCTCAGTTGATATTGATTTTATTTCTAGAGATAGACCTTCGTATGTATCAGATCATCAAGGACTGTTTGATATTTTATAGACATACAGAAAAGGTTACATTTAGCTTACATGCAGTCTAGTAAGTCGTATAATTTAAGAAGACGTAACATATCTTTCAAGTAGGTGACAAAGTTTGGAGGTCAAATAAAGTTCTTTCGAAAGCAAGTGATAAGTTTACAGCTAAAGCTTGCGCCAAAATATGTTTTGAGCATTGTTAAAAGAAAGTTTCAAATTTAATTTATGAATTGATTAATGAAAATGGTTCGAGAGCAGGCAGATGGCATGTTAAGGACTTAAAACCTTATTCAGAGTTCAGAGCTGATTTTGAAAGAGAGAACGTTCCTGGACATTAATTAGTGTTGTTGACGTATTTAATGGTTGATAGTAGGTATCATTTCTGTCTTACCTTCTAGTAAAGAGTTTAAATATTGTATTGGAATACTGTTTGGTAGTCTAAAATTTTAGATGTTAGATAAGAAGTATAAAAGAATTTTCATAGTGCAGTAAGGCTGACACTAGACTGTGCTGATATTGTTAGTTGCAAGTTACTTATTTGAGTCAAGATAAAAGTTACATGTTTCCGTTTGTCAAATGATTTCATTTGTCGTATGATTTTGTTCTAGGTTATAAAGGAATGTTTAGGTATGCTTATGGTTATGAATAATGATAAAGTTGTATATAGTTGGTTAGTATTTTTTTGATTTGTAATCAAGGTGTTAATAATAGGAATCAGGTAATTGAGTCCATATTAAATATTGGTTGGAGGTCAACATTTTTAGTAACTTTGATAGTTATGTTTAGTAGGAATATTGTGTAAGCTGACAATGTTCTACGTTTAATTATGAATATTGCGTGAGATAGCAATGTTCTATGTTTATAATGAATATTGTGTGAGATAGCAATGTTCTATTTTGTTCATTCATGCGTGAGTGAAATTTTTGAGGAGTAAGACGTGGTGACGTTTTACTTGTCTCTTCAGGAAAGAGATATTTCTACATTTTGGTTGCATATACATGCGGTAGAATTGTTGAACATTAGTGATTTCAAGACATGTTTGCTGTTTTGAAGTTATGTTTAGAGTGGATCTCAAGGATAATGAGAGTCCTTTTCTTCTTTTGTAAATATGTAAATTAAAATTAATAAATTAAAAATATGTTTGTCATGATAATTTGATATTTTCATTAAAGAGTTATAATACAGTAGTATTATATGTTTTGTTGTTTAGGTTTCGAGTATAAATGAGTGATATATTAACCCCGAATATGATTAAACGATAATGACACCCTACCGATTAAGACTTCCGAATTTGTCCCCTTGTGGCGTATAGTACGCGTAGTTACTCGTCACTCATTTACAATTATGTTGTACCATAAGTGGTAATTTTTGTTTTATCTTTGTAAAAATTTAATAATAATAAGTTGTGAATACGTAACAATAATTTCAAAAAAATTCTTAGTATTTATTCCAGAATTTTTCTCTTAGAAAGAGGCAGTGTAGCAATTTTATTTTCTACCTTATATATATATATCTGTATAATCATTTCTTTTATTAAATGTTAAATAATATAACACATTATAATGTAATCCAATCCACTTAATATAATTCTATCTATTATCCAATGAAGAACTAGTATTTAGTTCATGTTAAAAGTTAAATTCTACGGAGACAAAATAAAAGCTTTCGTTTGGTATCCTTTCTGGATCCCCTTCCACTCAGGAATCGCAACGTATCTTTGTTACTGGGTAGCAACAAGCTCAGCGGTCACTTCCGACGAAGCAAAGGTTCAAGCAGGTCGATAATTGTTCGAAGGAACAATGTCCGTTTTGATTTTTATCGTTGGAAGCGTGTAAATGGAAATTGCACGTGTATGCTATCTGCATAAATTTGTTTCGAACGGTCCGTTTTGTGTTGAGGGCAGTCGAAATGAACGATGAAGCTTTGGTTAAATAAGACCATTAGGAACAGTAAGTGAATTTATTTTCTATAACAATATTAATTGAAACTTTCAGTGTAACTTTTGAAAATTATGCAATTTAAAACATGAACTTTCGAGATATTAAATTTAAATGTAAATTATATTGCAACGTAGATTCTAAAGAAGCTCTTTTCTGAATGGTATTCATTTGAAGTAATGGAAAACAATTTTATCCTTGTATAATATGGAATTACATAAGTAAAGTTATTCAAATCAAGTACAATCAACATTTGCTTTCTTGTGGTATTAATTATTGAAACGCAGTTTATGGAAGCCAGGTGACGGTTTTTCAGTAAGCCGCGCAGATGTTTGTTTGGTATGGAATTTTCCGTGTTAAAACATGTGTCAGCATTCACGCAAGTATATAGTGTAAATTGAACTTTGGTATGTACAAATGATTAGATCCGTATTTGTTTGAACTTTCGACGTAGTAACGAGATAAATTTTGCTGTAGTCGACTTGTGTTAACCATAAAAATAGGTCAAGGCTAGACCTCAGTTATATTTTTCGTAATCATATGTTAGAAATCTGCAATTTGTTTTTTACAAATCCTTTCATTAACTCAATAAAACATCAAAAGATGTCACTACAAATTAGATAAATTAAATTCTTTTTATTTTAAATCTTTAGAAATTGAATCTTTATAATTGATATTTTATGAACAATTAGTTGTTATTATCAACTGTGAAATTAAGGTAAATTTACCATAATTAACTCCTTCTTTAAATAAGCGATTTTATGCTTTGTTAAATTGTAATATAAACTTCATTAAATATTAACTGGTACTGATACTTTCAGTGCCATTATAATTAACTCTTCCTAATTTTAAATTAACTTATAAAGGAAGACATTTTTTTGTAAACGAAACATTACCTTATTGGATATCATAAAGAATAGATACTTATTTTCGGACTAAAGAATATCTTTTATTTAAGAGGAATGAAAGTCGATTCTGATAGTATTTGATTATTTTTGAATTTGAATGCACAAACCGTGCTTTTCTTTGTTTAATCTGTTCACAGGTGCAGTGCAGGATTGCTAGATCAAGGTCGAACCATAAGGTAAGATACCTCAAAGGTTAGGAGGTCTTTAAAAATTATATAGCGGTTATAGGAAACAGGTTTCCGCATTTGCCTTGTACAAGGGACTTGTATTTGGTCTTCTCAGTATAAAAAAATACGGTGGCGCCTTATTCTTATTATTAGTGGTTGCAATTACACCCCGACCCACAGCTCATTCTCCACCCAGAGCATAAAGTTCGACTAGCGCTTGCCTTTGAGATTTCCTCCACTTAGAGCCACTTTCCATCTTGATTTGCCGTGGGCTCCATTCGTTATTATCGGAAATTCTCGTTAAAATAAAATCGGAATCAGAAAGGGAAAGGCTACAACGTTCCCTTAAAAATAATTATAATAACATTTCATTTGACTAGTTTCTATATTTGTAAAGTCCACAAATTATGTTACTGCCTTCAAGAAATGTAAGTTTAAGGTTACTATAAATTTAGCGCTCGATGTGTGTCAGTGCACAGCATGTACTTCCTAGTGGTCCTACATGTGATTGTCCAATGCTCCACCCGAAACTACATTGGTTAGGAGGAAAGTTTTTTTACCCGAAAAATTTTGCCGAACCCTTGCTGTTCCACGCAAGGTAGAGATCATTAACGTGCGTGACAACACTCACACACGGGACCTCCATTTTATCTCTCATCCGAACGAAGGCGTATTTTTGTGAAAAATGCTCGCTTAACATTTTTCAAGCGGAACGTGTCGGGATTCAAATCCTTGGGCGTAGTAGTCACACGCATACCAACTACGCCACGGAGCAGCCCCCTCCTAGTCGCTGCGCGCACAACTTTCTGCTGAATTACAAGATAGCCCCCGAGGAGAAGTTTTAGCTTGTATTGAAAGACGCTAGACACATAAAACGACTGGAAATCGTGGCGACGTCTGCAGCAGAGAGGCCGAACATGTCAACACTGAACGGTAAGGTGTCGTTACCGTTAGTAGGAAAAGCTACAACGACACGTAATCTGGTTCGATCTAATTAAGGCTTACTAACAAGACCGTTCCGAAAGCCTCAGCCCGTCAAAATCATCGTGGGTGATTAAAACGTAAAATATCTGGCTTATCAAGTAACGACCGCATGAATCAAGAATGGAGATTTGGTACTTAGAGTGAATTATGCTGAATTAAGCACAAAACACGTTGCTGTGACAACTGCTGTATCCAAGTTCACCGTTCGCAAAATTCTTCATGAAAAGGGACTACACATTTCACTTCTCGCCAGCACTGAACCTACTACCGGATGATTTGCCAGCTAGACTGACATTCCCTCGTTTTTGTCGTATCTAGCACAATGTCAATCCGTTGTTTTACGCAAAAATTTTTTTACAGATAAAGCAACGTTTGCACCTAGAGATGTGATCAGTACTTGGAGTCTTAAGATGACCTTAAAAATTTCGCTTGTGAAGAAGAGGGCCTGTTTCTCCGAGTTGGTCAGAGAAATTCATGAAAATCTTAAAATCTGGTTGTCTCCGTTGTGGATGTATTTCCAAATATCTTCGAAGGGTCGTTCGTCCATTAAATTTTTCTTTTGCATATCCCGCATTTCTTCGCTATAAATCTCGTTATGTCTGGGCATTCAACACTTATGAAAAATCTTTGAAAAACTACGTTAAACGCCCAAAATGTCAACAAACACTAGTAAAGTTTGGCATTAGCACAATGTGTAGCTTTTGTTATTCAATCTAATTTAGCCATAGGCTACTTCAAAAAAAATTTACTTTCGGAAATTTACAAAAGTTGTACTGAATAGTTGATACGGAGATATCTGGAAAGCAATCACTCGGAGAGACATTTACAAGGTAACTTCATCAACGATATAGACAAGATGTAATCCCATTTTATTTGAACAATCAAGTATTTAACTAGTCTTAATTGATGTGTGATATTAGTTTTACACATAAAATGTCCTATATATAATGTAATAGTTTGAGGAAATGTTTAATTTTACGTTGACATGGCATCGAAGATGGCTAATGCCGAAAGCGCTCTGCTGTAAATTTTTAAGGTTATATTAAATATTATATTTTTACACGAGAATACTCTCTATTGAATTTTATTGAAAAATTTCGTGTACACAGCCAGGAATTATCTCTTCATATTTACAAGGTATACCTTTTTTTGCGCAACGAAGATGGAAAATACATAATCCTTAACGTTTAGACTAATACACCGTGACAATAAAAAAAGTTAGGTCATTTTAATGGAGTTTAATGTACGGTAGCTAGTGCCTTCTTCAAGTGGCACCCAAGCTAAGAACTAATTTTAAGTTCCCGCCTCAGAAAACCTCAAAATGTCTAATTTCGTGCCGTTATGTCAAACTCTTGATTAATTATTAAGAAAAAACTAATTGCAGATTAAAATATTGACACCGTGTATCGGTTATTTTTAGCATTTCTGAGATAAGTTTGATCAACTCTCAACATCTTTACCCAAGGAATCTGCAGTTTTGCTGTATACTATTAATTAGCGACACTTTGTTTATGTAACACATATTTGACAGATTGCCACATCCCGAATTTTCAAAAAGGACATTTTTGTAAATAGTGCACCTCATCGAATCTCCTAAGATAGAAATGTGCATTCTTCAAGAACAATTTTTAAATTGAGTTTTAATGGGTAACTACTGTATAAATTGCTTGGGGCTCGTCCTCGTAAGAATTTAAAACAACGGTTCGATTTAGTGATAGGGACTTGGAATGTAAGGTCATTACTTAGAGTAGATAATGAAACGAGCTACTGCTACCGCGTTTCTATAACTTAAAAACAAGTAATAACAAACGTCTTTATTACTCACTGTTCACAAGTCTAATTAACAGTATAAGCCTTATTTATCGATGTTTTCAGGACACTTAACAATGAAGCACTATTACACTAATGAATTTACAAGCACTAATATTTTCTTAAACTAACTTCTTTACCATAGGTCCATTAACAACACTAACACAACTATTTATTTATACACTTCTATTTATTTATGTATACTACAAGCTGCATGTACATTAGACACAGCATATAACATTGATGTATATTCTTGAACTCCTAAAGCTCAACTACGTTTACTGTACACGATATAATTTATATTAGACATTCAAGTATAGACTAACTCTTACAGTCATAAGCGGCCTTATATATACCCTGAATTAAAGATATGACTCATTATCTAGTATTTTCTAGAAGAATTCTGGAACCGTAGAGAATAAACAGTACTTGCGGAGTTTTGTGTGTGTTTGATGGGTTGTTTAGTAATAGCTCGCAACAATAAGTGTTACGTCATCATCGAACATTTATTGGTATTGGTGACAATAAATACTATTAGTGCGGGTATCCTACAGTTTGTAGTGAAACATTTATACCGGCAGTGGAAGTGCGTGAAGACAGTCGTACTCGAATCTTTACAGAAGAGGGTTGTATGAGAGATTTTGAAAGCGACACCGACACTCAAACGTGCGTGTTCTTGGTTGTCCGTTAAAACCTTTTGTGTGTGACTCTTTATTGCCCCGAGCGGCACAGGCTTTAAGGTATTTATACCCTTCTTTAAGTAGTTTGTTGTAGTTGTTTTAGTTATTACATAACCGCTCCACTGCCATCGGTATTGCTACAAAAGCAATTGGTCCTTCCCTATAATTAACATATCTATATCACCTTATCATCCCATAACATCCATTGGTCCAAACGATCCGAATTTCACTAGTCCTATGGTTTTTTACGCATGTCCTAAATTAAATATTATTTTGCATTTCAGCGAGCGTTTTTAATTAATGATTTAGCTTTAAATTTGTGTTTAAACCCCATATTTAGCGGGTTAAAATATGTACAATATTAGCTACATACTTTCGTTAAATTAAATAAGCGATTTCGTCGTAATTAAACCAACAAGCGTTTAGTTACAAACAAATACTTTAGCATCAAATTTGTTAGTTTTCAGTCTTAAATTTATTTTAGCGGCATAAAACACACAGCAACCTGAAAATTATAATTCGCTTTATACTTCTCAAATAAGAAAGGTAAAGGGATTTTCTTTGTGTAAAAGCCATTGCACGTTTTGTATCACATACAACCTTTCAGTCGGTTTGCGGTAAAATATTGAACACATTTGCAGGAGTAATGGAATGTAAAAGCTGCATTTTTCTTGCAATATGTTAAGCCACATGTTTAAACGTTCCTGTGATCTTTTGATGGTAAAAGCCGCCCGGGTTTAAACTGTAAATTTTATCGTAAGGCTTTGTTTGACAAACCCTTAAAACGTGTTGCTTAAGACCCATTGCAGGCTAATAGTCATAAACGTGATTTATTGGTTTATGCGCTATTTTACATTTTTCGTGCCTTGAACAACTCATAATATTTTAATATTTCTCAGCGCACATCTGAGCGGTTACCGTTTTACAGCTTTTTATAGTGTAGGTCTTTCAGAATAACAGTCACTATGGCTCCGAGGAAAACACATGTTGTAGAGCTAGAAGTACTTAAAATACGCATTATGGAGATGTGGGAACTTGGTAACGCTATACAAAGTGACCCAAGTTTAAAAAGGTTATTCCTTATTCAAACAAGGGGAGTAACTAACCTTTACTCCAATTTTAATAAAGTTTTAGTTGATGTCTTAGCGTCCTCTAACGAGGCAGAATTATTGAATTACCACGCTTTACGGAAGGAAGTGTATTCCGCTTATTATTGCATACTGCTGCATCTTGAAACGATGAAAGCACCACAAATCATTGAAAATGCTCCAAGCAGCACGGGATCAAAATTGTTACCGTTAAAGCTCCCACATTTTAATAATGAGGTAACGGAATTCTCATCCTTTATCGATTTATTTGACAGTCTGGTTTATAATAACGCGTCGCTGTCCAATATCGAAAAGCTAAATTACCTTATCAATTGCTGTAGCGGGGAGACTTTGTAAATCATTAAATCGGTACCCATTTCGGGAGATAATTTTATCATTTCCTATAACGCCTTGCGTGAGCGATTTAGCAATCCGCGTTTATTAGCAACTTTGCATTGGAAAGCTATGAAAGACTTTCCACCTTTAAAATCAGAAGACCCTAAGAAACTTAGGGCACTTATTGATTGTTTTTCAGAGAACCTTGCTGTTCTAACTAACTTAAAGTTTCCCACTGAACATTGGAACTTTATTCTAGTCGATTTGCTTTTAGAAAAACTCGATCCGTTCACTAGAAAACGCTTCGAACTCCAACCGGATCCTAAGCAAATACCTAATTTTGAGGATTTGAGATATTTTTTAACTCAACAATGTGCAGCGTTGGAAACCTTTTTTTCAACCGCACCTGTTTCTTATTCGACGACTGTCCATACATCTCACACATCAGTGCCTAAGAAATCCTTAGCGTTTCAGTTTAAACCAAGAGTTTCTTCTAACGTAGTTTCACTGGACACACCAATTAGCTCTAATGACTCAAAGACTTCATTTTTGCACCATTGTCCTTCTTGCAAAGGCAATCACTTAATTTACAGATGTCAATCGTTTCTAAAGAAAACTCCGACGGAACGTTTCGACATTGTCAAACGCTTACGCCTCTGTTTAAATTGCTTACGAACAGACCATGCGTCCATGCAATGCAAATCTTATAATTCTTGTCGAACTTGCGCCAAGCCACACCATACCTTGCTACATTTTAAAGCGCAACCTGCTTCTAGCCGTTCAGCTGAACCGACCGCTACACATATGCATAAAAATGCCAATAGGACGCAGTCAGCCTCTCCTATTCCGGCAAATATTTTGTCTTCACAGACGAATTTAAATCCTGGGGTTACTGTCTTACTCTCCACTGCTGTTCAAGATCGTTCTGGTAGATACAAACCGATCAGGGTACTCTTTGACCCTGGCTCTCAAGCTAGCTTGATTCGAGACGATTGCGTGAGCAAACTTTGGCTTCCACGCATACGTTCTCAAGTTCCGATTTATGGACTTGGACAGACAACTTCAGCAGTCAATAGGGGTGCCGTCAGCTGCACCATTCGCTCTATGTTAGACTCTGAAAAATCTCTAGAAGTCACAACTTTTGTGCTTTCGTCAATATCTGGCAAATTACCCAGCGTTGAAGTTCCTAATAATTGGGAACACTTATGCGGCCTGCACTTTGCAGACCCGACCTGGAACTCTCCAGGAACTATTGACATGCTCCTTGGAGCAGATGTTTATCCGTTCATCATCAATGGCGGTGTTATACATGGCAAATTTCTTCAGCCTGCCGCCATAAATACAATTTTTGGTTGGACTATTATTGGTCCCACAAAAAGCTTGCAGTCTGATACTGTCCAAGCATTTTTTACTTCTGTAGAAGATCCTATCGACCAGACCCTAAGGCGGTTTTGGGAGATAGAAGAGTTGCCATCCAAGCCTTATACTTCTCCAGAAGAAGAAAAAGCAGATTTGATTTTCGAAAACACGTTTTCTCGTGACCCTAGCGGTCGTTTTATTGTTGCGTTACCGTTCAACGATACTTTGCCCGTTTTTGACAATTGCTTTGAGATGACTAAAAAAAGACTATTTTCGTTGGAGCGCAAATTGCATGCTCAACCGGAGCTACGCGCCCAATACAACAATTTCATGCAAGACTATCTTGATGCGGGTCATATGGCATTACTCGATTCCCCGCCCGTTGGGAACGATAATTATTTTTTACCCCATCACCCTGTGTTTAAAGAAGAAGGTCATACTTCTAAAATTCGTGTGGTTTTTGACGCCTCTGCAAAGGCTAAAAACAACGTGTCACTTAATGACACTCAATTGGCTGGACCTAGTCTCCAAAATGACATTTCGTCAATCTTACTGAAATTTCGTACTCATCGTTTCGTTGTTACTTGTGATGTTCGCCAAATGTATCGACAAATTTTGGTTACCGAAAAACATCGAAAGTTTCAATTAATTGTTTGGCGGTTCTCCGCAGAAGAACCCATTCAGACTTATCAGCTTAATACAGTGACCTACGGTATTAAGTCATCGCCTTATTTAGCATTAAAAACCCTTCAGCAATTAGCCATTGACGAAGGCAAAAGGCTTCCGTTAGCCGCTGAGGCTATACGGTCAAATCTATATATTGACGATTTCGTCGTCGGTGGAGATTCTATACAATCGGCCCGAGAAATTAAAGATCAACTTATCCGACTTTTACATTTGGCTGGTTTTGAACTTCGAAAATGGAGTTCTAATTCAGTATCTATTTTGGAAAGCATTCTGTCAGATTTTTGCCAATATACTTCACTCGATTTCGATTCTGACGAATCAATAAAAATATTAGGTCTTCAATGGTCACCTACAGAAGATATTTTCTCATTTCGGGTTAAACCATTAAACCCAATATGTACAAAGCGCAACATACTTTCGCAAGTTGCCAGAATATATGATCCATTAGGGTTTTAGCCCCACTAACACTTTTGCAAAACGCCTAATCCAGCATCTGTGGATGTTAGGTTTAAATTGGGATGACATCCCACCAGCAGACATTTCGTCTCAATGGCAGCAGTATCAAGAAGAGTTGCCGTTATTATCGTCATTAAAGTTACCACGTTGTTTACCCCCTTCGGATCCTTTTACTTGTCATTTGCATGGGTTTTGCGATGCTAGCGAGGTAGGGTATGCAGCGGTAGTATATTTTCAGTTCATAAATCAAACTACTGGAGAAATAACTGTACAATTTGTAACCGCTAAAACAAAAGTAGCTCCAATTAAGCGCATTTCAATTCCACGTTTGGAATTATGTGCCGCCGTTTTATTAACCGATTTACTTTCTTTTACCATTCGGTCCTATCAAGGCTTGATTGAAATCTCCGATGTTTCAGCGTGGAGTGATTCTACGGTCGCTCTCACTTGGATACGTTCTCCACCTTTTCGTTGGAAAACTTTTGTGGCAAACCGTGTTAGCCACATTCAAGAAATCATTGCACCTAGTCGATGGTTTTATATTAAATCTTCGCATAATCCGGCGGATCCTGCATCTCGGAGATTAATGCCAAGCGCGGTTATTTCATGTTCGCTATGGTGGGCGGGGCCTGAATGGCTTCACTACCCTAGTGACTCGTGGCCGCCTCAACCAACATTGTCAACCTCAATTGCTGAGGTAACTACGGAAAAGAAGATCCTAACATTTGTCGCTCAAACAGTTCCAAACGTCATTGACATTTTACTAAGTCGCTTTTCATCGTTATATAAAATCCAAGGCATCGTGGCTTACATTTATAGGTTTACTAAATCCATGGCTCAACGTCATACGGGTCCCTTAACAGACATTGAATTACACAATGCTCTCATGATTATCGTTCGGCATGTACAAAATGTTACATTTTCAATGGAAATAGCTTCGATCAAGGCAAACCGTAAATTACCTAAAGGCTTGCGAAAACTCTCTCCATTTGTTGATCCACAAAATATCTTAAGAGTAGGTGGGCGCTTGACACATTCTTCGCTTTTCTATTTCGAAAAGTTTCCTGCGTTATTGCCTCAGCGGCACCGATTAACCGAACTTATCATTCGGTCAACTCACGAAAGGTATTGCCATCCCGGTGTTAATACCACAGCGTATCTTATCCAACAGAATTTCTGGATCCTTTCTATTAAAAATTCAATCAGAAATTATTTATCATCATGTCATAGATGTTTTCGTACCAAACCGGTCCTGGTAACTCCTCCTATGGGAGACCTACCGGCAGCACGTATTACCCAAATCAAACCGTTCAGTATTGTTGGTGTTGATTTTGCTGGCCCTCTTTTAATAAAGGCTAACCGCCTGCGAGGCTCTAAAACTCTTAAGCCCTATATTTGTATTTTTGTTTGTTTTGCCACTAAGGCAGCACATATTGAACTTGTTTCGGATTTGTCGGCAGACGCGTTTCTTGCCGCTTTGCGACGATTTATAGCACGTCGAGGACGCTGTTCTCAAGTATTTAGTGATTGCGGCACTAATTTTGTAGGTGCCTATCGTCAGCTTACGAGTTATCTGCATAGTGCAGTAACCTTAGAAAAGATAAAGAGGTCGTTTAATCCACCTAGCGCCCCTCACTTCGGTGGCTTGTGGGAAAGCGGTGTTAAGTCGGTAAAGACACACCTAGCTCGCGTAATCGGCGAACAAAAACTTACCTTTGAGGAACTTTACATAGTTCTTACTCAAATTGAATCTGTTCTAAATTCAAGACCACTCTGCGCTTTGAGTTCGGATCCAAAGGACTTGCGTTGCCTAACACCAGGTCATTTCCTAACTATGGAGCCTCTTTCTGCACCACCAGATGAGGACCATTCAACCAACGTTTTACCATTAAAGAGCAGGTGGAAACTCCTGCAAAAACTCCATCCAAATTTTGGGCTCGCTGGAGCCATGAGTACTTACATACTCTGAATCAGATAGTTAAATGGCACTCTAAGGTAGGTGTCCGACAAGTTGAAAAGGACACTATTGTCCTCATCAAGGACGACCAGCTTTCTCCACTTCAATGGAAGTTTGGTCGTATTATTAATACTTTTCCCGGTGCGGACGGTATTATACGTGTCGCTGCACATGGCACATTAAAACGACCTTTGGTCAAACTAGCGCCGCTACCGGTATTTTAATTTTATTTTATGTTTAGATGCATATACACATTTCTTACATGTATAGTAGTATATTATTTTTAAATATTTGCTTATTTACATATATATTTTTATTTTTGCATAGTTGGTAATATCGCTTGCTGTAGTGAACCACCCTATCTTTCGTTACCTGTTTTCCTAGCAAGGTCAAATCCCATGTGATTTCCTTCACCCAACCTACTTCCCTCCTTTTCAAAATTCTATGAATTTGGTGGGCGGTATGTTACGTCATCATCGAACATTTATTGGTATTGGTGACAATAAATACTATTAGTGCGGGTATCCTACAGTTTGTAGTGAAACATTTATACCGGCAGTGGAAGTGCGTGAAGACAGTCGTACTCGAATCTTTACAGAAGAGGGTTGTATGAGAGCTTTTGAAAGCGACACCGACACTCAAACGTGCGTGTTCTTGGTTGTCCGTTAAAACCTTTTGTGTGTGACTTTTTATTGCCCCGAGCGGCACAGGCTTTATGGTATTTATACCCTTCTTTAAGTAGTTTGTTGTAGTTGTTTTAGTTATTACATAACCGCTCCACTGCCATCGGTATTGCTACAAAAGCAATTGGTCCTTCCCTATAATTAACATATCTATATCACCTTATCATCCCATAACATCCAATAAGTAAACGAATTTATTAGTCGAAATGAGAGAAGGAAAATTGGACATTTTAGGTATTAGTCAGGTGAGATGGCCAGATAATAATGACCTTTGGAAAAATAATTATAGAATAACTACAACTTCTTCAACTAATGGACAGGCAGGGGTAGGAATAGTGTTAGATAAAAGATTAGGACGTAAAGTTGAAGAGTATTTATAATTTAGTGATAGAATAATTATGGTTAGATTGAGTACGAAAGACACAGACACTATATTAGTACAGGTTTACATGCCAACAACTCAGTACGAAGATGAGGAAGTAGAAAAGGTAGTATGGTGAGAAAAGTAAAAGGAGATGGAAATTTAATGGTTATGGGCGACTTTTTTTGCGTCAGTGGGAGACGGTAGTGAGGGAAAAATGGTTGGAAATTTTGGATATGGTAGACGAAATGAGAAAGATTAGTTAAGTTTTGTTAGGAACATAGATTAGTAACTGTAAACACTCTATTCAAACAACATGTTAGAAGAAGATTTATCTGGAAAGTGTCAGGTGATAGGGCTAGATATCAAATAGATTATATATTAGTTAAACAAAGATTTAGAAACCAAGTTAAAAACTGTTGTAGTTATCACGGGGTTGACATAGATAGCGATCAAAACTTAGTTTTTTTTCTTATTAGTTATCCGAACCCGGCGTAGTGGAAAGCTTTTATAGCCAAAGTGTGGAACTCTCCTGTCGGCATACCCACTAAAACCACTCCCCCTGGCGGGTGCGTCGGCCAAACGGCTCCGTTGCACTGCAGCCTAAAAGGCTTATTGTGCTGACCCTGGTTAAATATTATACTCAATCTGCAAAGCCTGTACCTCGAATTGTAGAATACAGGTCCTTGATAAAACGGTGTCGACTTTCTTCGGGTCTAACTTTGGTCGCCCGAATAGGCGCTGCCTCGTTCTACTCAACGTCTCGCATCTGCATAGTATATGTATTGCAGCCTCCGGTTCCTCTAAACAAAGTCTGCATTTAAGGTCTACGTTACATTTTTTCATTCTCTAGAGGCGAACCTTGACAGGAGTGTGTCGTGTCAGGAACCCCACAGTTATTCTATGCTGTTCCCTGCTTAAATTCAGCAGTTCCTGGGTTCTGTTTTTGCTGGGCCTCTTTACCAGTGCCTTGCTACGTGTTAGTCCTGATCCGTTCTGCCAGTCTCTTTGGTGTTGGTTGCACATTCATTCGCTAATATAGCTACGGATGGCAACTTTTGTGACTCCCAGGGCCGGTTTGGGACCCATAAATGGCCCTTGCGCCCCTTGTCTTGCGAGTTCATCAGCAATTTCATTTCCCTTGAGACCTTGATGACCTGGCATCCACTGTAATGTAACAGAGTTTTGTTGTGCCAGTCCATTAAGTGTCTCAATACATTGCCATACCAATCTAGATGACACTTTCTAACTTGTTAGAGCCGTGAGTGCCGCCTGGCTGTCAGACACATTATAGACGTGTTTTTAGTAAAGGTACCCCTTATACTTTCCGCACACTTAAACGTACCTCCGGTCTCTCCTTGAAGAGTCCAGATCCGGACCCGGTTTCGCCTTTAGAGCCATCCGTATACCAGATCATGCTGCCCGTAGGTAATCTACCTTTCATTTTTTCCCGCTCTACATCCTGGGTAACAGTCTTGAAGAGTGTATCCGGCGAATGCTGGGGAGTTATTTCGTCCAAACGCATCTCGAACAGATGCCCCCAATTTCTTCCAAGCAATCTCGTATGCTCCGTACCTTCACTAATCCTAGACTGAAGGTTCTTAATTCTGTATAGTTCAAGCCTTGCCTCCCCCACCAGCACCAAGTGTAGTGGGGAAAGACCAAGGAGAGTCTCCATATCAGCAGTGGACGTAGAACACATCGCCTCTGTAATACTTAGACAGGCCAGTCTCTGGATCCTGCCCAAATTCATTCTAGTGTTTAATTGTTCAGCCTTGTGCCACGATACAAAGGCTGCATATGTTATTGCTTAGTGTACAACCAATGTACCATGTTTGGTCTTAGCCCCCAGAATTTACCGCAAGTGCGTCTAACTATTGCTAAGGAGGTTTCCGCCTTGCGTACGATCTTATCGATCTGCAGGTTCCATGTGAGTTGAGTCCAAAGTAACTCCCACGTACACCACTTCGCCTGCCAGGCCAATTCCGTTACCGTTAAGGAAGAGGGGTGTTATGCCCGCAATCTTTCTTCTCCGGAGGAAAGATACTAAGGTGGACTTTTGGGGGTTGACTCGAAGACCTTCCCTCGTTGCCCACTCCTCTATTATTTTCAGGGATTCCTGCATTCGGTCCCTGATAATATTGTTGTATTTACCCTCCACTAGGACTGCCAAATCATCAGCGGGGTAAACCCTTCTCTGCTTAGCCCCCACAACAGTCTGTCTATGACTAGGTTCCACAACAGGAGAGACAAAACTCCTTCTGCGGGCATCCCCTTACCACCCGGACTGCCATGGTATCACCAAGCAGTTCTGTGACTGCCACCCTTTGATTTAACATGCAGTCTATCCACCTGCGGCAAGTTTCCTCCCTCCCAACTAATCTGGTGACCGTAGAGATGGAGCTGGAGGATGTAATATTAAAGGCTCCCTCAATGTCCAAAAAGGCGCATAAAAAGATTTCTTTGTTAGCTTGTGTCTTTTCAGCCCTGGAAACCAGGTGGTGAATAGCTGACTCAATTTAAAGTCTTGCTTTAAAAGCAAACTGGTTCGGGTGTAATGGGTTAGTCGCCTAAACACTCCCGCTTATATGCCTGGCAAGCAGTTTTTCCATCGTCTTAAGAAGAAAGGATATAAGACTAATGGGCCTGTAGGATTTTGCCTGTGAGTGGTCCGTACGATCAGGTTTAGCAATAAAGGCTACCCTAGTTAACCTCCAACTGCGCGGAATGTATTGGAATGCCAAGCTAGCCCTCAAAACTCTGCAGATCCAGCTCAGCAGAAGGTTTGATCCGTGTTGTAGCATGGCTGGGGTAATCCCGGCAATGCCGGGAGATTTATATGGTTTGAAAGTATTTATAGCCCATTTAATTTTTTGGAAGCTAATCACCTTTTTCGCTACTGCCCAGTCTTCCTGAGATGTCCTCCTTTCGGGAGCCTCAGGCCCCTGGACTTGCCACTCAAGAGGTGATTGTTCCAATTCCGTCGAACCAGGAAAGTGAGTTTGGAGCAGAAGAGCCATCGTCTCCTTCTTATTCCTTGTAAAATTACTGTCTCCCATGGACCGTGAGCCAATAGATCTCTGGGTGTCCTTCGAGAGAATTCTTTGAAGGCTGGCACCTTCAGGATATCCTTCGATATCACCACAGAACCTCCTCTATGATTCTCTCTTGGCCTTCTTCAGAGCTTTGTTATATTCAGCAAGAGTCCGATTGTACACCTCCCAATTTCCGTAGTTTCTTGCTTTGTTAAATAAAGTTCTTACCTGTCCCCTCAGTTGTCTGAGTTTAGAGTTCCACCACGGAACCTTCCTGGTAGTTCTCCTCTCCTGCCTAGGGCAGTTTTCGTTATATGTCATAACTTAGTTAAAATGTAGTGTAATCTAAAATTCCAAAAATTGAGAAAGGCTAAAAGAGAGGGATGCGATCTAGGTAAGCTTAATGATAGTGAGATAAAAGAGAAATATAGACAAGTATTAGATAATAAGATCAAAGAGATAGCTATAGGAGGGAACGTATAAAATAGATGGAAAGAAATAGAAAGGGCTGTACATGATACAGCAACACAGACAATAGGTAAGAAAAAAGTACAAACTTGGTGTTATAGGAGAATGTTAAAGATTATTTGGACAGATAGAGTAACAAATGAGGAAGTTTATAGAAGGATAGGTGAGGAATCCTGTATGTGGAAACAATTAAAGGTCAGGAGAGATAGAATGATAAGGCACGTTAAGACATGAGGACTATTTAATAAGGTCTTAGATTATAGACTATCAAATACAAATAGAGTAGGAAGGCCTAGACAAAGCTATATTAGTCAAATTATTAGAGATTTAGGTTGTGAAGGCTTTGTAGACCTTTTTAGACTAGCTCAGAATAGAAAAGAATTTAGAGCGGCATCAAACCGACCTTAAGTAAGTTCGATAACAAAACAATAAAAAATAAGTAACTAAAAATCAGTTAACTAAATGTCACCATGACATAACTCACAATTAGTTAGCGGTCTGGCATGTTGGCAGCGATTCGCTGCTTAAGCCTTACCATAACATATAATTTAACATTTTTCTTTTTTTGGAGGAAATAACCAGGTAATATTTTATTTCCTTGTAAATGGGAATCATGTAAACATGTTGTTCTTTAACAATCATCAGGTTGCTAAATTCTATATAGAGTCAGGTAGATAAGAAAAGATAGAAGAGTATAGGAAGACCTAGATCAAACTATATTAGTCAAATTATTAGAAATTTAGGTGGTGAAGGGTATGTAGAACTTTTTAGATTATAGCACAGTATAGAAAAGAAGTTAAAGCTGCTCAAACCGACCTTAAGTAAGATCGAAGACAAAATGATGATGAAATTGCTTGAAACTATAACACCTAATAGGGTCTAATTAGTTAATAAGTTATCTGGGTTCGGAATGGAATTTATCCATTGGTTAAGACTAATGGATTCTTAAAGAAATCTGGTTTAATATTTGTAAGTTACGCAAGTTGTTTTAAATTTAATTTAGTCATTTAATTGATAAAGTTGGTTTAATAGGTTTCAATTTCAGCTAATTAATCGGTGATTAAAGGGCTTAGTTTGCTTTAAATAGTTTAGACAAGTGTATTAAAAGCATCAAATATTTAAATCATTTTATTTTTATTATAAGAAACTTTAACAATTAGGGGATTACGGAAATACCTTGTTCTACTTATGAAGACCATATTAAGTAACCTATTAGAATTAGCTAATGGCGAGTAGAAGTATTTTGGATTGATTCTTAATATTATTATTGTTATTATTTAAGTGTTTTTACTAAATTAAGTCTATTTTTTATAGAACCGCGCCGACCAAAAAGGCTAATGGAGTATATGCTGTCAGTATCCGATGGAAAAGGCAAACTAACTTTAGAGGAACTTAAAAGAGAAATCAAAAACATTATGGTAGCAGTGAGTACTTGCACTTTTTACGTTTCAAATGTCAAAATGTATCTTCATCAGCGTCGCTTCCGTCTATAACTTTAATAAACAAAGTACACTAAATCAATAACTAACAGTAAAATTCACTTTCAAATTCGTTCATAAAATAGTAAGTATGCCTGTGCCTTAAGTACATTTTTTTCGGACACTTATGTGATACAAGCGTCACTGCTTTAACTTTGGCACCTTTTTACGGCGAAAACAAGAATTGATTTTCATTATTTTGTAGGAACTGCCCAGGATAACTGTCCGTTTCCAAGGGAGTTCTTACCTTCAGATATTCGTGATAGTATGCGCCACGAATTGAACCGTTGTGCTGCACAACACTGTATGTACGAGGCTTGTTCAATTGCAACCCATCTTTGGTCAGGTTAGCCTTGGAAACACTTGTAATTACTCAACTGACGTTTTGTAACGTTAGTGGTGTTTATAAACTTCCCACTGGTCCGTTTTTCTCGTATATATTTGACAGCGATTTTAAGTATTGTGATTTGGAAATAACGTTTGTTGTTAATAATCCGACCAAATGTGATCAACGTGCGGTTATTCAAGTTCTGTGTGCTGAAGAGGAAATTCATACACGAATGCAAGCAGTGTATGAAAACGCATGTTTTGCGTATCCAACTGGAATGGTGTCGAAAATTTAAGAATGAACGCGAAGGGACGTATGATAAGCCGCGACCAGGTGCAATGTGTACTGTGTCAACAGACAGGAATATGGCCTGATTAGCGAAAATCGTCATATTTCAATCGGAATAATTTCAGAAAATGTTGGTGTGAGTATCGGATCTGTTCATAGCATCGTACACAAACTAGGCTACAGCAAAGTTTGTGCGCAATGGGTTCCTCGCCTTTTGTCAGAGAACCAAAAAGCTTGCGAATGGGCTTATCTTTGCCACACCTCACGGAATACAGACAAAATGGTAACGATTTTCTTTCGTCAATAATTTCTAGCGAAGAATTTTGGTGTCATTATTTTGAACCATCCAGTAAGCTGTCATCGATGCAATGGAAACACGCAAATTCTCCGCCACCAAAAAAGTTTAAAGTGCAACGTTCTGCCGGTCAGGTCATGTTGACATTTTTTTCGACCATGGAGGACCCTTGTTGATAGAATTTACAGAACCCGAGTGCATATCAACGCAAACCTGTATAATTAAACTTTGAACAAGCTCCATTAAGCAAAAAAACTAAAACGTCCAGGGAATCTCTCACGTGGTGTCATTTTGCTTCACGACAATGCTTGATCTCGCGTTGCTAACGCAGTGAAAGAAAATCTACAGCAAAAGAAATGGAGGATATTAGACCATCCACTCTATAGTCACGATTTATCGCTTTGCAATTTTCACATTTTTGGGCAACTGAAAAAAGCATTAAAATGTAACCGTTTTCAGTCGGACAAAGAAGTACAAAACGCCGTGAAATAATTCTTCGAGCAGCAGCCACAAGATTTCTTTAGGCAGGGTATACATAGGTTAACGAACCAAAGATGAGTTTCAATTGAACAAGCCTCGCATATAACACCTTAGTTTAATTGAAATTAAATGATGGAAGATTTTCACATCGTTTTGAACAAAATGGTGTTAAATCCAGTAACAATGGGAAGTAAATTTGCATAATGAAGTTTTAAAGCCTAAAACCGCTTTAAATGCAATATCAGCACAACTGGTGCATTTCGTATTAGAAGTTGCTTAGTGGCATTAGTATATACGATTCTTTTATCAGGTCCACCATGCAGTCTCGCCGCAAAGCGGGAGCAAAGGGTGCACCGAACCCGGGCGCCACGATTAGGAGGCGGCAAATTATTTTTAAAACTTTAAACTAGTCTGAATAACTCTATATATAAGTTTGTAAAATATAATACATATATAGTGAATTTTCAGTCGTAATTGTAAATTTCATTCTCTATACAAAACGACTAATACAAACCTCTTAGAGAAAGTTCTAAAGGTACGGCTCTTTCACAAAAGCAAATTGGATACTATACATAATAACTTGACTCATGGTGTTATTATTGTTATTGCAGTGCGGAAAGTATTTAATCTCTCAAATCCCGTAAAACTGAACCGTAAGTAAAAGCAGGTGCAAAGCAGTTTAGAAGCTTTTACTAGGAAAAGGATTTAAAAAGAACAATTTTTGCAATAATAACCGATAATTTATTACACTAGTAACGGAAACTGCTTTTATGGTTACAGATTCGAAAATGACAAATTTCTCTGAAAAGATTGAAGGGTCTCTATATTAAATTTCTGCCAAGTAAATAACTAAATATATTTTAGACACCAGTTGCATATTTTACAAAAGATCATTCATATTTATGCGCATTTAGCAAATTTTTGGATATAAAGTCGTCATCGAAACTTTAGTGATCATATTATACAGTCAGCACTTGACGCTAATGGTAGTTTTTGTTGCAATTATAAGTGTTTTGTTTAGTGAAGTAAAAGTGCCTTTTTTTCTTTCTGTGCTCTAGATTTTGAAAAACGGTAAGCATTGTTTTATAATAAGTTAGGTTTTAAAAAAATTAAAGTATAGAATACTAACATTAGTAGGATAAGTACTCAATACTAACCATCTAACCAAAAAATACAACTAACTAGAATAAACAGAAGAAAATACAAACCATATTCGTAATTGCTTTAAGAAATCTAACCCTAGCTTCAGTAACGTAATGTTTATATTTCCAATCTTAGTAGGTAGGTAAGGCCGGTCCTAATTCAAAACGCGACAGACGTATTTTCCATGTGTAAAATACGTCTGTCGCGTTTTGAATTAGGGTCGGCCCTATATAATTTCAATGTAAAATAGTTGTGAAAACATTTCAATGTAAAATAGTTGTGAAAACATGAATTCTTATATACTTTCATTGTAAAATGCTTGTGGGCACGTTTTGAATTAGGATCGGCTTTATATTACTTTCAATGAAAGATATTTCAAAACACACGTATGTTGAAAAATGTAAGTGCAGAGAAAATGTGTGTAGCTGTTTTGAATTCGGTTTTCTAACGAGAAGTTACACGTGCACCGTTTTGAATTAGGATCGGCGTTATATTACTTTCAATGGAACACACGTATGTTGAAAAATGTAAGTGCAGAGAAAATGTGTGTAGATGTTTTGAATTTGGTTTTCTAGCGAGAAGTTATAAAAAGTATCACAAATACAAAATATCTCATTCAAGTCAATTGTGTTTAATTAAAGTGGATTCTGATTTATGTTTAAAAGCTGCAAATACACATGGGCCGGTTTCAATTCAAAATGTGTTCACCCTTGTGATAGGTTGAAAAGTGAAGGGTTTAGAAAATAAGAAATTGATTGAAACCTTCACAAGTACGCAGTTTTTTTCGTTTTGGATTTATCTAAAAATAGGATACCTTTCAATCTACCCGAGTTTAACTATATTAGCATAAATGTATTGTAGAGAAAAATAGTAGTAGTAACCGTTCTGTTTAAAAAATCCGGTTTGTTATTGTTTAAAGATGTGTTAGCATAAGGTTGATGAGTATGTTTTTCAATATTAACAATTGCATTGTCGAAGTAAACTTTTTCACGCACGTTCAGTATTTCACTATTCATTTTACATTTTAATTAAATAAATGCAGTCCTAACGATTGTAGAAACAAAGGCTGGAATAGTGTTATCATATATAGCGCTTTATTTGAAACAAATTATCCGACCCGGTGAAGAAGTATTTGTGAAGGGCTTAGAAAAGAAGAAATTGATTGAAACCTATATATAATGCAAAAACATTGTAACTGATATGCTTGCACTAGGTTGTCCTAAGCTATCGGAGTTAAAAATCAACAATCGTTTAAAATATGACATCCATTGTTGTAGACACCGCAATAATAATCTGCAATGCACAAAACAAAATACCTTTTTTTATTAAAAGAAGGGCTTGATAATAATAAAAAACAATAGAAAGATTTTGTCTGTATTATTTATTTTAATATAATTTTACAATGTTAGCCTTATTAACTATTATTATAACAACTTCTAGCAAACATTATTTTTTATTTTTTTTTTATTTTATTTTACGTTAGAGAAGCCTAACCATTTTACAAAGACTTTATTTCCACTCTTTCTTAGGTCTTTTTCTACCAGGTAAATTCCTGGATGTTTAACCTTTTGCAACTCCATTTCATAAAATGCACCTTTGATTTCTTTTTCGTCTTGATCTTCTAATATATATGTTGTCGGATTGGTTACGTTTACCTTTTTAATCTTAAAAATTTCATTTGACCAGTTTGGCGGGTAACCTTTCGTAAATGCTTCCCTGTGTTTACTAATCCTCACACTGTCTTTAATTGAATATTTTGGTATTTTGCTTGCAAGTTTGATGTGGGTAAATGATGATTTAAGAATAGTTTTTTTCATTTGATTTATCAACTTTTACTAAAAGTGCGTGTAAAAATTAATAAACAACATTGACAGTTTTAATCTGAGACATTTTTTCAAAACTTGCTTTAATTTTTAATAAAATTTTTTATATGTAACCATATCTTCCAACAATGCTTATGTATTCGCTGGTCTCAAAAATTCCAGCTTAATATATTCAGCAAAACTTGATTATTGCTTCAACTAAAAATAAACCGCTCATCAAGCCAATGTTCCATACTCATTGTAGCTTACTAATGAATACTTGGCTTCTTCAGCTCATAGCTATTCATAGCCCTATCGCTACTCTTTTCTTTGGGACACTCCAGTCTTAAAAAAAATCCTCAACTCTACTGTGGCCACACCAAACATCTCGAACCAAAAGCTACTCAATACTACAATGGCCTCACCAACTAGCCTACTCCGACTTACATCAACAAAACAAACAGCACCTATCTTCCTCACTTACTCTAAACATAACACCACATGACGTGATCAAAATACGTCCACAAACATGAAGCAACAAATATTTGTTTCGCTCCACTACGGGCTATAACAACAACACGGGCAAAATAACATTTTTGTCTCTCTCGTCTACTACTACTAAATATTCCATTAATGCACATTTAAAAACAACACTATTTGAGAAATTTAATCTTTAACAGCAACAAAACACTGGTAAAAGCCTTCAATTAGTCTTCACCACTCTATCCCATAACTAAATTAATAATATATCCTTCGCGACACAAATACTAAAGACGACCAATCAGTCCTCTGGTACATATTCTGGATCTACGACAGAATAGGGTTTTAGATCCTTGACATGCCACCTGCCTGCCTTTGATCCATCTAAATTAATTAGGTCGTACACCACATTCGAGCACTTCTTCTTGACTACACTCAAAACAAATTTTGGAGCAAGTTTAGCAGTGAATTTATTAGCCGCGCTCGACAACACCTTATTGGCCCTCCATTCTTTATTACCAACCTCAAAAGAAATGTTCCTCCTCCTTAGATTATATCGATTGCTCGACCTCTGATAAGCTACATGCAACTTCGCACGAACGTCTTCAAATACCTTAAAAATACCTTGATGGTCTGAAGCATATAATGGGCGACTACCAGGAATGATTTCAACATCAGCTTCAGGAATAAATCCACTACCGTAAAATTTACCGGATATGGGGACGTGTCGGCCAAAAACCAAAAAATTCGGAGTATAACCCGTCGACTCATGCTTAGCAGAATTAATAGCAAATTGAATCTGCGCTAACTCAGTATCCCAAGTATCATGTTCTTCGAGATAGGATCGAATACCTGTCCCTACCGTCCTATTAATCCTCTCAACAAAATTACATTGTGGCGCATAAACAGCATTATATCATATCTTTTGGATTTCAAACCGATTACATAATGACTTAAAAATTCGACCAGCTAAATTTGAACCATTATCGCAAATAATAAATTGGGGCACACCAAACATTAAAAAAACTTTCTGTTCCATAAACTGTTCAACAACATGTGACTTTGCACTGCGTAAAGGATGTAGAATTGTATATTTTGAGAACCTACTACTACCAACAACCATTTAAAGCCTAATTTTGACCGAGGGAATGGACCCATAAGATCTAACGCGATAATTTGAAATGGAAACTTGGCCCCTTTTTCCTTTCCCATTAAACCTAAAGGACCTGCATTAGAAGATTTTTGCGCACCACACACTAAACATGCACGACAAAATTTCAACACATCTAAATTCATTTTGGGCCAATAATAATGTTCTTGGACTCTAGCAATTGTCTTCGAGAAACCAAAATGTCCTGCAACTGAGGGGTCATGACACGATCTGATGACTTCTTCTCTTTGAACTTTCGGCACTAAATATTTCCACTCTACTACTTTTGATGACATAGGCAGGTTTGACGGAATAAACTTAAAAACAAACTCGTTCTCAACTTTCCATTGAGGGTAATTCTCAGGCGACGCCAAAATTTTCTTACGTAACGACACATACCAATTTTCTAAATTATCAAGCTTGACCTCTATTAAATTTACGACATGTTTTTTTGGAATTGCACGACTAAGAAAATCAGGATCAACATTAACTTTATTTTTCTATGAACTTCACAACCAATGATAACTATAGAGGTAATAAAATTTATATATTAAATTGCTTTCAACCTTCCATTGAGAATAACAATAATTAAATATTTTGGTACACTCTTACACTACTCATAATCAAACTGTTAAGAAAAACTATAGTGCTTCACAACGCATAAACTTGCTAGAATGACAAACTCCTCTATGAGCCTCACCTAGACTAATAAAGAACAAAATTACATCATAACTAACCTCAAATAGTGATGACAAAACTGCTAAAGCGACAAACTTACCACGAGTCTCGTTTAGACTTATGTAATGCTGAGCGACCAACTCTCCATGAGTCTCGTCTAGACTAATATACCGCTATCCGACAAACTACTACGACAAGTCTCGCTTAGACTAAATAGAATTTAACATACAGCGTTGCAATGCGGATATAAATAAAAAATTGCTACCAAATCAAATCAAATCAAAAACGTGCCGATGCACAAAAGCAAATTTTCAAAAAACACTTCAACAGCAAAAACCAGTGTACCAAACTCTCAAAGCATTATTTCTTAAATCAAAAAATTAAACAACAACTATTATAACTACTAAGAATGGAAGATGAACCTACTATCGATATAGTACATCCAGAATCAAATAAACCTGTACTATCTATATCAAACAACTTTACTATCACATATGGCCGATTATCACCAGATTTTTCCACAAATAACGAATCAGTTTTGGGCTGAGGGTTAGTACGACAAAAAATTTTTACTACTCCTAACCATTCAGACTTATTGAATCGATGGTAGCATTTATCTCTCTACATTCTTCCTCAAATTCTACCCTGTATACCGACAGATCTACTAAACAATCAGGTTTCCCTACTTCTTTCGCTAACAATCTACCTTAAATTTTTGCTTTTTCCATAACCGGCCTAGCACTTTCTATTCCACGGATTTTTAATTCATATTCCAGCTCTTCTTTGAGTAAATGAACAATTTGAAATGTTTCAGCCATTTTAAAAATTTATTATGACAACCTAAAAGTATTTTATTTCTTGGCCAACTCAATGTTGATATGACAAAATATTTCTTTAATGCGAATCAAACCTGTTGGGACATTCAAATAACTAATGCTTAGAAGACTTGAGGTTCCAGACACGATATAAATCCTATGAAAATTTATAACCAAATTAATTTTAAGTTTACTAACTAAACCAACACATTAAGGGATATTGAAATAACTTATTTTTACAAATCGAGCACCAACAAAATCGAGCCTTACACGTTGTGCGCCAGTGAAATTAATGTGGGCACCAATGAACTTTTATTGGCGCTAGTGTAACTTATATGGGCGCCAGTGAAACTTTAGTGAACTTATAATTTTTTCTTTATTTAATTTAATTATGGAGTGAGTCAATTAGTGAACAAATCCTCGGTGGACCCACGAGCTTTACTATATTCGCGGCTTAGTCTGGGAATTACCCCAAGGGTGAGCAATGAGTTTGGGCGTGGATATAGGGTGGGCTCGACTACAAACGGGACCAAAAAAAGTAAATGGGCGCCACTGCATCTATATAGACAATAAATAAGACTAAAGTATCCTACAGGAAGACGCAGAAACCTATAGGATATAATGGTTATCAAAAAGCATACAAATTAAAATAAGCAATACCTCTGGAAACCTCTTGGACCTCTGCTCCAACTTCTGCAATGTCGGACCTGCAAGAAAATGTCACAAAAAAAAATAAAATATAAGACACTGTTTGTGTCTTACGACAACAAAATATTTCGGTCTTTATAAATTGACTGTCTTGAATTCAAAATCTCAACAACAACACCTTACCTATGAAAATATTCTCTGCTGAAAATTATTTACTCTGTTTCTATTACCTAATACTGTATCAACCTTTTTCTAAGTTCCACATTCAAAATTTTGTTTATCTAATTTGGATATTATTAATTTAAATTAGTGAAATAAAAAGACGAAAGTTTTATATCAAAGTATAATTTAAATGTTATTCTCTTTTGTTGCAAAAATTATTTATAAAAAAAATTTACTAATCAATATAAAATAAGTTTCAAAAATTTCTTAGTGTGTTTCTCTATAATCAATGTAATCAACATAAAGTAAGTTTCAAAAATCTCTGAATTTGTTTCTCTACATAGAGAGATCTTAGCATTTATAAATTATTTAATACAGTCGGGTTCTTAAACATCCATAAAACAGATCTGTTCTGGCTTACAAAAAATCTCTAAAGAACTTATTACATAAAAAGTTCATATGTCTCCAACATTATATGAAATTAAAGAAAATCAGTTCAACATATGTTAGAACCAGCATAGATATTCTACTAAACACATAACATATTGCAAGTAAACATCTTTCAATCAAAAGTGGACTTTATACTTATTTTTCTCAATTAACATGTGCATTGCTTACGTGCCTTGAATAACACCTTAATTTAATTAATCTAAAAGTTCAAAAATTCCTCTTATGAATAAATTTAGTTCTGAACAAAAAAAAGGTATTTAACCTGTCAAGTTACTAGGATATAATTCTCAAACTGAATTTTACGTGGAATTTGAGCATAAACATATCTTAAAAAAAATTTGACATTTACATTATTTAACAAAAGTTTCTTATGATTTGGTAAATGTTAAATCAAAGCTTTGACCGTAATCAGTACGTAAAATTAATTCTCAGTAAATAGTTTTATAAGTACCTGATTGGTTTTGTCTTAATTACTCGACGATGATGCTGGTAAATACACTAGACCAAACAAAACACATAACATTCCATCTCCTTGGAATTTAGAAAGGTACGAAATATGACTTTACTAGATGCAGCTCTTCGGACAGCTTCAAAAATTAGTAATCCCATAATACATAACCAAGTTCCAATCTTATTGTCAAACGTGTTTCCTAAATGTGCACTAATCGACTTCTATCCTCACGTGTTGTTACAGCTCTCCTGGTTGTCTGGGCGGCATCACAAGAGCTCTATTGTCACGCCTCCGCACGGCAACCACTAGCCCTTCTTCGACGGTAGAGCTATTCTCAGCTCCCACTTGCAAACAAGGTTTTCCATCTTCCAACGAAGCGTACCTCTTCGTAGTTGCTTGCAATATGGCCGCGTTCCTTCCTTGCCAACACCCTAGTTATCGCGTCACCTTACGCGCAGGCGTTGTGTCTAGCAATTGCACAAGTGGACTTCAGAACGCCTGTAGCTTATGCAACTCAAGTTACGTTCTGGGTATTTGCAGATATCAAAGGCGTAGGAGTCACTATTAAATACTTCGTATAGATGAAAATAATGTAAATAGGAAAGAGGTGTTCTTCTTTATAGTAAATCAAACTATTTAACGATTTCACGCTAAATGACAAATTCGTAAAATAACAACGGCTAGAACTGTTTTCCTTTAGAGATATTTAATGTAACAAAAATTTTGTTACAAATTTGCTTCGGCAAACATTGTAAAATTATATTAAAATAAATAATACAGACACAATCTTTCTATTGTTTTTATTATTATCAAGCCATTCTTTTAATAACAAGGTATTTTGTTTTGCACATTGCAGATTATTATTGCTGTGTCTACAACAATGGATGTTATAATTTAAACGGTTGTGATTTTTAACTCCGATAGCTTAGGACAACCTCGTGCAAGCATATCAGTTACAACGTTTTGCATTAGATAGGTTTCAATCAATTTCTTCTTTTCTAGACCCTTCACAAATACTTCTTCACCGGGTCGGATAATTTGCTTCAAATAAAGCGCTATATATGATAACACCATTCCAGCCGTTGAAGATTCATCCCAAGAAAGACCATGAATATTCCTTGTCACCCAGTCGTTATGTTTTATATGATCTTGACTCAAACAACTAGACTGCATTGGCAGTTTAAAAATTTGATGCCAAACAACACCTTCCAACAAGTCCAAAACCGCAATTTCTTTGCACACAAACTTGTTTTTCTTGTATTTAAATCCCTGAATATCAATTACATACATGTTTGTATATGTAGGTATGTAAATATATGCAGTAAACTTCGACTAATTAAATTAATATTAGGAGCAATCTCCTTATATAGCAGATTACCACCAACTGCGTACTTTGCCAACCCACTTTTCAACCTATCACAAGAGTGAACACATTTTAAATTGAAACCGGCCCATGTGTATTTGCAGCTTTTAAACATAAATCAGAATCCACCTTAATTAAACACAATTGACTTGAATGCGATATTTTGCATCTGTCATACTTTTTATAACTTCTCGCTAGAAAACCAAATTCAAAACATCTACACACATTTTCTCTGCACTTACATTTTTCAACATACGTGTGTTTTGAAATATCTTTCATTGAAAGTAATATAAAGCCGATCCTAATTCAAAACGTGCCCACAAGCATTTTACATTGAAAGTATATAAGAATTCATGTTTTCACAACTATTTTACATTGAAATGTTTTCACGACTATTTTACATTGAAATTATATAGGGCCGATCCTAATTCAAAACGGTGCAGGTGTATTCTACACATGGAAAATACGTCTGTCGCGTTTTGAATTAGGACCGGCCTTACCTACCTGCTAATGTTGTAGCGCAACTAAAAATTACTACAGGGGAAATATGCTGGCAACATAATTACAACACATCAGCACGACAATATACACACATACACGCACAGGCACAAACACACAACAGAGACTGTACGTGGTCTTCCTGATTTCCGACTGCCAACGGCCAGGACACGTACAGGAATGCGTACTTCTCGGTTTCTGATTTCCGGCTACCGACGGTTGGAAATCGGGAGAGAGAAACAGTTCCCAGAACCTCGCCACAGACATAAGCACACGCACACACATACATGAAAACACAAACATACACACCGTTATAGCACACCGGCACGACAAAACATACACATACAAACACCAAAACACGCACATACACGCACGTACACGCACACGCACGCTCACTCATACGCACAGGCAAACACGCATCCACACGCCAGCATAGATACACACACACACACACACACAGACACACACACACAAAGAGTATTTCCAAACGCAAATAATATAAGACTAACCAATATAACTTAAGGTAGCAAATAATTCCGTTAGATTTCTAAGGAGTAACAGGTTTGCTCTAATTTTTAGGTAGCAGACTAATTGTAACGTTAATATAAATAAAAAAACACACAGTAAATCCAAAACCGTTGCATCGATTTTAATTACATGATAATTTATTTCTGAAAAAAATATAAACTTTTTTAAACACCCTTCCTTACTTAATTTATCAATAATTTTTAGTTAATTAAAAATATTTGTTCATTCTATCGTTGCGAGTTTGGCTTGATCTTTTGAAAAATTTCAATAAAAATCAGTCGAATCTGTGAGCAGTGACCATATAGATTTGGCAACAAGTTCTAATGCTTTTAATACAATTAATGTATTTTTAATTTGAAACAGTATTTACATTTCTTGAAACTATTCTTATTCTTTGAGATATTTTGTTTTGGAATCCCCTAAACGGAAGAAATTGTCTGGATCTCAGTTTAGAAAACAAAAAGCTGCAAAAAACTAGAAAAAAAGACATTTGTTTGATTTAATGGACACCTATTTAATAGGTCAAACGCAAATGTTAAGCAATTTTATCACAAGTTTTTCACGTGTATCGAATGATACAGAATCAGCATCCACTTCACATAAAATAAAGGTAGAACCTGCAGGTAATTTACTGAAAGATCCAGCATTGTGGCAACATACGTTAACGACCTCTGAAGTCAGATATTTAGTAGAAAGAGGACCTATCCACTCGAGTCAAAAGGTGTAACGTACCGTTTGTATTATCATTCATTATATTATAATCGTTTAACAAGCGTAGTAAACGACGCACTTCTAATATTAATTTTAAGGCAGGCGAGGAATTGACATTAAGTAACGCCAGTTTTTTTTTTTTTGGGAAGTGTGTCAAGTTAGGTTTTATGGTTCGGGTGTGTTAATCTATCTGTTGTAGGTCTACTCATTGTTCACTTTTATTTGTCGTTATCTATATCCAAGACCTTATATTTTCCATCTTTCAATTACTAGCTCGATTTGAAATGATCATTTGGGCTTTGCATAAAAGTCTAAGTTATTATTTCAACTTATTCACTATATATATATATATATATATATATATATATATATATATATAAAATACTCAAATTTAGACCAAGGTAGAAAATTAGTTAATTACATCAAATAATTTTAATCACCGTGTATAAGGAAGCTTTGGGGAAAAGTACGCGTAATTAAGGGCCTGCTGTGAAGATTTAAATCATTCAATTAGAAAGTAGGGTTTCTATAGAATTTTATTAGATAATACGCGTTATTAAAACCTGGAACATAAAAATTTATTCGTTTCATTAAAAATAAGGGATTTAAATTATTCACTAGACGCTTTCTATAAAAAGAAACAGTATTACAATGCTCAACTTGTATGTAATTTAATTATTCTAAGTATAAAGAAACAAATAGAAATTACGTGCAAAATTTATATTAAGTAATTCAATTTTTAGGTAACGAGTTTTAAACAAAATGTACAAATAATAATTAATATTTAATTAGGATTCGCTAAAAATTAAAGGATAAAAGTCAATGCCATTCATTATTATTTTAATTGGAGTTAATTGAACCATTAGTAATATATAATATGCATAAAAGCTTTTAAAAACCCAATAATATTCAAATCGTAGAAGTGTTATTTAAAGTATTACGATTGAACACCTGCGTATTTTTAAATGTCAAAGTTCTAATAAATTTGAATAGATAAACATGAAAATTCTGCGTATATTGCAAACGGTCGGATAAACCGTAGCTTATATTAACGGGAAGGCTAGATACGGGGTTATTTAACTCAAGTAAGTCACGTCGTGAGTCCACGTAGATGAAATAGCCCATAATAGAGAATATCGATTTGCACCACTAAGGCCAGGTTAGAAAGAGATGGATGAAACGCGCAAAGCCGAGACACGGATAATAGAAGGCGTGATTTAAGCAACGTCACTGGGTTTGCGATTGGTGTAAATAAGATGCAGATATGAGAGGTGAAAACACAACAATTTCTATACAAAATTAATTAGTTATTCGCAGACGTGTTTGCGAGCCGTGTGAAAATTTCTTAGATTTAACTGGCACGATTGCAAAAAATTCGTAGAATCGCGTGCCGGGCTGTCGAAAAGGGAACGGAAAATGCGAAATTCTAAAAACTGGCCGTCGCGGGACAAAACCGACGTGCAGGCGAGCTATTATATAAACTCGGACTTTAAACAGTTTCGCGCTCTTAGATTTTCGATTTTGATTCAATACTTTAAACAGTTTGCTCTTATATTTTGTGATTATTGAACACTTTAAAACAGTTTGCTCTTTACGTGCTACGATACAAGTTATTATACATTAGTGCACGTCGAAAAGAAGATACAATGTAATAAAGTCTAGTTATATTTGCGAGTATTGCTGTACCGATTATCCAAATTTGCAACGATAAATGAATAAACAAAAGTAGGCAGTTTTGGGTATAGCGTGAAAGAATTATGAATTTCAGTGCTATTTTTCGGGGGTGTTAATAATCAAATGTTATTCGTAAACGTGATTGGATCCACAAAACAAGATTTAGATATACATAGATGAGTTCCTGAGAAGCCCTGAAACTTTTTAAACGAATGGTGTTGTAGAGGAATTTTAAAAGGCGACCAGGAATCTGAGGACGGAAACAATGGTGAAATTAGCAAGGACGATGTACATTGAAGCCACTAGTGCAGTAACCTTCAGGTAAATTATACAATTTTGTTCGAACTTTGATGTTTTGGTGTGTGTTGGATATCTTTATAATTTATTTGATAAAAAAATGGACAGTAGTGAATTTGTATAAACACCAAATTTTGGATTTTAAGATAAAATTTTCTTGTTTAAGTAGAAAGGAGTATTTAGCAGTTTATATTTTGATTATGATGAAAATTGGGGTCTGTCTTTGAGCTCAATTAGACTAACCTGTTTAATTAACGTAAAGGGGTGTAAGATGCTCCCTTTTATTCAGACTTAGGTCTGCACATATTGTTAACTTAATTAGTATGCATCCTACCAGGACTTTAATTCTGGATGCAAATTAAAACTGATGACAAATTTAAACTTGAAATTTTATGATACTGATATTTATGCTGAAATTTAATTTTGAAATTTCAATGTATTATGAATATTGATATAAATAGAGTTAACGTTGATGTTTGTGGTAGGAATGTGTTTTTTTTTATGAATGAGGATGAAAGTTTTAACTAGAAAAGATTCAAGAGGGCGAGAATCACAGCCAATCCTGGTGCCCAATTCGAAAGGCTCGAATATTTTTTTTTACTCTGGTGAGGCTTTTTGCAGGATACACAGCAAATATGACGGCCCAACGCTGGGGCTCGATTCGAAAACCGTAGTTCACGAATAATGGTGAGGTTACACAGCAATATATATATATATATATATATATATATATATATATATATTACTCAAATTTAGACCAGGGTAGAAAATTAATTAACGACATCAAATAATTTTAATCACCGTGTATAAGGACGCTTTCTATAAAAAGAAGCAGAATTAAAATGCTCAACGTGTATTTAATTTAATTGTTCCAAGAAACAAATAGAAATTACGTGCAAAATTTATATTAATTAATTCAAATTTTAAGTAATGGGTATTAAACAAAGTGTACAAATAATAAATTAATATTTAGTGCGTATTCGCTAAAATTAAAGGGTAGAAGTCAATGCCATTCATTATTATTTTAGTTGGAGTTAATTGAACCATTATTAATAATATAATAAGCATAAAAGTCTGTGAAAATCCAAGGTTAAAATACCATAAAATAAAAGCTCTGAGAATTATATTAAAACGTTAATTAAGAGCACATACCTGCGTATTTTTAAAAGTCAATTTCAGTTTAATTTGTTTGGATAAACATGAAAATTCTGCGTATATTGGAAACGGTCGGATAAACCGTAGCTTATATTAACGGGAAGGCTAGATACGGGGTTATTTAACCCAAATAAGAATACACGTGGACTGAAATAACCGATAGTAAAGAGTATTGATTTGTACCACTCAGGCCAAGTAAGAAAAAAAGGATATAATGCTTCAAGCAGAGACACTAATAATTAAAGGCGTGATTTGTGTAGCGTCACGAGGGCTACGATTGGTTGTAATAAGATGCAGATATGAGAGGTGTAAACGTAACGATTTCTATACAAAATTAATTAGTTGTTTGCAGACGCGTTGCGTGCCGTGTGTAAAATTTCTTAGATTTTCAACTGGCGCGTGTGCAAATTTTTAGAATCGCGTGCCGGACGGTCGAAAAGGGAACAGAGTATGCGAAATTCTGGAAATTGACCGTTGCGGGACTAAACCGACGCACGGGCGGGCTATTATATAAACCCGGACTTTAAACAGTTTCTCTCTCTTAGATTTTCGATTTTGATTCAATACTTTAAACAGTTTGCTCTTATATTTTGGTGATTATTGAATACTTTAAAACAGTTTGCTCTTTACGTGCTACGATACAAGTTATTATGCATTAGTGCACTTAGAAAAGAAGATACAAGGTAATTAAGTCTAGTTATATTTGCGAGTATTACTGTACCAATTATCCAATTTTGTAACGATAAATGAATAAATAAAAGTAGGCAGTTTTGGGGTATAGCGAGAAAGAAGTATGAATTTCTTTTCTATTTTTCGGGGGTGTTAATAATTAAATGTTATTCGTAATCGTGATTGGATCCACAAAACAAGATTTTGATATACTTAAATGAGGTCCTGAGAAGCCCTGAAACAACTTTAGATGAATGGTGGTGTAGAAAATTTTAAAAGCGTTCAGAATCAGTTGGAATGGTGTGATTAACAAAGGACGATGTACATTGGAGCCACGAGTGCATTAACCTTCAGATAACTTATGCTTTGTTGTTTGATTTTTGATGTTTTGGTGTGTGTTGAATAACTTTATAATTTGTTTGCTAGAAAATGGACAGTAGTGAATTTGTATAAACAACAAATTTTTAATTTTACGGTGAAATTTTCTTGTATAAGTAGAAAGGAGTATTTAGCAGTTTATGTTCTTGATTATGATGAAAATTTGGGTCTGTCTTTGAGCTTATTTAGACTAACCTCTTTGATTAACGTAAAGGGGTGGGAGATGCTCCCTTTGTACTCAGACTCAGGTCTGCAAATATTGTTAAATTAATTAGTAGGCATCCTACAAGGACTTTAATTCTGGATGCAAATTAAAATGATGACAAATTTAATCTTGAAATTTTATGATACTGAAATTTATGCTACAATTTAATTTTGAAATTTTAATGTATTATGAATATTGATGTAAATAGAGTTAACGTTGATGGTTGTGGTAGGAATGTGTTTGTTTTTTTTTATGAATGAGGATGAGAGTTTTAACTAGGTGAGCAGACGAGGCGGAAAGAGTAAAGAGGCGATTATCAGAAGAGATTCAACAGGGCGAGAATAACAGCAAATCTTGGTGCCAAATTCGAGAGGTTCGAATATCTTTTTTTACTCTGGTGAGGTTTTTTGTAAGATACACAGCAATATATATATATATATATATATATATATATATATATATATATAATACAAATCCATATTGGGAATTTCTAATTAGGACGAAAAAGAAAGGACCTTAAGTTACGTATGCCGTAGGCCGTAATTGTCCAATCTACTTGGGAACAGCACACACCCGTAATGACGCTTGTTGGTAGTTTGTTAAAACGTACACGACTGCTACTCACTATGTACAGTGGCTTGAATTACCCCAGCGTTGAACTGTTACTATTTTTACTGAGTTGTCAGACTAGTTCCGCACGTTGGCACTGAGCTATTTTGTTCCCAAAACTATAAGTTGTTGTTGCCAACCTGTGTCAGTGGAGCTTAAAATTAGAGAAGTGCGCTTTGTTGTATATCCACTCTATCCTTGCTGCCCCGTCGGCCACGTGGGATAGAAATAGATGTGTGCGCACTGTTAGCATTTATAACTGTAAAGCTATGAACCTTTTCACGATAATATAGCAATGGTGTAATTTGTCCTGTGAACGCAAGTTCATAACATTTGTAAAGTAAATCTATTCAAATAGTCCTACGTTTAGTATCCATCTAGATACAACAGGTTTTGCATGCACCCGGCTTATAATGCATGATACTTTAGGTTGCAGTTCATACCCTACGTTGTCAAATTGGTTAGCCGCATCAGCGTGAGATCCAGGTGCATCCCTCACTACTTTGTTTAAAAATATAAGTTGTACATAGGAGTTTATTTTGATAGCTATGGCCAGTGCGAACGTCGATTTAGCAGTAAGTTATTGTTTATATTTGTTACGTTCGGGGCGTACTTGTAGGCGCCGTATGTTTGTTCTAATGTATATATCTGTGTTAATTAATGTAACTCTTGCAGCTATGTGTAGAAATAGAGCCAGTAACTGAAGATAAGGTGTATCATTTTTCTTAAGATTGCATGTGCAAGTAGGGCAAATTAGAGCATTCTACACCGTGAGTTTCTCTTTATTTTCCTTTTATTATTATTATTACCAAGTGCTAAAGAGCTTTCTCGACCAGTAACGAAATTCTTATGATTATAGCTAGCATAGTGTCGTTACTGGTGGTGCCCACCCGATTTTGTTATCGTTAAAACCTTTCTCCAGTCTGTACTGTTTACCGCTTACTACGGATTAGGACTGTTAGACGCATAAACTACGACTTGTGTCAGACCCCACCCCTCGCCGACTAGAGCTAGTCAACTTAAAGATATCGATCCTTTTGTCCCCTGATGTCGTAGTGTCAAACAGGCCCGTAACAAAAGATTTTCCAACAGACGAAAACGGTCGTAAATTTGCTAATAATTACCTCTGTCGACTACTTCCAAACGGCGAAAAGACAAAGATCGATGGAATAACCACCACGATCAGCTGATCCTACGTTATTACACTTCTTTTTATGGGGATATCTGAAGAGTAATGTGTACATAACTAAACCCATTGATTTAGATGACTTAAAATACAAATAACGCTTGCAATTAGGTAGGTCACGCCTGAATGCTCACAAAAATTTAAGATAATATTTGGAATTCGTGTCTTTTCGAAGTCAATGCCTCAATGTCGCTTTTTCTAGAAAATGTATTGCGTAAAACGATTAAATATGTCATTCATTCCAGTGCCGAAGTTCTTTCGCCAACACTAATTTATTAATTTTCGTAGCAACGTTATCAGATTCTTTAAAAAAGAACGTCACATTAATAAAGTATAATATTTCAGGCGTTGGAGACAACATCATCCACCCTTGGATACCTATTGCTGGTTTTAGGGATGTTCCCAGAAGTTCAGGTAGGAGAATAATGAAGTGTGACTTTGGAAAATTTTCTGTTAAACAGATACTTAAAAGTAAAACATTTTGATAATCAAATGTTTAGTCGTTCATATATGACATAAGAATTTCGCTTGTTAAGTTTCTGAATACAATTAGAAACTGCACAAAGTTTTTAAGTAACTGCTTTGACTGGATTAGTTTACCATAAATTGCATTAAACATATCTTGCTTGTGTAACAAGATTTCCTCTGAATGTAAATTTTCACCATTTTCTTGTTTAATATATTCTGTAGATAGACTCTACCATTGAAGAAACGGTAGTAGATGGTTTATGGGGCTCTTGCCACCTCATTTCCACCAGCTTCCCTCATTTCCACACACATCTGGACCAAAAAGTTTTCTTCGACTAACCATTTTTCATCTTTCGAGATAAATATCTTAAATTTTTCATCTTTCGAGATAAATGAGCATCCTCATTTCCACACACGAGATAAACCTATTTTTAAGATTTTTTTTTTACCGCTAACATTCTGGACCAAATAGTTTTCTTCGACTAGCCATTTTTTATCTTTCGAGATAAACCTATCTTGTTTGGTATCAATTAATATTAGATTTTTCTCAACTACCCGAATTTCTAAGAATTTTTTAGATTGCATCACCCTTGCTGTGATAAGGCTTCGCGCTGGAGCGTCGCTAAATAGTAGACCATTTAGTGAAGAACCACCACCACATTTCCTCCAGAATCCCACATTTCCTCACACATCTGGACCAACACATCTGGACCAAAAAGTTTTCTTCGACTAACCATTTTTCATCTTTCGAGATAAATATCTCTTAAATTTTTCATCTTTCGAGATAAATATCTTAAATTTTTCATCTTTCGAGATAAATGAGCATCCTCATTTCCACACACGAGATAAACCTATTTTTAAGATTTTTTTACCGCTAACATTCTGGACCAAATAGTTTTCTTCGACTAGCCATTTTTTTTATCTTTCGAGATAAACCTATCTTGTTTGGTATCAATTAATATTAGAATTTTCTCAGCTACCCGAATCTCTAAGAATTTTTCAGATTGCACCATCCCTAAGGGAGCTACCCCAATTTTAAGATTTCTTACCTGTAGCGACTTTTGAGCGTTCTTATAAAATTTTTTTAGTCATGCGATACATCTTGTTAGCTTAGAATTTTATGCAGAATTCGAATCTGCAAACAGATTTGAAATCGGACCACGCCCTGCAAAGTTATACTTTAAGCTCTTTTGCTCGTATATATTTAACTCCATTTTTTAAAACCTTTTTCGCTACCCAAGGTATATGCTTTAACCAACACAAAATTAAGAACACAAAGTTTAATAATTTATTTATCCAATTTACAGTTTAATAAACTATTACAATTTTACAAAGTATAACATTATTTCCTGTGCGTAGCCGAAAGTTTAACCTGTAACAAAAAAGAAATTAATAGGTTGTTTAAATAGACCTGTAACAAAATGAGATTAATGTAAAAAAGAGGAGACGTGTTTTCAGTCAATAAGACATATTGTCGTTAACAATATGTTTTACCGTCCAGCGACACCACGTGGAGGTAAACACATGCCGCCGGGAACAAAGGAAATTTAATTAAAAGCAGAAAGTTTTGTTCAAAACGCTAATGTAAAATATATAGAGCAAATAAATTATTCCCTGAATGTGTTTTCAATTGTAATAACTGACTATACAATCACTTATGATTTTTAAATTACACTTTATTTAACTAAGTTACTTTAAAACAAGAAATTACCGCATTCAAAATTCCAATGCATGCTTAACAATAATGTAGAAATGGCAAGGTCGACTTAATAATTAAGAAAGCGCATTTTGCTTGTATGAAATTTATGGAATTTCTCCTGTAATGAAAGAAGAATGCATACGTAATTGAAAATGCGTGCTACAACTTTCGCTAGATACCAGTCATGTTAATTAGAAATTTTGTGTATGACATCATTAACTACCTAAATTTCAGAATTAACAAAATGTAATAAACCAGATTAAGTACTGTTCAATAATAATGAGTGAAAGTAAATGGGTCTTATTACATATTGAAATCCTAAATTACCTTACGTGATGCGGTAGTAGCATTATAACGCAAATTCCGGAAACTTCCAATGTAGTATTAATAAATTTGTAACTCGTAATCCAACAAATATTTTTAGATTTTTAACGAACATGTGAATCACATTTGAAAGCTGTTTAAGTTTCTTCTCTAAACAAATGCGGTTATTACAATACGAAAGTACGCTAAAATGCAAGTCAATTAACAGCAATTAAATATTGCTTACTGACCTACCTTAATTAGGTTGCTGTGCTATTAGGACCAGGGTATGCAGACTTTAACACCTCCATCTCGCACGCTTTACAAGGATGTTGGTTGTTTCGTACAAGACCCTTTAACAACTGGTGGAGCTGAACGTTTACTGCTTAATGACATACCGTGCTGTTTTTCCTTGTGTTGCTGTAAGCTATTCTTGTAAAAGCGATACTGCAAGACCCAGAGCTTAAGTACTTTGCTGCGGACGGATGTATAAGCTTAACAGTCGACGATGTTACACCACGACATTAAATGGCAGGCTTGAAAATTTTTTTTTGGAAACAATCGAAGATTGCCGAAGACACTCGAAGAGTGCACAAACGCGGTCACTAAACCACAATTAATAATCGCCTTTATAGGTTTAACATTTCTACCATTACCAATGACTTTAATTTCTTATTGGAGAGAATCCTTATTCTCCCACGCACTGTTGCGTAGCTGGATGCCCACCCCTTTTGGCGGTATATGCTTGTTATAGGTTGTAAGACCCTCGGTTTTACTTAACTACACTTCGTGAGATCCCTTTAATCTTTTTAATCGTGTCCTTCTCGCGCACAATACAGTAGAACTTAACATTACTACTAACAAATTCTAACACCAAGTCACCGTAAAACTCGTCTTTAATTTTCCCCACAACTTTTTGTTAACATGCGGTAAATTGTGTTTATTATTTGCGGGGTACACCACTTTAAAATAAAAACAGGATAGTTTAATACGTCTATTAATAATTTATGGTAATGTTGGCGATACAAATATGTAAAAACAAACTTTATCAAGAAAATATAATGTTTAATAGAATACATACACGTATTGATAACATCTATAAACCGCTGTGGTAACCAGAGTCTGGCGAATCTGGGATAGCCAAATCTCTAAACATTTGCGCAAGCGATTGCCTTGCAGTTGCATCTTTTAAGTACTGAATGGGGAAACATTTAATAATTTCCAACACTGTCAAGTAATTTAAATTGCTGCAATCATTAGACAGAGAAATACTAGCACTGCTCTCTCCCTCTAATAACGTTTGAACCCCTTCTTCCTCTGTCGTATTTCCACATACTTTTTTTATATCGCCAACAAATTTTTCGTAAAATTCTGGAAAGTTTCTACACCTTAACTCTACCATTTTATAACAGATCAATTCTCGCAAATTTAATAGCTTGATGCACTCGTACGCAGGTAGCACAATAACATTCCCATCTTTCGTAATCTCCATATTATATAAATTCTCTTTTTCAAAATTGTTCAACAACCATATACTTCTATTAAAGGCTGTGCTCAGCTGCAATTTGAAATCTTGATCCAATTGTATGTCAACAACATCGTTTCCAGTAGTCAGACCATTTAATCGTACTTGTTTTGAGTCTTGAGCAAATTGGCGAATTTGAAATTCTACTTGAAAAGTACACAATTTCTTCCAATCGAAGTAAGAGAATGTTATCGTAGAATCAGCACACATACCACTACAGCAAATCACTTGGATGACAGGTTGAAGACCACCGTATAAATCAAAACCAACTTCTAATATATGGTGGTGATAATTTGAAGGAAATTCGCCTAACCTATAGGTTGACTTACCAACTAGTTGGTTGATATTTAATTGTGGTACTCGCACATCACTTGTAACGTCAACACAAGAAAAATCCATCTTTAATTTATAATTTTAATCAAACTCGACGATACTTTGACGACTAATGCACTGGAACATGGCTCTCGCCTTTTATGCCGATGGTCGAGCGTGCGCAGCTCCTTATTATATTAGTTGGCGTTATATGCAAGTCTTGACTGGAAAAGTGACGCGTATAATTGTTTTATAGTGGGTTTTACCTGTATGTATTTATACCATCGTGTAAGATTTCAATTATTATTGTGTTTTTCCTCAGGTTTTCAAATCCCTCGGAATTTTTTTCAAATCGAATGACACCCTACTGATTTGCAGAATAACCTCTTGCAAACACCGTATATAATTCATCTTTAATCTATTTCTAAATCGTATCGCTCTGTCTTTTGAGATAAACCCCTGGTGTAACCTATAAATTAGTATAGAATTTTCCTGGGGAATTGAAATTAATTATCACGTCTTTTAAAATTAGTTCCAACAAAGACCTGTATATATTGTATTAATATTCAAAACCTATCAGCAAAACACCTTTGCATTTTATTTAGATTTAGCTCGATAATAGAGTTAAACTCAAAATATTTATTAGTGGCTAGAATTGTTAAAATTTTCAATTAGTGAATCCACATACAAATGATTAAACCAAAAGGTATAATACATATATTAATTCTGTACGGTGACCTAGAAAGTGGTTCGATAATCTATTTTAAATGTAGTTCAACATAAGACGTATATTCTAAATAAATTTAGTGAAATGTATGATCATTAGCCTTGCATTGTTTGTCGATGACGTCTGACTATTAATTTAATAAAAGCACTTTCCACAATTCTAGTTAATATACGAGAATACACATTCTATAATTTGATTTAAATTGGGTTAATGTAAGGACAAATTATACTTATACTTTCTCTATGTACATAAATACGGAAATGATACCAAAAGTTCATTGTAAGTTTATTTTGTAAAACGTAAAGTCGTTTATAGTGTAATTAATAGTAATACTGAATTTTCAGTCTTTGGTTTAAAATTTCGTGTGAGGACTATCGACAAAGAAGAGTAAGTCTTAGTTTGAATTTTGCAAACGTAGAAGAAATTAATATTTACATGTATAATTCAAAACTGTTAATCAATAATTTTCTAGAATGAACATCTTAAGTATTGCGTGCAGTGTGTGCGAAAATGTTTTACTGGATGTGATGCCATAAAAACACAACGAAAGGCACATCGAGATGGTTTATTTCCAGGAGGAACTAAAAATTACAGCCAATGAGTGGGAACAAATTAAGGATTTGGAAAACCAATCGACCGCAACACATAAAGAACGTATAAACGCCGCAATTCAATTAGAACGAACCAAGTTACTATTTGAAAAACCATACACCATAACAAAATCTTCTTCAAAAATCATAATTGTAGGCCTGAACCCGTTCGACGATTACAAAATAATTTTTAGATTTGTTAACACCATTTCGCAGAGCGTACTTGATGTATCCCTCAACGTATTTAGGAAGTTTATATCAAATCTTCCGCACATTATACGCACTATGGAAGTTGGCATGCAAAATCAGATATGCAAATTCGACAACTTGCGTTTTTATTTAAATAAGAATTGTTTAGTGAAGATGATGACATTTGATGGGAATTATATGATATTTACCAAAGGAACTTTAGAGCACTTTTTAGGGGTATCACAGATCGTTCTCAACCATGCTAATACTTTAAAAGAACTAACGGAAAAAGGTACTCCTAATATAGATCTGTTTCTGTTAGATGTCGCAATGGAAAGATATAATAGGAATGATATTCCACAGAATCTCGCACATGACGTAATTAAAAGCAAATACAGTAATAGTGATATTGGGATCATATTATACGAATTTATAAGAACCTACCCAAGATTGTTTGAAAACAGTATTTGTAAACAAGTTGAGTATATGGAAGAATACAACAGTTTTCCATTCCACGCATTTACGAGCGATGTTTAAATTTTAAGCCGAAGACTGAAAATTTTGTAACACTATTAATTACACTTTTGTTTTCTTATACGTTTCTAAATTGTTGTATTTCAACTACAGATATTAATAGATGTCAATAAAATTATGTTATAGTTTTAAATAAAACGATTCTGATTAATAATTTTGTAAAACGTTTATAACACCCTTTTAATAAATAATACACATCTTTGTTATAATTCTTTTATAATTACTTAGATACCCATTTCAGTTACGTGAACATTTGAAAAATTAAACAATGCCAATGTATGCTTTATATTTTAAAACGTAAACAAGCTAATATATACAAAATAATTTCTAAATTCACATCATTCATTTCTTATGATAACAGTTGTGGTGGTTAAATTTTTATTTTAAAACTTACAATTTAGTATATATTCCATTTGAATATCTGCCAACAGTTTTATAAACCCCATCTCCTCGATTATTTCCATAAAATCATCCAGATCCTCGGGCATTGATAACACTGCAGTACAGTGCTGTATTGCTGCCTCGTATGACTGACACATAAGACATTTTTCTCCTTCTATCGAAAAGCGTTGCCCACATTCTGCTTTTTTTACTCGTAGAGCATTGCGAAATCTTCGAATAACCTCTCCAAAGTTTTTATACATGTTTATTATATTGTCTCTTTAAACCGTACAATCAACAAATAATAACTTCTACGCGAACAGTCCTTTTATATGAGCTACTCCTATTCGGATATGTACCGATTGCACCCGATTTGTGTACACGTACGAAGCAACAGGTAGGGATGTATTCTATGAATTAATCTATTACATTCCTAAACAAAATGCTAAGGACTTTAAAATAATTATAACTCTTGTTAGACCTCTAGCCTCCGGATAAACGTTATTATTTTAGGTTGTGTCACTGTTTTCTGAATCAACTTCCTACACACTTTTCCTAAACTATGCGTATCAATTGGGGGTTACACTTTACTCTATAAACCGACTTGTATATATTTTCGTATTAGTCTCTAGCTATCACGTCCGTATAATAAAGATTGCACAGACTCGTCGTCAACTGGTGACTTAATCTTTTTTAAAAAACTAGCCTTTGTTTTCAAGTTTAACCCTTGTTGTACGTGTGAGGATTCTTTCCGCTATTCCTTGTGACTAGGAATCGGTGATTTGCAAAGGTTTAATCAATTGTTTGTACACCTCTTCGAATTTTTGTAGAGATGTAGTGTCTCCATTTTTGTATACCACAAAGTTCTTTCGTACGGAATCCTGCATAAAATGAAGCTTACGTTTATTTACAATTAAATCTTTAACGTTCGTCACCATGAAACTTCGGATTGGGGCTAACCATTGAACGCCTTCTTCTATATTTATATACTCCTCAAAAATTTTACTATATCGCCCCCTTTTCCAAATCAAAATCTTTTACAATAGTAATAAAACTATGTATCGAGTCACCCCAACACTGCAAGCACATTTCTTTAAATTTTGGATATGACATGTCGCCACTTATATGGTCAAGAAAATATGGCGAAAGTTTGTGTGACCCTGTTTCCATAATGCGATTACATTGGCGTCATCTCAGAGTCTATGTTTTAAGGTCCTAGCGTAAGTTTGACATAAGTAAAGGAAATCAATGATCTTTTGTCGGAAGACACTTTCACCTTATGGGGCAATTTCACTCTATGGGGCAATTTCACCCTATGGGGCAATTTCACTCTATGGGGCAATTTCACTCTATGGGGCAATTTCACCCTATGAGGCAATTTTACCCTATGGGGTAATTTCACCCTATTCTGATGCAGATAAATTCAAGGAACTTTGCCATTAATGCACCCCACAATCAGACCTAAATCCGATTATGCAAATAAAGAAATAGTTTAATATTATTGCAATATCACAAAAGTTATACGTAACAACCAATTTTAAAAAAATTGTCTTTGAAACTTAAAATGGATGTTATGACTAAGTTTTATCATTACAGTGGTACCATATCTGGTTGAACCGAGAAACAGTGCAATTAAGTTGATGAATCGATGCGAATTGGTGTAGCTCCGACTCCAGTAAGTGGGGTTGGGGCTGTCTGACCGCAGAGTAGTCGTAATAACTGGCTTTGTAAATTTTGGTAGCTATATCAGTTTCGAGTTAGAGGCCTTGGTATAAAATTTACAAATTTATGTTAAAATTTTTCTAAGTCCGAACTACTAAAATTTTGTCAAGCCCCAAAATATTCAAAATGGAGATATCTCAGGTGTATGTTGGATATAGTTTGGATGTATGTCGTACGGATGCGAAAGGAGGGAGAAGGACAAAGTAGGGTGGAGGGTAATTGCTTTTAATGAGTTTTCTCATTAAAACACATTAACATAATTGCTTTAATGAGTTTTCCATTAAAACCAAGTGTGGACCTAGGTTAGATAAAGGAAAAATTAATAGGTTGGGTCAGCGCCGCGGCGCTGACCTAACCTATTATTTTTCCTTTATCTAACCTAGGTCCACACTTGGTTTTTAATGGAAAACTCATGCAATTAGTGTAATGTGTTTTAATGAGAAAAGTCTAAAAGCAATTAGGTCATATGGTTATGTGGTCATGTGGTCATATGGTCATGTGGTCATATGGTCATGTGGTCATGTGGTCATATGGTCATGTGAGGGTGAAATTGCCCCTATGGGGCAATTTCACCCTAACTTAACATCCTAAATATATCCGGATATATGTCGATGCGCATCCCTGTCGGCCTAGGTCGGATAACAACATATTCGACTATCTTCGGCAATATACGTTCCCACTCTGTAGAATACATAAGAGAACAATTTTTTCGTATTCAATTTAGTATTCTATAGTAGCTAGAACGGTAAACATGAGCGTCTCCAAGGTGATTAACGTTTCTCAACTTCTTGGGAATAAAGTGAAACCGACAAATGAGCGATTTGGATTATGGCTGTTGACAGAAAATATGTGCAACAATAATCTGGTAACAGATATTGGTAATATTTGTTATGTCGAAGGCGAACAGATGCTGACTGGTGGACTACACACACCAATTACAGAACCATTTTGTGACAATATAATGTTGGTTAAAATTTGCGACTTTTCTGACGCCGAGCAAACATCTACAAGCAAAAGGATGTTTATCCTAAAAAAAGAAATTTGTGGTACGTTTAACAGCTATCTACGAAGAAAGTTTGATCGATTTGTTTCCGCTAGGCATGTTGTTAAAGCTAAGCTCCCGTTTTCTCTGGAAAGCACTAACAAGATGGGTCAGAGAGTAAAAGAAATTATCGGAAAAGAAGACCTCCAATGCATTAATAAAAAATTCCAAAATCCTATATGTGTTCCATACAAAGTGGAACTAGCAGATGTTAAGTTGGAAACTTTATTGGAGGAACTACCAGATATATTAGACGAACTCGAAAAAGATTATTTCTATCTTTTTGACATGGATGTAACCCAAGATTTTGCGGGTATATTTAGCAAGATGGAGATGTGTAATTATTTAACCACAAACCATAACTTTTGCTATAAGGGCGAATACGAAGAAAAGTGTAATATTATAGTTGACAACGATAAAACTGTAGGAATTGATTGTTTAACATGGCTAACAACCAATGCAAGAATTAAGATATACAACAAATGTGTGTGTCAGATAACAAGTCCTGGTGTTAATAAACAACTTGGCAATCATATACTAGATTTTTTACGTTGTCCAGATGTACGTTTAAGGGAAACATTTGCGTCTACTTTGGCTAAAGAACATGATATTACGCGATTGGAAGCGACAATATACAATTGTGCAATTGGAAGCAATGTCAGTGCGGAACGGGTGTATAAACCCTTAAAAGACTGTTTAACCTTATTGGAAGATAGTAAGTTATACTTCCTAAAGGCGCCAATGTACTCGGTACCACTTGCCAAAATGTGGAGTAAGCTATCGGACAAGCTACAAAATAGCTGCTGTTTAGTGTATAATAACCTGCTACAGTACGTGTATTGGGGTAATGGTAATACAAAGAAATTGACGGGCTTGCAAATTAAGTTGTCCGAAAAACCAAAAGAAAGGGAAACATTGATAAAGTATGTGCTTTCGGTTTTTAGTTTTAACTATTTACCCGTAAATTATTTGGAGATAGTAGAGGAGGTGACAGCCAAGATAAAATAAAAATCTTACACAAGTGCTACATTAAAGCAGGTAGTACATATTTTACACAATCTGCAACACCATATTCTACAATTGCAAAAGAAATAGCCATTTCGGAATTGGGATTGATAAATACACCTAACATTCGCCCAGAGGTTGTACGACAACGCGCAAATATTGGTAGTAAACTCTATCCGTTTACGCTAAAGGAAATTGCCCCATTATGCATGCCATACGCTGTAAGTGGAAGGAAAAGACAACAGGAATTACAGGAAATGGATGCAAAAAGGCGAAAATTGGACTACATGGAAAACACTGCGACAATACGCGAACAATACAAAGATGTGTTAGACAAAGAACATCTTATTAGAGAAAATGAGGAAGAATTAAAAGATTATTTTATGTGCCGATGGACTGACTTAGATACATCTGGGTTGTACAAGCTGTATGCATTTGCGGTTAGTAAGAAAGACTCTTTTAGTTATGTAGGCGTTCTTGCAGAAAAGGATGGTACTAAATCCGTATACTTTTTAAATGGTTATTCTAAAAACGTATTTATCAAAATGGCAGATAACAAAGACGAACTAAGGAATGCTGGTTTCGTAACCTTGGCGTACACCACACGCAAAGGGGTTCCGCTAAACATTGTATATTTGCCTAGTAAAGAACCTTTCGGATCATTTAAAACCGAGGGTCTTACAACCCATAACAACCATATATTCCCAAAAGTGGTGGATATGCAACTACACAACAGTGTGTGGAAGAAAAAGGATTTCCTCCAATACCGACAAGAAGAAGTCGATCAAGCTAACAAGATACGTATGCAGGATATAGTGGGAAAGCTGCGATTAAAAGATTGTCACAAGCTGCAAGAATTACACGAAGGAATGGATCTGGTTGTCGATGGAATCAAATACTTTAAATATAGAGGCAGACTTCGGTACATTTTACAATTCGAAAACCTAGACGGTCTCTATGTATCAAACTATTGGTTAGAAAAGGAGATAGAAGACTTGGGTGTCGATTTAAATTTTAAGCTGCGAATAAAATTAGATAAAATTAAAACCACTGCAAACAAACATAAAGAAAGGACTGTCTTCTGTGTATAACTTTGTATTAAAATTAAGTTTAAATGACTCCATGCTTGTCATTAAATATTTTTAAATTTGTTATGTATAATGTCAGAATAAACATTTTATAATAGTATATAACATTGTTCTTTATTTATAAAAAGGCTGTAACGTTACCCCGAAATAGCACTCGCACAGAGAGGGGTGCGCATGGGCAGGGGTGCGTACGCGCAGGGGTGCGCATGGGCAGGGGTGTGCATGCGCAGGGGTGCTCATGGGCTGGGATGTGTCTGGGCGTACACGAGGGAAGCGGATGTTAACAGTCACCAAGCATCCAATTCTTTATTTGGTGTGGAGTACTTGCCTGCGTATGTACCCGGAGTAAAACACGATTTGTACACGCAGATAATTAATAAAATTAGTTTATCGAGCAAAGATGACAAAAGGTACATCATTCCTAATAGTACAACAATCTACGCATGGGGGCGTAAAGATATAAAATAGTTGTTTATATTTGTAAGGATTTTGTAAATCTATTGTATATATTAGTTTTAAGATTCCATAATTTTTAAGTTCTTCTCCAACCTTCCAAATTCTTCCGGCTTCCTGGTTGACAGAGTATACGTGTTATCTCCACGTGGTATTCGCGGGGCACGGCGGTTTTAGATTTCTCGGAAGATGGTTGGTTAAAGCATATGTCTTGGTTAGCGAAAAAAAGAGTTTTAAAGATGGAGTTAAATAAAGATGAGCAAAAATTAGTGATTTGGGTCTTTAGAACGCATAGCTTTGTATGGGGTGGTCCTATTTAAAATCTATTTACAGATTTGGGGTTCCTAGAAAAATTTAATATTAGTTGATATCTAGCAAAATATATTTATCTTAAAAGAGTGACTACCCCGCGTATAATAATAAATACAATATAACACTTGTCAACAAAAAAAAATGTGGAGAAATTCAAAGACGAGTTTAACGGTGACTTGGTGTTAGAATTTGTAGGTAGTAAGGCTAAGTCCTACTGTATTGCAGGCGAGAAAGATACGATTAAAAAGATTAAAGTGATCTCACGAATTGTAGTTAAGTAAAACCGAGGGTCTTACAACCTATAACGAGGAATGGACATGCAACTACGTAGCAGTGCGTGGGAGAATAAGAATTCTCTCTAATAAGAAATTAAAGTTTTCATGTACGCAGCACCAGTCATTGGGAAATGATCGAAATGTGGAATCTATAGAGGCGATTATTAATTATGGTTTAGAAAAATAATAATTTTCGTGGGCTAAATAAAATAGCTTAGACTGGTTAATGTATATGGTTACATATTCTCGTACACATACACAAACATCTGCTTACGTCCACAATGGCGATACCGGTAGTTTTTGTTTAACAAATAGTAGGAAAGATACGTCAGGTGTTAGTGTGCGGAGGCCCATAGGATCGTTGGAATCAAAAAGAACGGTGCGGTGGGATGTATGGTGGTTCCCCGTTAGAATAATCGAAAGTGGTTAATCGCTCGTATTAGATGTTTAAATAAGCGAAAGTATAAAGGCCTACATAAACAAAAATTAATTAACCGACAAAAAAGTGCGCGATGTGCTACACTTATAAAGAAAGTATGAAATGGTGCTTTTTAGCGGCCCTAGCAGTAAAAAGGGCGACTGACTTTTCCAAGCAACTACAAGAATAGCAGTAGCGCAGAGAAGGGGTATGCATGTATTATACAGTTGCTACAAAATATGTCAGTTTACGCGTAACTCGGATGTGTAATTGATCACGACTTAAAGATCCGTCGGAGGTTTAAAAATTCTCGGCCCATTGTCGTTTGAAAAATGTTTGTAAATTATCAGAACAGGAGCGGGTCGAAGTATAATGGATGATTGACCGAGCTTTTGCTACCTTTTACGAGGGAATTGGAAGTTGACAGACATCGAGCATCTAATTCTCTATTTGGGCGATATCGAGTACTTACCGGTTCTAGAAATCATTACGTGCGGCCGACCGCTATGCGAAAGTGTAAAAGCCTACAGAAGCATAATTATCAGACGAAAAAGTGCGCGATGTGTTATAGAAAGTATAAAAAAAATGATGCTTTGCCCGGTCCTAACAATAAAAAGGAGAGTGACTTTTTCTAGCAATTACAAGAATAGCACTAGCGCAGAGAAGGGGTATGCATGTATTATACAACGCATTGTTGCTATAAAATATGTTAGTTTACGAGAAGCTCGAACGTGCACAAATTAAATTTTAATCTATAATTAACCACGGTCGTAAAAATGGGAAATTAATGGTTAATTTTAATACTGCTAAGCATATACTTTCGCTTGGTGATTCATTTGGAAAATATTCAAGCCCACCATTTCCTAAAATATGACGTAGAAGTTATTTAAAATTAAATTGCTTTATTAGTAAGTATCCTGTAGACAACAAGTTGGTATTTCCTTAGTAATGGTTTAAAGTGTTTTTATTAAGTTTTTGGTTATAGTAGCACTGCATCTTCTACAGCACGACTTGCAGACAATTTGTGTGCGTGTTATATCACCCTTTTGGATTTTTAATATGCACGCGATCCGTATAACATGGAAGACGTTTCCGATGTTTCTGCTAACGGCATTTGCACCATCGACGAAGCGAACCAGGTGCATGCATTGGCGCTAAATGTATTGGACGAGCAGCAAGGATTATGACCTCATTTAGTCCCCGCTGAATCCTCAACTTCGTTCGGGTGTCTTCGGAAACCTTCGGTTTGCATTCTATAGGGTACATAAAGCCGGTGCGCGAGAGTAAACTCTTTAGTTATAAGTTAGTTCGCTTACAAGTCAAGTCTTATAGTGCGGATTTTGTTTTGTACTAAAATGGTACCTGCAAACGTTTTTAAATGCGAGCCGTGTCACGTCTACTTTACCAGAAGGATGCTCTCAAACGGCATCAGAACAAATGTTGTGGTGTAACATCGTCCGGTTGCTTATACATCCGTCTGCAGCAAAGTACTTAAACTGTGGGACTTGCGGTTTCGCTTTTACGAGAATGGGCAACTTACAGCGACACAAGGAAAAACAGCACGGTATGTCATTAAGCCGTAAACGTTCAGCTCCGCCAGCTGTTAAAGGGCCTTGTACGAAACAACCACGAATTATGTGTAAAGTATGCGATTTCGAAATGGAAAAAACTACGTATGCCGCACATTTAAGGAGCAACAGACATAAAAATGCATCAGTTACCGCTACTAGTGACGATGGTGTAGAAATGGTTAGCACTGCGTTTAACAACCGTATGGTTAGCTATCGCATAAAGAACGCTAGTGTCGACGATGGGGTGCCCGAGTTTCTTTGGAAGCAGAAAGAGCGATTTATTCGATTAATAAATGAAAAAAGAATACAACATACAGCAGTAAAAGTCTATTGCGAACTCTACGGCGTTTACACCAAAATGGGGGAAGAGACTACCGATGTGAAATCCTTTAACACAAAAAATGTGGTTATAACGTCTTCTAGTAATCTGGAAAATATGTACGAGGTCTTAAGCGAAACCATAAGAACAAAATCAGAGGAATTTGAAACATGCGGGTCCGGTTGGTCTTTGGAAAAGGTGCTCTATTTAGAAATAAATATTAATAAGTATGAGCCGATATGAGAAGTTCTAGGTTAAAAATAAAGAATTGTAAATATGTATTTAGAAATGTGGTTTACAAAATTTAAACTGTATTAGTAAAAATTGTCTGTAATAAAAAGTTTTAAGAATAGTTTTTAGATTTTCTTTTAGGTATGAGCCGCAGGAAATTTATAACTTAGAGGGTGTGTGTAAAATGGTAAGGGGTGGCCCTATTTTAAATCTGTTTACAGATTCGGATTCTACATAAAATTCTAGACTAACAAGATGTATTGCATGACTAAAAAATTTATAAGAACGCTCATAAGTCGCTACAGGTAAGAAATCTTAAAATTGGGGTAGCTCTCTGGGGGATGGGGCTATCTAAAAAATTTAAAGAGATTTGGGTAGCTGAAAAAATTCTAATATTAATTGATACCAAACAAGGTAGGTTTATCTCGTGGGTGGAAATGTGGAGAAAGATTTATCTCGCAGAGGGTATATGTGTAACTTTGCAGGGCGTGGTCGGATTTCAAATCTGTTTACAGATTCGAATTCTGCGTAAAATTCTAAGCTAATTTAATGTATTGCATGACTAAAAAAATTTATAAGAACGCTCAAAAGTCGCTACAGGTAAGAAATCTTGAAATGAGGGTAGCTCCCTGGGGGATGATGGAACCTAAAAATTCTTAGAGATTCGGGTAGCTGAGAAAATTCTAATATTAATTGATACCAAACAAGGTAGGTTTATCTCGTGGGTGGAAATGTGGAGAAAGATTTATCTCGCGGGTGGAAAGAATGCGGGTGTGATGTAATCAAAATGGTTGGGGTAAAAAATTCCACAAGGAGTTCCACAGGGAGAGAGCAGGAGGAGATTCATCTCCCTCATTTACTCCTTATGGGAATTTACATGTAAATTGGTCCAGATGTGTGTGGAAATGTGGATGCTGGTGGAAATGTGGGCCTGGGTTCCCTGAAAATGGTCTACTCCAAACGAATAAAACACAAGACCCATTTTAAGATTGGAGTTAGAAAGCGCATTGAATGATTTAAATATCAATAAAGTATCAGGAACAAATTACATCTGTTGAAATATCTATATATTGTGAGAAAACAGTTTCTACTAATTTGAAGTAGTTGTAAACAAACCATCCAGCAAAATAGACCGATTAGACTTTTTCACTAACCTGTAGTAAAATTATCCATATAGTAGGGGACAAAGAATACTACTATAGTAAACCTGCTTACCGTAAAAGGCGATAAAAAGACGCAGCAAGGGGCAGAAGCCTTGCTGGCTAAAAGATATTGGAGGACACTCGGTTGGTCTCGAGCGATCCTCAATAATTTACAAGATTATTGGGGGTTGGCCGACAAAGATACGGCTTTTTGCTAAAATCTTTTAAAACTGCGTTGTAGAAAGATATTGGAACCTACCACAGTATTTCTCCGGTATGCCTGGCCTAAAATAGGAATTATGTTCGGAAGTAAAATACCCCTCATTCGGATTTCCGGGAGGGGGTACTAGGGGCTTGTCATCGTAAGAATTTAAAATAGCGGTTCGATTTAGTGATAAGGACTTGGAATGTAAGCTCATTACTTAGAGTAGATAAGTTAACGAATTTATTAGTCGAAATGAGATAAGGAAAGCTGGACATTTTAGGTATTAGTGAGGTGAAATGGCCAAATAGTAATGACATTTGAAAAGGTAATTATAGAATAAATACAACTTCTTCAACTAATTGACAGACAGGGGTAGGAATATTGTTAGGTAAAAGAGTAGGACGTAAAGTTAAAAATTACTTACAATTTAGTAATAGAATAATCAAGATTAGATTGAGTACGAAACCCACAAACACTGTTTTTGTACAGGTTTACATACAAACAACTCAGTACGAGGATGAGGAAATAGAAAAGGTTTACGAGGATATAAATAGTATAGTGAGAAAAGTAAAGGGAGATGAGAATTTAATGGTTATGTGCGATTTTAATGCATCAGTGGGGGTGATGGAAGAATGGTAGGAAAATTTGCGTATGGTAGACGCAATGATATAGGAGAAAGATTAGTTGAGTTTTGCCAGAAACATAGATTAGTAACTGTAAACACCCTATTTGAACAACATGTTAGAAAAAGATATACCTGGAAAACGCAGGTCACAGGGCTAGATACCAAATAGATTATACTTTAATTAAACAAAGATTTAGAAACCTAGTTAAAAACTGTCGTAGTTATCTAGAGTCTGACATAAATAGCGATCATAACTTAGTTAAAATGAAGTTTCAGCTGAAATTCAAAAAATTGAGAAAGACTAAAAGAGAGAGATGGAATCTAGGTAAGCTTAATAATAGTAGGGTAAAAGAGGAATATAAACAAGTATTAGATAATAAGATCAAAGAGTTACCTATAGGAGGGAACGCAGAAAATAGATGGAAAGAAATAAAAAGGGCCGTACATAATACAGCAACACAGACTATAGGTAAGAAAAAAGTAGAAACGAGAAAACCCTGGGTAACAAAAGAGATATTAAATTTAATAGAGAATAGAAGAAAACTTAAACCTTTCAAAGAATTGGATAGTAAAAATAAGCAAAAATACAATAGAGTTAGAAATAAGATAGTACATGAGTGTAGAAAAGCTAGAAATAAATGGATGGAGGAGAATTGTAAAGGAGTACAAAATGATTTGAGAGTAGGCAAGACCGACAGGGCTTACAGGGCAGTTAAAAAGTTTTTCGGAGAAGATGGAAAAAAATATAATGGTATTAAATATGAGAATAATGAGCTTCTAAAAAATAAAGTTGAGGTCGCAGGTACATGGAAATGATATTTAGAAGATTTATATATGGGAGACGACATGGATGAGTTAGAGAACGACCAAGAAGAGGATGTAGAAATAGGGTTCTCAATATTAAGAGATGAATTTGATAGAGCTGTTAGGGATCTTAAACTAAATAAAGCGCCGGGGATAGACGATATACCTGCATCATCATTAGGTCTTCAGTCCTGGAACTGCTTAGTCGCGTACAATCATTGTTTCCTATTCTGAACTAATCTACAGATTTCCTTGAAATTTGCACAGTCTGCATCTATTACTATCTGATCTAGGTCTACATCTACCTCTTTTTTCCCATCTCTGCTTGCAATATATCCCATACTATTCCCCAAAAATGCCTTAAAACGTATTCTGCTCTTCCATTTCTCCTATTTTCCCCCAGATATCCTTGTTCTCCCTACTATTTCTATAACCTACTTGTTCTTAACCTTGTCTGTCCATCCTCATACATCTAAAGCACAGCATTTCAAAAGGCTGCTACCGTTTTTCTGTCTGCTTTTCAGACTGCCCGTATTTCATAGGCATACTGTGCTGAGCTCCACACATATGCTGTCAACAATTTTCTTCTTGTTCTATGTTTGTTGTCTTTTATCATAAACGCTGTTTTTTTTTTGTTAGATGCAGTTCTGTCCCTTTTTATTGTTTTACAATTATAAACCCTATTTTTCGAACATTCAGTGGTTGTGAAAGGGGAGGCGTCGCCGTGGATCAATGTAGTAAGCGTAAGACTACGGATCCCAAGGTCCCGGCTTCAAATCCCTACACGGCCGACTGCTTGAAAAATGGCAGGTGAGCATTTTTCGCAAAAATTACGCCCTCGTTCGGATGGAGGTCCCGTGTGTGAGTGTTGTCACGCACGTTAAAGATTCCTACCTTGCCTGGAACGGCAAGGGTACGGCAAAATTCTATATTTCCAGGCAACAAAAAACTCGCTTCCTGGCCAATGTAGTACCTTCGGGTGGAGCATTGGAAAATCACATGTAAGGTTGTGAAAGGGGGTAAGCAGCCTGTGGCTGCCAAGTTCCGTCAGCACTTAAAAATTTACCGATCTAATATTTTTTCTAATATATCTTTTTGCACAGTCGACATTAGTTGCAGATATTTCACAACCAACACCTGTAGTTGTTTATAATAATTATCAGATTTATCTGCGTTTATTTATTCGTTATTATGTTTTTCGTCTCAAGACTGGTTGGACACGTACCTGCACTTATTTATATTCTGAGCTAGCCTATACAGTTCCCTAAAATTATCACACCGCATGTATACAGCTCGGTTCCCTTTCTATTGTTTTCTAATTTTATGCCCTATTTTACCGAGATCCAGTGAAGGGAGCCTGTGACTGCTAAGATCCCCCAATAGTTAGACAGTTGTCGAAATAATAGTTTTCCAGTAAATCCTTTCACACAATAACATTATTCGAGAATATTGCCCAACCAATTCCTGTAGTTGCTTATAATAATCATCATGTTTAAGTACAGTTGTTCTCTTCGTCATTAATTTATCCATCTTGGGACTGGTTGGATGCGTACCTCCATTGATTTCTATTCTGAGCTAGCCTACACATCTCCCTGAAACTCCTACAGCCTACATCTTTTACTATCTGTGTGCAGTAGTCTAAGCTAAGTCTACTTCTTCTCTTTTTTTCTATCTCTGCTTCTAATATATTTCGCACTATTCCCTCATACCTTAGTATGTGACCTATCATCCTATCTCTCCTGTTTTTGTACTGTTTTCCACATATTTATTTCTTCCCCTACCAATTCTAGAACCGTTTTGTTCTTAACTTTGTCTGTCATGATATCTTCATCATACTTCTGTAGCACAACATTTCAAAGGCTTCTACCTTTTTGTTGTCCGTTTCTCCTCCTGTCCAGGCTTCACAGCTGTACAGTGCTGCTGTGTTGCGGTGGTCAAGACTTCACTCGGCACCTTCAAGCGTTCGTTGGTCAAATTAGCACTTCTTCTTATGATATAACTTTAGATTATAACATACTCTTGGCAGTTTATTATTGTAATTATATATATTTTTTGATATTTAGCATATCGTGTTTATTATTATGATTGACTTGTGTTACTTAGTAAATTCGCTCACTGTATTTTACCCGTACTTTCCTTATGTTCTCTAGCAAGGTCAATTCCCATGTGATTGTCCTTCATATAATTTTGCTTCCTCCACTTTAAACTCTACGAATTTGGTGGGCGGTATGTTCCGTCGCCGTTTAACTTTATTTAGCGGTGGCAGTGTGGAACAGTAAATAGTGCGGGTAATATAACAGCTCTTAACGCTGACTTAGCTTATTGTACATTAACTCGTACCAGTGTACGATTATGGACTGGTTTCGTAGTCGCGAGATGGCTCGCAGTCAATGCAACTCGAACACTCAAGTAATCAACAAGCAACCTGGAGAGCGGACTACCTGCCAGCATTGTGCGCGTTCCGGTACCCACTAGCGTTGCCTTGTGAAGAGAAACTCTACCATAGCGATGTGTTCATAGCAGGTATTTATTTCTTTGTTGCTTACATGTAATGTACATATGTTATTGGGTAATTCCCACGCAAACTAACTTTGTTTTCTTGCATTACTGCTCTTGGCAGTTGGTCTTTCCTATGGTTTTTTTGCATACATTTTCCATTTAATTGACCTTTATCTCATGCTTTTTAGCGTTTCCAGTAATTATTGTCGTTTTGTATTCATGCATAATTTGTGTAATACTTTTCTGTGCCTTTTTTTGTAATGTAATCAACACGAAATGCATCATGCAATAGGAAGGAATGTTAACTGCACTAAATAATTGATAAGGTTGTGGAATTTATAAAAATATCCAGTGCTATTGAAACTACAATATACCACCAACGACTAGAAATTTTTTGAAGAACTTTGGAAGAAATATTTAGCTATTCAATGGTAATAATTGATTCAAATTTGAATGTGATTGGTCAAGTGGGAATAGCACATTTTTGTTGGCTTTTTGTATATTATCGTTAAACTATTTTTGCGAGTTGTTAATCTGGTTAAAGTTTTTCTCGTCGTCCTGTTGTTTCACCTGTTTTGCAAGTATAACTATCCCCAAAAACGGCAGCGTACCTATTATCATCAGTTGAGCAAACTCGTTAATAGGTTAAATTGTTGGCTTACTTGAAGCTGTAGAACCGTACATGCTTCCCCATTTTCAGCTGCGGGAAGACCCTCTTTATGCGCAGAATAGTACCCGTCTTTATGGTCCAACAACTTCTTTAAGCGTTTTAAAGAAGACGCCTGTCATTTCTTGAAATGTTGACCAACTACTAGAAACAATGTCACAATTACTGGTAAAGTGTATAGCCAAAAAGGCCGTACATTCCATTACTTATAAAAATTAAGTTTATCTACAGTTGTTTATTTTTGACATCTTAATTTTAAGTTTATGTGTATGTTGGAACTTCCAGGTCAGTAAGTATATGTTAAATAAAAAAAACTTAAATATCTGTTAACTGTATTTTAATATTTTCAAGCGAACGTTAATGAGAAAGCAACAATTCCTAAAACCGCCGTTTGTGTGAGGTATCTAGAGAACTATAGTATTCAAAAGAATGAGGAATACTTTTTACTTATACACTTAATAAAAAATTTATACAGTTTTTCTCTAGGATAAGGTGTATCAAGAGGTTATACAAGTGTTAGGTGCGAAGAAGCAATTAGAGTACAAAGATTTAACGAATCTAGTGTATATGAAAAGAGTAATTAAAGAAACAATGCGAATCCTACCAGGTACATTTGGTATTGCACGTCGCAACAGTAAGGACATTCAATTAGGTAGTAGTTATACTTATAGGTATCACTTACAATTAATTTCCGCAATAACTTTTAGAAGACCATATAATTCCTGCCAACAGCACTATCCTCATCGCAATAATGGCATTACACAGAAACCCCAACATCTGGTCCAATCCTACAAAATTTGATCCAGATCGATTTCTTCCAGAAGAAGAAGCCAAACGACATCCTTATAGTTGGATACCGTTTTCAGCAGGTCCTCGAAACTGCGTTGGTATGTCAAACATCTGTTATTTAAATAATTGCTGATTTACACTTTAGGAATGCGTTTTGCTTGGATGTCCTTTATGATAGCTTTGTCGACTGTGATGTTGAATTACAAAGTTATTACAGATTATAAAAGTATAGAGGATGTAAAGTTGACGGCGATGGTTGTGCTTGAACCTACCGATGGTTATAAAATTGGCCTTTCTCTTAGATAAGCTTTAACTAAGATTGGGAACCAAGAACTATATAATAGATATATAGATTTTCTTAATTATGTAAATTTAATGTGAATCATCAATGTAAGCAATAAATCAAATATGAAATATATATATTACTCATATTTAGACCAGGGTAGAAAATTAAATAATCACATCAAATAATTTTAATCACCGTGTAGAAGCTTTGGGTAAAAGTACGCTTTATTATAAAACCGTGGAGAATAAAAATTCATTCGTTTTAGTAAAAATAAGAGATTTAAATTATTTATAAGACGCTTTATATAAAAGGAAGCAGTATTAAAAAGCTCTACATGTAATTTAATTATTCCTAGTAAAGAAACAAAGAGAAATTACGTGCAAAATTTATATTAATTAACCCTATTCTAAGTAACCGGTATTAAACAAAGTGTACACATAATAATTAATATTTAATTTGTATTCGCTAAAAATGAAAGGATAGAAGTAAATTTTAATTGGAGTTAATTAAACCATTATTAATAATAAGTATAAAAGCCTGTGAAAATCCAAGATTAAAATACCACGAAATAAGGCTCTGAGAATTAATAGTATGTTAGAACACCTGTGTAGTTTAAAAAGCTCATTCTGCGTAAATTTTGTAGATAATTAATGGTTCAGAGAATCTTGGAGAAACCGTCGCATAATAGTTACGAGAAATGCTAAAGGTGGGTTATTTCACACTCCACATGGACTAAAATAATCGATAATAAAGAATATCCATTTGCATCAATAAGAACAGGTTAGATAGAGACAGATAATATGCGCAAGACCGAGACACATATAGTAAAAGGCGTGAGTAGAGCAACGTTATGGGGTTGCGATTGGTTGAAAGTAAAAGGCAAAATTTGAGAGGTAAAAATAACATTTCTGTAGAAAATTCAATTAGTTATTTCCCGACGTTGCGTGCCGTGTTGAAATTTCTGAGATTTAATTGGGGCGAGTACAAAATTCGTAAAAACCGACGCGCGAGCTACGGAATGGGAACATAGCCAGCGAAATTCCTTAGAATTGTCCGTTTTGGGGACTCGACCGGCAGACAGGCTAACCTCTATATATACCGAGGGGAATATGAACAATCTCTCTTAGATCTTCGACTTGATACAACGCGTTAAACAGTGCTTTTTAGTTTTCCGGTTTTGATTAAATAATTAGAAATTTAGGTTGTGAAGGGTATGTAGAACTTTTTAGATTAGCACAGATTAGAAAAGAAGTTAGAGCTGCGTCAAACCGACCTTAAGTAAGGTCGAAAACAATATGATGATGATGAATTTAAACAGTTTGCTCGAATATTTTGTGATAAAAAACAGTTTGTTCTTTACGGGCTACAATGAATGTACTTTAGTGCACTTAGAAAAGAAGATACAAGGTAATAAAGTTTAGTATCACTGTACCAATTAGTAAAATTTACAACGACAAATGAATACACAAAAGTAGGCAGTTTTGGCGTATATTTGTGAAAGAAGTATGAATTTCTTTGCTATTTTTCGGGGGTGTTAATAATTAAATGATTCGTAAACGTGTCTGGATCCACAAAACAAGCTTCAGATATACACAAATGAGTTCCGGAAAAGCACTGAAACTACTTTAGACGAATGGTGATGTAGAGAAAATGTTTAAAAGCGACCAGTAAGCCGAGGACGTAAACATAACCCAGTTGGATTGGTGTGATTAACAGAGGACAATATACATTGGGGCCACGAGTGCATTAACCTTCAGGTAAATTATACTATTTTGTTCGAACTTTGATATATTGGTTTGTGTTGAATAACTTTATAATTGATTTACTTAAAATGGACAGTAGTGAAATTGTACTAACAATAATATTTTAATTTTAAGGTGAAATTTGCTTGTTTAAGTAGAAAGTGGTATTTAGTATTGATGTTCTGGATTATGATGAAAATATGGGTATGTCTTTGAGCTCAATTAGACGAACCTGGTTAATTAACGTAAAGGGGTGGTAGATGCTCCCTTTGTACTCAGACTCCGGTCTGCATATATTGTTATAGTAATTAGTAGGCATCCTACAAGGACTTTAATTCTGGATGCACATTAAAATGATAACAGATTTAATCTTGAAATTTTCTGATACTAAAATTTATGCTGAATTTTAATTTTGAAATTTTAATGTATAGTGAATATTGATGTAAATAGAGTTAACGTTGATGTTTGTGGTAGGAATGTGTTTGTTTTTTTTATGAATGAGGATGAAGTTATCTAGAGGAGCAGCCGAGGCGATTAACAGAAGAAAGTCAATGGACCAACACAGTTAAGGTAATGAATAGCTTTTTGTAGGATTCACAGCATTCTTGACGCCCAATAACAGAGGCTCGATTTTAATACAGGGAACACAGCAATATATATATATATATATATGGGAACATAGCCAGCGAAATTCCTTAGAATTGTCCGTTTTGGGGACTCGACCGGCAGACAGGCTAACCTCTATATATACCGAGGGGAATATGAACAATCTCTCTTAGATCTTCGACTTGATACAACGCGTTAAACAGTGCTTTTTAGTTTTCCGGTTTTGATTAAATAATTAGAAATTTAGGTTGTGAAGGGTATGTAGAACTTTTTAGATTAGCACAGATTAGAAAAGAAGTTAGAGCTGCGTCAAACCGACCTTAAGTAAGGTCGAAAACAATATGATGATGATGAATTTAAACAGTTTGCTCGAATATTTTGTGATAAAAAACAGTTTGTTCTTTACGGGCTACAATGAATGTACTTTAGTGCACTTAGAAAAGAAGATACAAGGTAATAAAGTTTAGTATCACTGTACCAATTAGTAAAATTTACAACGACAAATGAATACACAAAAGTAGGCAGTTTTGGCGTATATTTGTGAAAGAAGTATGAATTTCTTTGCTATTTTTCGGGGGTGTTAATAATTAAATGATTCGTAAACGTGTCTGGATCCACAAAACAAGCTTCAGATATACACAAATGAGTTCCGGAAAAGCACTGAAACTACTTTAGACGAATGGTGATGTAGAGAAAATGTTTAAAAGCGACCAGTAAGCCGAGGACGTAAACATAACCCAGTTGGATTGGTGTGATTAACAGAGGACAATATACATTGGGGCCACGAGTGCATTAACCTTCAGGTAAATTATACTATTTTGTTCGAACTTTGATATATTGGTTTGTGTTGAATAACTTTATAATTGATTTACTTAAAATGGACAGTAGTGAAATTGTACTAACAATAATATTTTAATTTTAAGGTGAAATTTGCTTGTTTAAGTAGAAAGTGGTATTTAGTATTGATGTTCTGGATTATGATGAAAATATGGGTATGTCTTTGAGCTCAATTAGACGAACCTGGTTAATTAACGTAAAGGGGTGGTAGATGCTCCCTTTGTACTCAGACTCCGGTCTGCATATATTGTTATAGTAATTAGTAGGCATCCTACAAGGACTTTAATTCTGGATGCACATTAAAATGATAACAGATTTAATCTTGAAATTTTCTGATACTAAAATTTATGCTGAATTTTAATTTTGAAATTTTAATGTATAGTGAATATTGATGTAAATAGAGTTAACGTTGATGTTTGTGGTAGGAATGTGTTTGTTTTTTTTTATGAATGAGGATGAAGTTATCTAGAGGAGCAGCCGAGGCGATTAACAGAAGAAAGTCAATGGACCAACACAGTTAAGGTAATGAATAGCTTTTTGTAGGATTCACAGCATTCTTGACGCCCAATAACAGAGGCTCGATTTTAATACAGGGAACACAGCAATATATATATATATATATATATATATATATATATATATATTTCTATGATATTTGATTCTGTATATAAAATACAAATAACAACGTGAAACGCTTTTCTGTAGAGCAAAAATCAATAATTATACTAAATAATTTCAGTAGCTAAAAGTCAAGTAGCATCATACTTTAATTGTGAATATTAATTAAGAATAGCGTGTGTTATATCAAAACATATTTTTACTATTGTATTTAAGCACTGAAATTTCATATTATAAACCAAGGTAACCTTCAAAAGTTAAATTATAGCAAGAGGGATGTGTAGTTTCTGAAAAATAGCTTGAGCATTTTAAATCGTTGGCAGCTATTTTCCAACAAAGCTGTCTGAGTATCGTTAAAGGTAGTTACAACTGTAACATGTAAAAATTCCAAGCAAAATCATTTGTCGACATTACTGCTACAAAACCTTTAATTTAGTATTTATTTATTTATTTAATGTTTTGCCCAGTATGAATTCTAGTACTCTAGTATATTTAGTAAACCAATAAAATTAAAGCATTCTACTAATACAGCTGATCACACTATTACAAACCTAGAGGGTAGAGGGGCAACAAATAACTTCGTAAAGTTATTCATCGAAAATAATATCGACATCGGGTTTATACAGGAACCGCACCTGTATGGCCACAAAATAACAGGTTTTGGGAGGGGGGTTACCGTCTTAAACGCGAATGGTGAACGACCGCGTAGCGGGTTAATAATAAATAATGGGACGTGCGCCGGAATTATATTAAATAATTTATCGAACGAATTTTTAACGACGGCCGAAATCAATTCAAGAGGAAATGCGTTCCACGTAAAAAGCGCGTACCTCCCGCCGGTCGATTCCCGGCGGGAAAATCCCCAAACCGAAGACTTGATAAATCAAGTAGATAATATTATTCGAAAAATCGGCAGAAATAAAAATCTAATCATCGGGGGAGATTTTAATGCCAAGTCACCACTATGGGGCAGCCCTATCGAAGACGATAGAGGCTCGCAGGTTGCTGATCTTTTTACGGAATGGATCCCTAGTGTGATAAACACTAATGATTCACCTACGTTTGAGGGGCATAGAGGCAGCAGTTTTATAGATATTACTGCAGTCTCGCACGAAATGTTAGAAACGATTTGTAATTGGAAATTGAGGTCGGACGAGGAAACGCTCTTTGACCATAAATTAATAACATGGGACGTTGAAATTAAAACAAGCGCAAACGAGCAGCTAACTATATTTCCGCGGTTCTGTAATAATGAAAGCAAATTGGGAGCGATTTAAACAAAAATTTGGCGAAAGTATCCCTGTGCTCGAAAGTGAGCTATTTAACTGCCGAGAGGCAGACAAAGTAGAAACACTCGCGAAAAAATTAAACGACGCGGTGGTAGACGCGTCGTCGTACTCCATGCCGCGAAAGAAGACATTTAAAGACAGCGTACCCTAGTGGACCCGGGAACTAACCACCAAGCGGGCAGAAACGCGTAACCTAAGGTGCCGCTGTCAACGCGCCTCGGGAGATATAAGAGAACAACGGAGAATAGAATATAATCAAAGTAACCGCGGATATAAAATATTAATAGAAGAAACGCGAACGAATAAATTTAAAGAATTCTGCACGCAAAACTCGGAGAAAGAACCCTGGGGAACCGCATACCGCGTAATTAGAGGAAAACAACAAAAAATCGGGCTCAGTAATATAAAGAAAACAAATGGCGAATACTCTGAAGGTTTTAAAACCACAGCGGAATATTTACTAGAGAAATTTTTCCCATCGGATAATCCCGAGGAGGATGAAGGGTCGCACGATTTAGTACGTCGGGAAGCTGCAGAGGCGCAAGGAACAGGTGCCAATAAGGCAATCCTAGTTCACGAGGTCGTCAGGGTTCTTAGGAGGATGAACCCTAAGAAGGCACCGGGGCATGATGGAATCACTTCAGACGCAGCTCTGGAGGCGTGCCTGTTAGTCCCGTGTGTCTTCGTCGGGTTGTTTAATCTTTGTTTAGAAAGGGGAGTTTTTCCGCGTTGCTGGAAAATCCAGAACGTGAGTTTTATACCTTAACCTTAAAAGGCGGATGCGTCAGATCCGGGCAGCTATCGTCTAATTAGCTTGCTACTGGTGCTGGAAAAGGTTTTAGATCGCGTTATGACTACGCGTGTTGAGCACCTAGTGCGAGACAGCGGCGGTTTTAATAACCGACAGTTTGGTTTCGTGGAGGGCAAGTCGACTATCGAAACGTTAGAGTTTGTTGTCAGGGAAATTAAGCAGGCGAGAGATGCTAAAGAGTACTGTGCCGTAATTGCTTTGGACATTTCAGGAGTATTTGATGCTGCCTGGGGGCCATTAATCGTTTGCGAGTTAGATCGTAGTGGTTGTCCGCGAAACTTGATGTCTTTGGTCAAGAGTTATTTCTCGGGGCGATTGGCACAAGTTGAAATTCCGAGTGAAGTTCTGTCACGTGAGGCGGAAAGGGGATGCCCGCAGGGGTCATGTTCTGGTCCCACTTTTTGGAAGTTGTTGTTTGAGAGCATCTTTAGGGTCAAGTTGCTCGCAGGATGCTCAATCGTTGGGTTTGCGAATGACACGCTTTTAATTGTAAGATCGAGATTGTTAATGGATATGCGCACAAAACCGAACGAGGCGCTTAAGAAATTACACGAATGGTCGCAGGCGGTAAAATTAAAATTTAACACGGCAAAGTCAGAGGCGCTTTACTTCGGCACGAAACCAGGACAGAGACCTCCAAGGCTAGAGCTAGGAGGGGAGAAAATCCCGTTTAAAGATTGTATTACCTACCTCGGCGTCAAGATCGACGATAAATTAAATTGAAAAGCGCACGTACAATACGTTAAAAGTAAGGGCGGCGAAATATCAAATAGAATGATGGCAGCGGCTAAAATAAAGTGGGGTTTCAGGGGCGAATCGCGGAGGACGGTCTATGCCGGAGCAATTGAACCGGCAATGCTGTACGCAGCATTTGTATGGGCGGAAGGTTGTAAAGTCCGGGAGATGCGTCAATTAACGAGCGTGCAGCGTATAACCGCGGTAAAGGCGGCGAGGGCATACAGGACCACCTCCACAGAGGCTGTCCTGGTGATCAGTAGGACTCTCCTTATCGAATATGTCGTTAGGGAGATTAGAGATAGGAGACTTATAGATATAGGGAAAAGGCGCGAAATTATCAAAGATATTAATCTTGGTAATCGAGACGTTGCAAGAAAGATCGTGGTATCAGAGTTGGGGCACTCGGCCGATATTAGAGGAATCGAGTTTGTCGAAGGAGATCGGGACGCGACGGGTATCATTATTTACACGGACGGTTCACGTATGGATGACGGGCAAGCAGGCGCGGCGTTTGTCGTGTTTAAGCAGGAAAGGGAAGTGTTTCGGTTTCAAACCAAACTCGCGAACTGGCGCACTATCTTCCAGTGCAAATTGGTAGCCATACGAGAGGCTATCGATTACGTAATAAATCACACGGGCAGAGACGATTATTATATAATCAGCGACAGTAAATCAGCGCTGACGTCATTAACTAACATGAACACCACGACAGACCTCCAGGCGGACGTCTGGAGAATAGCGCATACAGCGCTCGAGTTTCGACGTTTAAAGTTCTGTTGCGTTAGGTCGCACGATGGTAACGTAGGAAATGATAGGGCTGACGAATTAGCTAAAGAGGCCGCGACGGGCGACTTTCGGATATCACATTCGTCGATTCCGAGGTCTCTAATCAAAAGAAAGCTGCGCGAGAAATTAATTCGACAATGGGAAGAGAGGTGGAACAACGCTGCCACGGGCAGGTTGACCCACAAATTCATACCGAGCATAGAAGCTAGAGGTAGGATCGAGGTTAAGCTCGATCACAAAATGGTGCAGTTGATAACAGGGCACGGCGCCCTGCAGGCGTATTTACAAACGTTCGGTCTACCCAACAGCGACCGCTGCGAATGCGGTGAAGGTTCGGAAAGCGCAGAACACGTGCTCCTCGACTGCCCGCTTGAGGCGAGAAATCGAGGGTTGGCTGATAGCAAACTAGCTATCCTAGGTCTGGCATGGCCAAACAGCCTAGAGGAAGTCGGGGAAGTGGTTAACCAGAAGGCGTTCTGGACAGCCTTAAAAGAATTCGCGGGAAGGGTCGCGAGATTGGACAATGACAACCGCGTGTAAAATTCGGTGGGGTTGGTGAGAGGATCGGAAAATTTTAGATTGACTTGGCGTGAGTAAGGATACGAGCATAGATATAACCAAAACCAGATATAAAAAATTAAAAAAATTTAAAAAAAATTTAAAAAAAAAATAACATGATAATTATACCCAAATGTCCAATATGCACGAGAAACCCCACACACCATTGATACAGTCACTGCCTATCTTCATAATTATGTGCGGATATTCGGGAAATCGAAAATAAATAACAACAGATAAACAATAACAAATAAATCAGAAACCCTCATTAAATTAAATCAATAAAATAAACAAAGATAATAAAATAGAGTGAAACTGGGCATCCCCCTTAGGACTTGAAAGTGAAGTGATAGTGATAGTGATTGTGATCCCTCCTAAGAACATTTAGTGCATACCCACCAGGACTTTAACAGTGCACCCTCATCTTCCCCTTAGAAGTATGTTACAGTTAGATGTAGGCAGACGACCAGATCTTCGGATGCTGGAGAATTTTATTATCGAGGTAAGACTTAAATTGTGGCGGCTGTACTCGCACAAGCATTGATTTACATTAATTAGTAGTTTTTGAAATAATTTAACAAGCACGTTTTGTGCGTAATGGCGCTAGCCGACATAATGCTTGTGCGAGTGCACCTGATAAATAGGGTGATGCTTTTGCTATTTTGTGCACTGCTATATGTTTAACGCTTAGTAGACATTTATTTATATATTTATATAATTATATTTATTTATATTTTATATTTACACTTTATATTTATTAGGATGTATTGTAGTATTTTGTGGCATATTTGTTTTGTTTGACGTTCTGTCGCCATTTTGACTGCAGTATATATTTGGGAAGGAAGAGTAGAGTTGTGAAGATTGTAATCATAATATAAATCGGTTAGGGAATGATAGAGAAAGCTAGGGATGGATTTAAATTAGTTAGCTAGATTTGGATAGTTTTAAGACGACCCTTCAGGTCGCACTGGTAAGCAGAGCCGGCGTCTGCTATCCGGTATTACGGATCCCTCCCCCTCTCATTTTTGCTTGTGTTTTGTTGATCGGGTACACTCCAAAGTCAGCGCTAGGGATACCATTATTTCCAACCCTGTTTTTAGTTTTTGTTTTTAGTTTTTGTTTCAGTTTGTCAGATTTTTAGGTTTGTTAGATTGTTAGAGTTTGTTAGGTATGTTAGATTTTTATTTAGTTTTTTGTTTAGGGTGGATTAACTAGGAAGTTAGAATGAATTAGAAGCACGATTGTTTTTCGCGTTTAAACCCAATGTAGTACCTCCGGGTGGAGCATTGGGGACGTGGCCGCAAGTATGGCGGCCGTTATTCAAATTATACTGTCTTAGACAACAAAGACATGAAGTAATTTGATCTTTGCAACGGTTTCTTTTATAGGTAATTAATTACAATTTATAATAAAGTATATTGTAGTGCAACTTCCGTTATCTACAACAATTTTTAATGAAATATTAAGATTATTCTATTTGGTTGATGTTTAAATAAAATTTATCATCATGAAAATGCAGTTTGTACCTAATTTGTAAACAGATTTGTTGGAATGTGCCGACACATGGCAGAATGGTGACATCGCATCATGTGCTTAGAGGTTAATAGGTCGTAGACGCCGATGGGTAAGCCCATTTAATTTCCTAAAATTTTTGCTGCATCTTATTCCGTATACAGATATATGAATTTACGTAATATTTAATTGTTCAGCTGTAAATTACTTTATGCCCTGTTATATGCAAGCACTTCGCCGTACAAATAATTTAGTAGCGTACTTGTTAATAGAAAGAGGCTTAACCTTTTTAAGGCATAATATTTAAAATATATAGAATGATTTTATTTCATTAATCACGTGTTCAAATTTAGAAATTATTCATTGTCAAACTATGTATAAAAAGATAATAAGTTGCATAAACCATGGTAACATGTTGTTTGCAGCATTTGTTTAACTAAATGTTATTTCTTATCTTGTTTACCGAAACCTTATTTCAAGATGTTCAGTTTGTGTGTCTTCATTCCAGTAAATGAAATTTTAATTTGAGATTAACTAACAAATACTTTATTGCATGTACAAAAATTTGAATCTCTTGTACAGTTTTTCGTAGTGTTACTTCGGACTATTAAGTATAAATAAATATTGTTAATAAAGTACAGACTTCAATTAAAATTCAGTAGAATTAAAATTTAAAAAAAAAATTAGCTTTACTGTAACGTATTTTTTTTTCCTAGTTACATTTAGTTCAATAAAATAAAAATAAAACAGCTATAATTTAAAATATTTAATTTGTGAATTATAATCCAATAAAAATTAATATATAATATTAATAATAACGCATAGATTCTTATACGTTTATACTCTAAAGTTCGTTACCAAGCTCTGTCAAGTTGTCAGTCGGCACTTCATTCTCAGCGTTCGAAAGGGCAAGCTGCTTTGCAGAGGAGGTGAAGTCGAGATGGCCCTGTGTGAACACGTGGCTTCTAACAAAGTTAGAAAAAAGTAGAGGATTGGTAAATTCTTGGTGTCTGGAGGTCGAGCCTAACAGCGGTTGCGTGAGCATGATTTCCTATAAGCCTCGCTCCGTACAGTTCAGTTGATCCCTACAGGCCTAAGAAGATGGAAGCCCCTTTGGACATCATTTAGACAGTTGGTGTATATTAATTCAATAGATTATACTAATATTTTTCATCTTAGTGCAATATCTTAAGGACATATCTTGAATAATATCTCCGATAATAAATTAAAACAATTTCTGAAGTCATTATTTTAAAGCAAGAATTTATGGTTTCGTTTTATTTAATATAACATGCAGTAACATAGAAGCCGGTTTCACATGTGTTCCTTATATTTCAACCTTACCGATGAACAATATTAAACAAGGAGATTATGATGGAAATTTCCGACAGCCGAGGTTAAGGTCCAGCATTCTTAGTTCAGTTTTGATGCACGTGAGTGCTCTTTAGCATTTAATAACTTTGAAAACACAGTAAATTACTATGAATTATCAAACATTAAATATTTGAGTGACGTAAAGAGAAAATAGTTTTGAGAAATCAGTGGACTAAATAATATGTTACTTGCTTGTCAGAATGTTTGCACATGTACGCAAATAGTGTATTTTATAAAGTTCTGAATGACAACCTATGTCAGATAAAAAAAATATATAGATTCAGTTTTCCTATCTAGACGCCATATGCTGACTTGATTTAATTTACAATATGTTTAAAGATTTTGAGGTCATGTACAGGCACTTTCATCGACATATGAAATTGGCGTATTTATTATAGAATGTAAATAAATTAGAATAATTACATTTTACAAAGTCTGCACTTTGATAATTAATTTCTGTTGTGAATATCAAGGAAGTACTTCGCTGATTAAAAGAAATTTATGTATTATGAATAACTTATAAATTATACGTCTATCTAATTAAATTTTATAGAAAAGATCTATTCAGATATCTTCTTAATTTTGAATGCAAAACTTCATTAGAATTATTATGAGAAAATTTTATAAAGATACAAACTTAAATATTGCAGTTTTATATATATATATATATATATATATATATATATATATATATATATATTATGAGTAGTTTTTTACACAAGGTAAGTTGATAAATACTTACGTATTGAAATTAATAAGATGAAATAATAACTTAGACTTTTTTTAAGTAAAGCCCAAATGATCATTTCAAATCGAGCTAGTAATTGAAAGAAGGAAAATATAAGGCCTTGGACAGGATTTGAACCTGCATCTCAGTTTTGCCGGAACTGTGCGTTATCCAATTACGCTACCGAGGCCGATGGCTATAATTGGGATATTTACAAATCTAAATCGTGTACAAGTACCATATATAAACCTTATAGCCGTGATTTTGAGCGGTGCTTCCTGTCTATATCTGACATAAGTCAAAAACTTGACAATTTCAGATATGATTGACAAAAATGCTAAACGTAATTGAAAGTTAGGTTTATATATGGTACTTGTACACGATTTAGATTTGTAAATAACCCAATTATAGCCATCGGTCTCGGTAGCGTAATTGGATAACGCACAGTTCCGGCAAAACTGAGATGCAGGTTCAAATCCTGTCCAAGGCCTTATATTTTCCTTCTTTCAATTACTAGCTCGATTTGAAATGATCATTTGGGCTTTACTTAAAAAAAGTCTAAGTTATTATTTCATCTTATTAATTTCAATACGTAAGTATTTATCAACTTACCTTGTGTAAAAAACTACTCATAATATTTATATATATTAATACTTGGCTTATAGCCGTGATTTTGAGCGGTGCTTCCTGTCTATATCTGACATAAGTCAAAAACTTGACAATTTCAGATATGATTGACAAAAATGCTAAACGTAATTGAAAGTTAGGTTTATATATGGTACTTGTACACGATTTAGATTTGTAAATATCCCAATTATAGCCATCGGTCTCGGTGGCGTAATTGGATAACGCACAGTTCCGGCAAAACTGAGATGCAGGTTCAAATCCTGTCCAAGGCCTTATATTTTCCTTCTTTCAATTACTAGCTCGATTTGAAATGATCATTTGGGCTTTACTTAAAAAAAGTCTAAGTTATTATTTCATCTTATTAATTTCTATATATATATATATATATATATATATATATATAAAATCAGAAATTTATCCAAATACAATCCTTTTTGTTTTTGAAAGACGTTTTATTATTTAACATTCAAAAATTGCAAGTCCTCCTGGAATAGAAAGAGTGTGTAATGAAAACAAATTCCCTCAGTATATTTTAGATGCCTAAATTCTATTATTTTATTTTTGGCAAATATTTTTGAGGACACAAATGGTGTCCATGTTGTACTCTTGTTTGTTCACAGGTAAAGCTGAGACATCTGTATGACATCTGGTGGTTGAGGTCTTGGTAAGTGTGTCCTAAAGAGTAAAATTCAGGTTTTATGGCTATGTTAGTGGTGCTAAGATAAGGTTTCCGCATTCTCCTTATACAAGCACAGTTAAATTTTGTTGGTTATTGTATTGAAAAATACGGTGGCGTTCATTAAAAATGTTTTTGGTCTTTTATCCACCCATGACCCAAGCTCATGATCTACCCAGAGCTAACACTCGACTAGCCGTTTATATCTTAAAAGTTTTTCTTTGTCTCAAGCCATTCTCCATCCAACATTACCTTGGGCTTACATTAAAAAGAAGAAATTCTCGACCTTGTTATATCAGGTTAAGGGTTAGGAAATTTGGAGGTTTAATTTTTAGTTGATAGTCACGATGATAAGGCTTATAATGAATACTAAAGAAAGTATCTCATTATAATAAAATATTTTTATATTACATTACATCTCCTGAGTAACGTAGTAATTATATTCATAAGAATATAACTTTTGTTCAGTTGCATTTATCATGTACATAATTGTTTAATATGAGAATATAGAATCAATTTTTTTTCAGCTCATTATTTTATGAATATTTAATTTTTCTCAAAGATTTTATGACCGTTGAAGGAATTCATATAACGATTCAGTGATAAGTATTTGAAACAAAATTAAGGACTTCTTGTAGTCACAGAATTATTAGATAGATGATATCTTTGTTAGTTGTAATTATGTTTCAGAGCAATCCTAGAACTTCGTCAGAGCAGTAAGAAAGTAAGTAACGTATAGCTGGTATTCAACTTAATTCCTATAGAGGTTCGATAACCTTTAGGTTTCCAAATTTTCCCTTTAAGCAAATTTGATTTAGTCAGTTGCTTTATAAAAAATTCAGGTGGCGTCCTTTATCTTATTTTCTTCAACTTTAATAAACCCACTGACCCAATTTCATGCGACCGTGGGTCAAAAACTCAGTTAGCTAAAAGTCTTAAGAGTTTTCTTTTTCTAAAGGCCGCTTGTCATCCAACCTTACCTTGGGCTTGTTACCAATATATAAGAATTCTCGATAGGTTTAGAAAAACTCTATAAGAACCTACCACGATTTTTTTATACTTACACAACCAGCTAAATAACAAGCGAATTCTTAGTAGACTGGTAAGGTGGCTGTCAATTAAAAATAAATTATAGTTTTTGGGGGATCTAAGCGGTTACCAATACTGCTTGCCAACTGCGAAACAAAGAGGAGTCCGTTGTTTGAATACGTAGAAGTAAGATAGAAATATCACGTGTTAACATAGACATAGTTTAAAGCTTGGAAAGAGAGGGTGATTTTGTCCGTTACAATAGAACTGCAAACCAATATACAAAGAGCAATTGTGCTATAGATTGGATATGAGTGGGACAAGCAGACGTAGAACTTTAACGATCAGAAATAACGGGATAAAAAACAAGGTATATAGGCTATTTAGCTCGTATGTATTGAAGCGAAATAGAGATAACGAGTATTATTAAAGACGTGTTTTAAACACTAACTGTTGCCAGTAAGATTGTAGTTTTCGGAAAAATGTTTATAGTACGTGCGTTGTTGAGAGTGTAAACTTAAGTTTTCCTAGAAAATCGGTGTCCATTGTGAGTGAAATTCACAAAAACATATGCTTTAGCTTGTGGTGTGAGGAAAAATTTCTAAGGTTTCGTTAGCCGTTGGAGTTGTTGTTGCTAGAATTTATAGAAAAATCTAACCGTTGAATGTTTCAGGAATTGAATGTTTGTCTTGACGATGTTAACAAGATTAAAGGGGCAAACAAAGAATATATACGCCATAACGAAGGAAGGTGAGGTGCTCTCTCAAAGTTTTCAGCAAGTGTACATCTCTTTAAACTTACACAGGTAGCTAGAACTAGCTACCGGCTCCAAGTATTAAAGTTCTGTAAGTACAACTGCTACATTTTTATTTTGCACGAAGTGTGTTTTGTATACAATTGCGAATGAAGTAAGAGACAGTGTTTTGTAAAACTGGTTGATTACCTACACATTATAGAAGAGATTTGTAAGTTAGAATGCAGTATAGAGGTGGAAAATGAAATAAACCTTTGCTGATATGGTTGCAGTTAGCAGTCGTTCTGATTGCAATCCAGATGTTCCTGTAGGCAGCAGTCGTTGATGGTATGATGTCAGTCCTGGGGGCAGCGATAGAATCCAGGTAACTGTTGTTTTGTTTGCATATGTGTATAAACGGGCGTTTTATGCTTTGTGGGTATACTGTTATGAACTGAAAAGATAAACTTAGGAAGTGTTATGAATTGAACTTTTGCTATTGCATTATTACACTTAATTTTTTGTGGAAATTTAGGTTTAAGAAATAACTGATGATATTAATAATTTTTGGTATGTACAAGGTAGGGATTGACGTGCTATATTTGCACCAAAGTTTAAGGATTATTATGAGCTCGTACTAAACCGGAAGTAAAGTAAAGACTGTGGGAAAGTCCTGTTATTTCTTTTAGTAGACAATATAATTGTAAATATTTATTTGTGTAATTATGGATTGCAAAATGCATTGTGAAATTTGTTATTTTAACAAAGAGGATGTACATGATGTATAATTAATGAGTGAACGAAGGATTTTATGTTGATCTGGGAGCGTCTTTGTCTATGAATACGTTAATAAACTTAGGCGTTTTTACCGTAGCAGAATTTCTTTGTAGTTAGTTTGGTTTTTCAAAAAGCAGCTGAGCAGCCGTGGCATTTTTCGTTGCGAAGCAGAGTTATTTTAAGTTTTTGTAGTAATATAAACAGCATCGAAGGTTTGTAGCATGTTTGCATCTATATCAAATTGATTTCGCAGTAATTTTGGCCACCTAACAGTGGAACTCTAGCGTGAGTTCTGCGGTAATTTATGACGCCTAAAGGTGGGGCTCGAATTAGATTTACAAACTTGAGAAGCTTTCACAGTAATTTATAGTAATTGCTGTGAATCTTTTTATTTGAAGCCCCAAGCTTGGGTCGTCATAACTGCTGTGTAGTATCTCCCTTGAATCGGGTCCCCACAAAACGGGCGCCAAAAATGCTACGTATCTTACCTTCGGAAACTTCCCAAAAATTTTTAATGTAGTTACAAAATTTTCCACATACCTAAAATTGAACCCCAACCACCTAGACTTACGATTTATACCATCTCACGACAATACCTTCTGAAGATGCTTTTCACTCGGACGCCAAAACTTCCAGCTTTATCAGAAATATTCGCCACAGCTGCTCACTTGTGCCCTGAAAATCCTAACCTACTAAAAATTACACGACTGCCAAAAGTACATCAATATTTATTAACATTTCCAATGTGTTACGTAATAATTCAATTTACATTCCTCATGTATTTCATGCTCTAAAGCATTTTATTACTTGAGGTAAATAATATCTCAGTTTAAAGAAAATAAATTTAAAATCATACTACATCAATCCTGAAACAAAGTAACTGGGCTTATTTCCAAATTTTACTTTATACCCCAGGTCAAATACGAGCTAATAGTAAACCTCCTTTTATCTACGTGCTAACAACGGCACTGCAATTTCCTAAAACCCTTTTACCTTTTAAAAAAATTATAGTTTTCACCTTCAAGTGATATCATCAAATCATTACATAAAATTTTCATTTAGTCCTTTTCAAATTGACTCATCAACTAAAATGTCTTTATAAGATAATAAATACACAAAATCACTAAATTGTCACCCAGAAAATTACCAACAAAAGCAAACCAAAGTTTTATAAGTAAAGTTACCTGGATTTTTGTCTCAAGTGCTTTCTACATGGACGCCATCTCCAACGTGATCCTTTTTCTCGACTGCACATTCAAATACTGTCTCCAGGTTCTTTACATGGACACAATCTCCAACGTCATCTTCCTTCTCGACTGCACGTTCAAATACTGTCTCCAGGTGGCCTCTCACCATCAGGAACACACCGTTTCTAATTAAATTGTTCCACACAAGTGCACGGAACTACCATGCTCTTGTACACTAGCTTAATATAAATTAATGTGACGAAGTCAACAAAACAAAGAACTTGCATACGTATAAAGTGCGTTATATAATAAAAGGGTTTGAACGTTCCAAGCTTCTTTTTATAAAAACAATAGGTTTTTTGGTGACTTTAGATAGATTGAATAGTATATGATTTTTGATAAATGAGATTTACAACATTAATTAATTGAAAAGTGTATTTTAAATAATTTACAAAACTGTACATAATATTTGTTTTCATTATATGGAATTGAATTAACTTCATTTTATAATTCTAAATAAACGCTAGTCGAGGTTAAAGATAAAAATAATGGGAGTGTGATTTGATAATTTAAACAATAAAGGAGGCGCTATAAGTTGAATACGCCATTGATAACGAGTAATGCGGTAGCACATCAAGTTTTGTTATTTGTCGATACAAGGCCTTTAGAAGATAAAATCCAAGTAAGTTCCTGCAGGGAGTTCATAGTAATATTTATATGGTGGCCCAAACGATGGGGCGCGAATAATTGAGGGAGATCATAGCAATATTAATAAGACAGTCCAACGTCGGGGCTTGATAAATCCAGTTAATACATAGCGAAATATATATATATATATATATATATATTGCTGTAAAACCTACAGACTTTCTAGTTGCCGCTTGAAGCGAGCGGACGTGTTTTTGCCGAGCTCCCGCTTCAGCAATAACAGTAAGTTTTTATCTAGGGTTTATATTATTTATTGTTGTATTATTTTATTTGAAGCTTTGCTTTTTATTGTGTTTTATTTTTATAATTGTGTGCCATCAAATTTTAAATACAGGGCAGTAAAATAAAAATTTTAAAACAGAATTTAAACTAAATAAAAACTAAATAAATCGCGTCTTCTTTGTAATTTAAACCAAATCCGCGTTTTAAAATAATCTAAATAAATTTCGGGTTAATAAAACAAAGGTCTACTCAACTAATACTCAAAAACAATTTCGAAATAACTTAAAAGGCATTTTAATAATAAATTTAAAATAAAATCCGCCTAAATCAAGTAAAAACCGGGTAAAACAACTAAAAAGTGTGTAAATTTTTTATAGTGCGCGTATAATAAAATAATAACCAAAAACAAAATCTAAGCCCTTTTAAATCAAATAAATAACTCAAAAACTGTAAATTTTAAAACAATTTTAATATAAATTTTCCGTAATTTAAGTTCACGCGTATTTAAAAGTTCCTTTAAAATCGATTTTGGTGTAATTAAGCGGTGTAACAGTTACGGGTTGTGCTAGTTACCAAGCGATTAAGTGAAAGGTCATTTCCGGTTACCACATTCCGATTGCGCTCGACCTTATTTTGTTAATTACACATTTAAAAATAAAGTGTTCTTATTTATAAATTAGATATTTTAATATTTTGAAGTAATTAGTTTATTTAAATTTGATTTGGCGGTTTAAAATTTAAAATAAATAAATAGCGTTCTTTACGGTACATTTTAAATCGAGATATTTTTATTGCGTTAGGAAATTTATTTGATTCTAGTTGTTATTTTGACGCTTAGTGCTTGTTGTATTTTTGTTAAAATTTGATATTTAATTGGGCGGTTGAAGTTTTAATAAATACAAGGTTGTTTACGGTTCACCTTTAAACAAAACATTTTATTGGACCAACGTATTGCGTTCTTCTAGCGTCGTTCTTTTAGCGTCGTAACGGTTAGGACGTTTTTTGAGCTGCGTTTTAGGTGTCATTTTTATTGCTAGTTTTGTCAGCATGGTGGTCCACCGCGATGAGGAGCCGCTGCCCAGGAGGAAGAGGGCGATCGGTCGGAGTCTGCTAGGTCGGCGGCGGAGGGCGCTGTTGGGGGGAAACAGCTTAAGGTAGTGCTAAAGGACTTCTTGTTAGAAACTCAGGAGGAGGTACAGGAGGTAGGGAAGGAGCCTGCGTCTGCGGCGGTCGTGTCTGAGGAGTCGGGGCCTCCCGTGGTGGTCGCGGCGCCAGAATTGCCCTCTACTTCGAGAGCCCAGCGCACGATGTCGACTAGCAGCAACGGTAGCGTTAATGCTAGCGACCTCGATGAGCTGGAACTCTTAAAGTTTAGGGTGAGGAAGGCGCACGCTGCCGTCTATGGGAAGGTGCCGACGACCTCCGCCACTATCGTCGTGGAGGATAGGAAGATGGTTCGGCACGCCGTGGATGATATCCGTGACGTGACGAACCAACTGATAGGTATGGTTAGGGCGCTGCGTCTTTGTTTAGATGGTTCAGGAGAGCAAGTGTTGTTGGGGAAGTCCGGCGGTGAATTCTGTCGTTTCAGGAGGCCAGAGTCAGGGTGCGTCGGTGCAGCGCAAGGTCTCCTACGCCGCTGCAGCTTCAGGATCTGCCCTACGTTTGCTGTAAGGGTCGACGCCAGGCCAGGCCAGAAGGACGACGTGATGACGACCCTGAAGCAGAAGGTCGATCCCGCTCGAGATGGGTTTGTTGTTGTCGGAGCTCGTAGGACGCGCCGGGGCGGTGTCGTTGTGGAGTGCGCAGGTCGCGACGACGCCAAGAAACTGCAGTTGCAGGTCGGCGGGAACTGCAAGGAACTCGTAGCGAAGACCATCGAGAAGAAACGTCCACGGGTCGTTTTCCCGGGAGTCGAAGCGGGATGAAGGCTGAAGAGCTCGTGCGGTTGATTGCGAGCCAGAATCCCCGTTTCGGCGATTTGAAGCTAGAAGACCACCTGAGAGAAGTTCAGGTTTGGCGGAAAGGGCCTAGAGATCCCTTCGCCAACGTAGTCTTCGAAGTGACCCCACACTTCGAAGACGTATATTAGCTGATGCTATTAACCTCAGGTGGCGAAGAGTATGGGCCCGGGACCACTTCTCGATGACCCAGTGTTACCGGTGCTACGAGTACGGCCATCGATCGATGGAGTGCAGGGAGAAGGTACAGTGGTGCGGTAACTGTGCCGAGGTCGGGCATGAATTCAAGAATTGCCGGAAGGCAGTCCCCTGCTGTGTGGTTTGCGCTAGGGCAAACGACAGAACTGGCGGTGGCGCGAAGGTCGATACGCGCCACGACGCCAAGTCGAGTAGATGCCCCACGATGCAACGTCTGAAGCACGCAATCACACGAAACATCGATTATGGACTGTGAAGATAAAACAAAGTCCATAAGAAGCAAGAAGATTAAATTCGCGCAACTAAATCTCGGGAAAGGTAGAGGGCAACAAATAACTTCGTAAAGTTATTCATCGAAAATAATATCGACATCGGGTTTATACAGGAACCGCACCTGTATGGCCACAAAATAACAGGTTTTGGGAGGGGTTACCGTCTTAAACGCGAATAGTGAACGACCGCGTAGCGGATAATAATAAATAATGGAACGTGCGCCGGAATTATATTAAATAATTTATCGAACGAGTTTGTAACGACGGCCGAAATCAAATCAGGGAAAATGCGTTCTATGTAATAAGCGTGTACCTCCCGCCGGTCGATTCCCGGCGGAAAATCCCCAAACCGAAGACTTGATAAATGAAGTAGATAATATTATTCGTAAAATCGGCAGAAATAAAAATCTAGTCATTGGGGAGATTTTAATGCCAAGTCGCCACTATGGGGCAGCCCTATCGAAGACGATAGAGGCTCGCAGGTTGCTGATCTTTTACGGAATGGGATCTTAGTGTGATAAACACTAATGATTTACCTACGTTTGAGACGCATAGAGGCAGCAGTTTTATAGATATTACTGCAGTCTCGCACGAAATGTTAGAAACGATTTGTAATTGGAAATTAAGGTCGGACGAGGAAACGCTCTCTGATCATAAATTAATAACATGGGACGTTGAAACCAAAACAAGTGCAAACGAGCAGCTAACTGTATTTCCGCGATTCTGTAATAAAAAGCAAATTGGGAGCGATTTAAACAAAAATTTGGCGAAAGTATCCTGTGCTCGAAAATGAGCTATTTAACTGCCGAGAGGCAGACGAAGTAGAAACACTCGCGAAAAATTAAACGACGCGGTGGTAGACGCGTCGTCGTATTCCATGCCGAAAAGAAAACATTTAAAGACAGCGTACCCTGGTGGACCCGGGAACTAACCACCAAGCGGGCAGAAACGCGTAACCTAAGGCGCCGCTATCAACGCGCCTCGGGAGATATAAGAGAACAACGGAGAATAGAATATAATCAAAGTTACCGCGAATATAAAATATTAATAGAAGAAACGCGAACGAATAAATTTAAAGAATTCTGCACGCAAAACCCAGAGAAAGAACCCTGGGAACCGCATACCGCGTAATTAGAGGAAAACAACAAAAATCGCGCTCAGTAATATAAAGAAAACAAATGGCGAATACACGGAAGGTTTTAAAACCACAGCGGAATATTTACTAGAGAAATTTTTCCCATCGGATAATCCCGAGGGGGATGAAGGGTCGCACGATTTAATACGTCGGGAAGCTGCAAAGGCGCAAGGAACAGGTGCCGATAAGGCAATCCTAGTTCACGAGATCGTCAGGGCTCTTAGGAGGATGAACCCTAAGAAGGCACCGGGGCATGATGGAATCACTTCAGACGCAGCTCTGCAGGCGTGCCTGTTAGCCCCGTGTGTCTTTGTTGGGTTGTTTAATCTTTGTTTAGAAAGGGCGTTTTCCGCGTTGCTGGAAAATCCAGAATGTGAAATTTATACCCAAACCTAAAAGGCGGATGCGTCAGATCCGGGCAGCTATCGTCCAATTAGCTTGCTACCGGTGCTGGGGAAAGTTTTAGATCGCGTTATGACTACGCGTGTTGAACACCTAGTGCGAGACAGCGGCGGTTTTAATAACCGACAGTTTGGTTTCGTGGAGGGCAAGTCGACTATCGACGCGTTAGAGTTCGTTGTCGGGGAAATTAAGCAGGCAAGAGATGCCAAAGAGTACTGTGTCGTTCTTGCTTTGGACATTTCAGGAGCATTTGATGCTGCCTGGTGGCCATTAATCGTTTGCGAGTTAGATCGTAGGGGTTGTCCGCGAAACTTGATGTCTTTGGTCAAGAGCTATTTCTCGGGGCGATTAGCACAGGTTGAAATTCCGGGTGAAGTTCTGTCGCGTGAGGTGGAAAGGGATGCCCGCAAGGGTCATGTTCTGGTCCCACATTTTGAAGTTGTTGTATGAGAGCATCTTTAGGGTCAAGTTGCCCGCAGGATGCTCAATCGTCGGGTTTGCAGATGACACACTTTTAATTGTAAGATCGAGATTGTTAATGGATATGCGCACAAAACCGAACGAGGCGCTTAATAAATTACACGAATGGTCGCAGGCGGTAAAATTAAAATTTAACACGGCGAAGTCAGAGGCGCTTTATTTCGGCACGAAACCAGGACAGAGACCTCCTAGGTTAGAGCTAGGAGGAGAAAATCCCGTTTAAAGATTGTATTACCTACCTCGGCGTCAAGATCGACAATAAATTAAATTGGAAAGCGCACGTACAATACGTAAAAAGTAAGGGCGGCGAAATATCAAATAAAATGATGGCGGCGGCTAAAATAAAGTGGGGTTTCAGGGGCGAATCGCTGAGGACGGTTTATGCCGGAGCAATTGAGCCGGCAATACTGTACGCAGCTTCTGTATGGGCAGAAGGTTGTAAAGTCCGGGAGATGCGTCAATTGACGAGCGTACAACGCATAACCGCGGTAAAAGCGGCGAGGGCGTACAGGACCACCTCCACGGAGGCTGTCCTGGTGATCAGTAGGTCTCTACCTATAGAATATGTCGTTAGGGAGATTAGAGATAGACGATTAATAAATATAGGAAAAGGGCGCGAAATTATCGAAGATCTTAATCTTGGTAATAGGGAAATTGCAAGAAAGATTGTTGTATCTGAGTTAGGGCACCCGGCTGATATTAGAGGGATCGAGTTTGTCGAAGGTGATGAGGACGCGATGGGTATCAGAATTTATACGGACGGTTCACGTATGGACGATGGGCAAGCAGGCGCGGCGTTTGTCGTGTATAAGCAGGAAAGGGAGGTGTTTCGGTTTCAAACCAAACTCGCGAACTGGTGCACTATCTTCCAGTGCGAATTGGTAGCCATACGAGAGGCTATCGATTACGTAATAAACCATACGGGCAGAGACGAGTATTATATAATCAGTGATAGTAAATCGGCGCTAACGGCTTTAACAAACATGAACACCTCGACAGATCTCCAAGCGGACGTCTGGAGGATAGCGCGTACGGCGCTAGAGTTTCGACGTTTAAAGTTCTGTTGGGTCAGGTCGCACAATGGTAACGTAGGAAACGATAGGGCTGACGAATTAGCTAAAGAGGCCGCGACGGGCAACTTTCGAATATCACATTCGTCGATACCGAGGTCTTTAATCAAAAGAAAGCTGCGCGAAAAATCAATTCGACAATGGGAAGAGAGGTGGAACAACGCTGCCACGGGCAGGTTGACCCACAAATTCATACCGAGCATAGAAGCCAGAGGTAAGATCGAGGTTAAGCTCGATCACAAAATGGTGCAGTTGATAACAGGGCACGGCGCCCTGAAGGCGTATTTACAAAGGTTCGGTCTAACCAATAGCGACCGCTGCGAATGCGGTGAGGGCGCGGAAAGCGCAGAGCACGTGCTCTTCGACTGCCCGCTTGAGGCGGGAAATCGAGGTTGGCTGATAGCAAACTAGCTATCCTAGGTCTGGCATGGCCAAAGAGCCTAGAGGAAGTCGGGAAGTGGTTAACCAGAAGGCGTTCTGGACAGCCTTAAAAGAATTCGCGGGAAGGGTCGCGAGATTAGACAATCAATGACGACCGCGTGTAAAAATTCGGTGGGGTTGGTGGGAGGATTGAAAAATTTTAGATTGACTTGGCGTGAGTAAGGATACGAGCATAACCAAAACCTGATATTAAAAAAAAAAAAAAAAAAAAAGATAATTATACCAAAATGTCCAATATGCACGAGAAACCCCACTCCATTAATACAATCACTGCCTATCTTCATAATTATGTGCGGAAAATCGGGAATAAATAATACCAAATAAACAATAACAAATAAATCATAAACCCTCATTAAATTAAATCAATAAAGTAAACAAGGATAATAAAACAGAGTGCAACCGCGCATCCCCCCAGGACTTGAAAGTGAAGTGATAGTGATAGTGATTGTGATCCCCCCAAAAACATTTAGTGCATACCCACCAGGACTTTAGCAGTGCACCCCGTCCCACCTTTAGAAGTAAGTTACAGACGACCAGATCTTCGGATGCTGGAGAATTTTATTATCAAGGTAAGACTTAAAATGTGGCGGCTGTACTCGCACAAGCATTGATTTACATTAATTAGTAGTTTTGAAATAATTTAAGAAGCACGTTTGGTGTGTAAAGGCGCTAGCCGACATAATGCTTGTGCGAGTGCACCTGATAAATAGGGTGATGCTTTCGCTATTTTGTGCACTGCTATATGCTTAACGCTTATTAAACATTTATTTATATATTTACATAATTATATTTATTTATATTTTATATTTACACTTTATATTTATTTATATATAGCATGTATTATGTGGCTTATTTGTTTTGTTTGACGTTCTGTCGCCATTTTGGTTGCAGTATATATTTGGGAAGGACGAGCAGAATTGCGAAGATTGTAATCATAATGTAAATCAGTTAGGGAACGATAGGAAAGCTAGGGATGGATTTAAATTGGTTAGCTAGATTTGGATAGTTTTAAGACGACCCTTCAGGTCGCACTGGTAAGCAGAACCGGCGTCTGCTATCCGGTATTACGGATCCTTCCCCTCTCATTTTGCTTGTTGATCGGGTACACTCGAAAGTCAGCGCTAGGGATACCATTATTTACAACCCTGTTTTTAGTTTTTGTTTTGTTTTTGTTCCAGTTTTTGTCAGATTTTTAGGTTTATTAGATTGTTAGAGTTTGTTAGGTTTGTTAGATTTTTAGGTTTGTTAGATTTTTATTTAGTTTTTATTTAGGGTGAATCAACTATGAAGTAAGAATAAATTAGGAGCACGACTATTTTTCGCGTTTAAACCCAATGTAGTACCTCCGGGTGGAGCATTGGGGACGTGGCCGCAAGTATAGCGGCCTTAATTCAAATTATAATGTAAAACCTACAAAAAGCCTCACCAGGGTAAAAAAAAATATTCGAGCCTCTCGAACTGGGCACCAAGATTTGCGGTGATTCTCGCCCTGTTGAATCTCTTCAGAAAGTCGATTTTTACTCTTTCCGAATCGGCTGCTCACCTAGTTAAAACTTTCATCCTCATTCATAAAGAAAAACAAACACATTCCTACCACAAACATCAACGTTAACTCTATTTACATCAATATTCATAATACATTAAAATTTCAAAATTAAATTTCAGCATAAATTTCAGTATCATAACATCTCAAGTTTAAATTTGTCATCAGTTTTAATTTGCATCCAGAATTAAAGTCCTGGTAAGATGCATACTAATTAAGTTACAATATGTGCAGACTTATGTCTGAATAAAAGGGAGCATCCTCCACTCCTTTACTCAAAAACATTCCCAAATTTTCATCATAAACAAAACATAAACTGCTAAATACTCCTTTCTACTTAAACAAGAAAATTTTACCTTAAATTCAAAATTTGTTGTTTATACAAATTCACTACTGTCCATTCTTTTATCAAATAAATTATAAAGATATCCAACACACACCAACACATCAAAGTTCGAACAAAATTGTATAATTTACCTGAAGGTTACTGCACTAGTGGCTTCAATGTACATCGTCCTTGCTAATTTCACCATTCCAACTGGGTTATGTTTCCGTCCTCAGATTCCTGGTCGCCTTTTAAAATTCATCTACAACACCATTCGTCTAAAAAGGTTTCAGGGCTTCTCAGGAACGCATCTATGTATATCTAAATCTTGTTTTGTGGATCCAATCACGTTTACGAATATCATTTGATTATTAACACCCCCGAAAAATAGCACTGAAATTCATAATTCTTTCACGCTATACCCAAAACTGCCTACTTTTGTTTATTCATTTATCGTTGCAAATTTGGATAATTGGTACAGTAATACACGCAAATATAACTAGACTTTATTACCTTGTATCTTCTTTTCTAAGTGTACTAATGCATAATAACTTGTATCGTAGCACGTAAAGAGCAAACTGTTTTAAAGTATTCAATAATCACAAAATATAAGAGCAAACTGTTTAAACTATTGAATCAAAATCGAAAATCTAAGAGAGCGAAACTGTTTAAAGTCCGGGTTTATATAATAGCTCGCCTGTACGTCGGTTTTGTCTCGCGACGGCCAGTTTTCAGAATTTCGCATACTATGTTCCCTTTTCGACAGTCCGGCACAGCAATTCTAAAAATTTGCACACGCGCCAGTTGAAAATCTAAAAAATTTTCACACGACACGCAACGCGTCTGCAAACAACTAACTAACTTTGTATAGAAAGCGTAACGTTCACACCTCTCATATCTGCATCTTATTTCCACCAATCGCAAACCCAGTGAAGTTGCTCAAATCACGCCTTCTATTATACGTGTCTCGGCTTTGCGCGTTTCATCTATCTTTTTCTACCCTGGTCTGAGTGGTGCAAATCGATATTCTTTACTATCGGTTATTTCAGTCTACGTGGATCCGCGACGTGCCTTACTTGAGTTAAATAACCCCGTATCTAGCCTTCCCGTTAATATAAGCTACGGTTTATCCGACCGTTTGCAATATACGCAGAATTTTCATGTTTATCTATTCAAATTTATTAAAACTTTGTATTTAAAAATACGCAGGTGTTCAATCGTAATACTTCTACGTATTTGAATATTATTGGGTCTTTAACAGCTTTTATGCATATTATATATTACTAATGGTTCAATTAATTCCAATTAAAATAATAATGAATGGCATTGACTTCTACCCTTTAATTTTTAGCGAATACAAATTAAATATTAATTATTATTTGTACATTTTGTTTAATACTCGTTACTTAAAAATTGAATCAATTAATATAAATTTTGCACATAATTTCTATTTGTTTCTTGGAACAATTAAATTACATACAAGTTGAGCATTTTAATTCTGCTTGTTTTTATAGAAAGCGTCTAGTGAATAATTTAAATCCCTTATTTTTAATGAAACGAATAAATTTTTATGCTCCGCGGTTTTTAATAACGCGTATTATCTAATAAAATTCCTTATACACGGTGATTAAAATTATTTGATGTCGTTAATTAATTTTCTACTTTGGTCTAAATTTGAGTAATATATATATATATATATATATATATATATATATATATATTCAAAAATTAATGGACTGCTTGGTAATATTTTATTAAATGGTTGTTTAATATTTTTTGGGTATATAGTCCAAAATGATTAAAATAGATGATTAATTTGAAATAGGTTTATTTCAACTTGACGTTTCGGCACATACTTTGTGCCTTTTTCAAAAGCTATAAAAGAATGGAAATAGCAGAAAATATATAAATATACAGGTGTAACAATTTAAACAACACCAACATCACCTACATTAATTCAATATCTTTCTGTATTATTTTTTTTTAATTTTTGTCCACGCTGTAACATACTCGTGCAATTTTTGAATCTGCAATTCTACGAATCCTCGTTACTAACGTTACTTTTTTGTCAGAACTGTATAATTTTTGTATATAATTTTAAGTGTCAATCATTTTTTCGTTTTAATTTCAATTACTTGTGTTTAATACTTGAAGTAAGTTACACCTGTATATTTATATATTTTCTGCTATTTCCATTCTTTTATAGCTTTTGAAAAAGGCACAAAGTATGTGCCGAAACGTCAAGTTGAAATAAACCTATTTCAAATTAATCATCTATTTTAATCATTTTGGACAATATACCCAAAAAATATTAAACAACCATTTAATAAAATATATATATATATATATATATATATATATATATATATATATATACAGGGTGAGTTTTAGTGTGGCAACGGTCGATAACTCCGTTATTATAAAAGCTACGTAAACCAAATTTGAGGCATATTAGGCATGCCTAAAGTGCACATTTAAAAATATTTGAAGCATACAGGGTGTTTCATAATTCCAGGGCATATTAAACTTATATTTTTTAAATGGAACACCCTATATATTATTACATTTTGAAAAGCCCATAAAAGAGCTTTAATTTGATATCAAATTGTATCTGTCTATTCCTTTTAGTTTTGAGATATTCAACTGTTTTTAGAAAAAATGTCCCCAATTGGATACATTGCCACTGCACTAATACACAACTTATGTTAATTTTCAAGATGCAGAAAATTTTACCATATACCATAGTATATTTGTAAATATAACTTTTTTGAAATTTCTTCACAGTATACAGGGTGTGTCAGGTTTCGCAAATTGCAATTTTTAAGATTTTTTTTAAATGGCACCCTACCAATTTTATTGCTACAATGGATAGTTCATTAAGTGTCCTTTCATTTTTGTTAAGCATTCCCTATACCTAAATCCATTACTTTCTGAGATATTTTTGATTTTCTTCAAATTTTATTAATGTTTTTAATTTACATAAGTAAAAATAACTTACTATTGGAGAATATTATAAAACAATTAATACATTTTGATTAACAATCAACTACAGTTATCCAATAACAATTTTCACTAAAGATATGACAACCTACAATAATACGCTATCAACAGAATTCTGCCAGATCAACAATATGCATTTTATAGAAAATATTCAAACAGGAAATCAGGCAGGCTTTGAAAAAATAACTATTACATGTAAAGTGTCATTTAGGTTTATTAATTGTAGTGTGTTGTCATATAACACATTATCAGTTCTGTTTTAAATGTAATCTTTGAAGGAGTTTTCAAAATGAATTTTACAGTGGAAGAACAAATAAATATTATTTGGGTATTGAGAGCAAGTTTAAAAAACTTCCTACTTGCATCAAGAATATACCAAGAGAGATATCCTGTTAAATGACAACACACTACAATTAATAAACCTAAATGACACTTTACATGTAATAGTTATTTTTCAAAGCCTGCCTGATTTCCTGTTTGAACATTTTCTATAAAATGCATATTGTTGATCTGGCAGAATTCTGTTGATAGCGTATGATTGTAGGTTGTTATATCTTTAGTGAAAATTGTTATTGGATAACTGTAGTTGATTGTTAATCAAAATGTATTAATTGTTTTATAATATTCTCCAATAGTAAGTTATTTTTACTTATGTAAATTAAAACATTCATAAAATTTGAAGAAAATCAAAATATCTCAGAAAGTAATGGATTTAGGTATAGGAATGCTTAACAAAAATGAAAGGACACTTAATGAGCTATCCATTGTAGCAATAAAATTGGTAGGGTGCCATTTAAAAAAATTTTTAAAAATTGCATTTTGCGAAACCTGACACACCCAGTATACTGGTAAGAAATTTCAAAAAAGTGATATTTACAAATATACTATGGTATATGGTAAAATTTTCTGCATTTTGAAAATTAACATAAGTTGTGTATTAGTGCAGTGGCAATGTATCCAATTGGGGTCATTTTTCTAAAACAGTTGAATATCTCAAAAACTAAAAGGAATAGACAGATACAATTTGATATCAAATTAAAGCTCTTTTTATGGGCTTTTCAAAAATGTAATAATATGTAGGGTGTTCCATTTAAAAAAATATAAGTTTAATATGCCCTGGAATTATGAAACACCCTGTATGCTTCCAAATATTTTTAAAATGTGCACTTTATGCATGCCTAATATGCCTCCAAATTTGGTTTACGTAGCTTTTATAATAACGGAGTTATTGACCGTTGCCACACTAAAAACTCAGCCTGTATATATATATAAATATTATAAGTAGTTTTTTTACACAAGGTAAGTTGATAAATACTAACGTATTGAAATTAATAAGATGAAATAATAACTTAGACTTTTTAAGTAAAGTCCAAATGATCATTTCAAATCGAGCTAGTAATTGAAAGAAGGAAAATATAAGGCCTTGGACAGGATTTGAACCTGCATCTCAGTTTTGCCGGAACTGTGCGTTATCCAATTACGCTACCGAGGCCGATGGCTATAATTGGGAAATTTACAAATCTAAATCGTGTACAGTACCATATATAAACCTAACTTTCAATTACGTTTAGCATATCTGACATAAGTCAAAAACTTGACAATTTCAGATATGATTGACAAAAAAATGCTAAACGTAATTGAAAGTTAGGTTTATATATGGTACTGTACACGATTTAGATTTGTAAATTTTCCAATTATAGCCATCGGCCTCGGTAGCGTAATTGGATAACGCACAGTTCCGGCAAAACTGAGATGCAGGTTCAAATCCTGTCCAAGGCCTTATATTTTCCTTCTTTCAATTACTAGCTCGATTTGAAATGATCATTTGGACTTTACTTAAAAAGTCTAAGTTATTATTTCATCTTATTAATTTCTATATATATATATATATATATATATATATATATATATTGAAGTGTCAGTAAGAAAAAGGGTAAAAAGGTTATTTGTATGAAGGTAGTGTATGCCAAAGAAAGCCAAATATCAGATCCCGTAACTGAAAAATTTATGTTTGCCGTACTTTAAAAATGTTAAAGTATGTGGAGTATATTAGTCAAAGTATAAGTGCCAAGACGTAAGACAATGACTTGATGACGTGAGAAAGCACAGTATTCAAGGATTTACACTGAGCTGTATATTAATGAGCCATAGAATGTACATTTGCTAATCGATAAACCGGATGCGTCTGTAGAAATTCCACTATTCACCATGTAGACCCAGGTTTATATGTGTAACATTTCGGCACTTATTTTAGTAGAATCAACCTTTGGACAAACATGTAATATCAAAATTATAAGTGAAAGACATTGTCAAATATGATTGAAGGGTGATGCAGTATTAGGAACCAATGAGTGAACATTTATATATGAAATAGTACAGTGTAAAAGAACGATTGTAAGGTATTAGTGACACGAACTTGTTGAAACGATTTTATTGGATGTATAATTTGTAAAAATGTATAGAAGAGTAGGCATATTTAATTGTAATAATCACCTAGGAAAAGGTAAACAGGAATTCGATTTAGAAACATTTTGGTAGTAAGACTTGTTTCTGTAATACTGCGCTAAAGTTTGAATATTATAAAGTTAATAAATGAGTTTGAAATGTTTAAGAGTTTAATTTATATAAAGAAGAGTACGGATAAGCTAAAGGAATAAATATAATAATAGTAACGACGAATTGAAAAGTGTAAGAGTGTAATAAAGCGAGATTGGAAAAGGCGGAATAACGAATTGGATTTGGAACGAGATTGATTAAAGGCAGAAAGGTATTGAATAGATTTATGAGATTGAAGACGGCGATATTAATGGAATAGATTTGGATATGGTATTATGGATAGAATGGTATTGAATGGTAATTAGTAGAAAGCAGTGATTTGGAAAGAGTAGATAAAGTAAAAGGAAGTATTGATTTGGAACGAGCGGTTTAAGTAAGAAAAAAGCAGTGATTTGGAACGAGCGGAGCAGATAATTTGAAAAAGGAAAGCATTGGAGTATCAGGATTTGTACGAGTAAAGAAGATTCAACATCAGGAAAATTAGCGCAGGGGAAGTAAAATTAAAAGGTAGTCAAAATTCTAAATTTGGTCATATTTATTTTAGATTTGGGGGATAGCAAAATTAATTTAAAGAAACCTGGAGTCTGGACAGCAGATCATTCGTAGTGATAGTGCCACGCATTGTAAAGACGCATACGGCGAGTGAGATTTTTAAGCCAGTTTTCAGAGAGGCCGGCAGCAACGTGTAAAAAGGTGAGTACTGTGTATTTTGAACGTCAAAGTCATAAATTTGGTAATTAATTAATTTGGCACAAGGCTACGTGGATCTGTTATAAAAGTTTGGCATATACAAGTAAAAGATTACAGGTACAAAAATAGAGGTAGTGCTGTTTGGTTGGTGCATTGCACATCTACTTACCACTGAACTCACGGTAAGTAGGTGGATACCCTGAGAGGAAGAGTTTTTAAATAGTCGAGGCATATTAATACAGTTTTGTTTTATAAACCAACCAAACGTAGATAAAGCAAGAAATAAAAAATAAATATTTTCATATCATATATAAAATTAAAATTAAATAAAAAATAAAAAAGGCGGGGTGCAGCATAAGAATACATATATATATATATATATATATATATATATATATATATATATATTTATACATATATATATATATATATTGATGTGCATCTATACCTGTATAAAATCGAGTCCGACAAATTGGGCGTCGCATTTGTTGCGAAGATCTCCGTCGTTGCTTAAATCGAGCTTGGGTAAATTAATTAATTAATGCAAAATTACCTGTAGAGAACTTCACTAATCATCACCTAAATAAATTTTATTTCTACTCTTTCGATCATGGTATGTTCTAGTTGGGTATCCTCTGAAGATGCTCTCCATAAAGACACCACACGGCTAGCTCTGCTCACTACTTCCCCAGGGATACTCACCACGGCTGCTCATCTGCTCTACAATCCATAACTATCTTCCTATTTAATAATAATAATAAAAAAAATTAAAATATAGGTTTTCTAACCAAAAACACACAATCTCAATTATTTACAAAATTGATCCACATTAAGTATTCCATGCTTCTCCTCAATATTAAAATATCAACTTCATACAACAAAGATTTCCTGCGAGCAAAAAAATTTAGAAGTTTGGGAGTCTTTAAAAGTGTAACTTTGTAAGGGGTGGTCTGATTTTAAATCTGTTTGCAGATTCAAATTCGGTGTAAAATTCTAGACTAATTTGATGTGTCGCATGTCTAAAAGATTTATAAGGACAGCCAGAAATCGCTACCGGAAAAAAAAACTTAAAATGAGGGTAGCTCCATGGGGGATGATGCTATCTGAAAGTTTCCTAGAGATTCGGGTAGCTGAGAAACTACTAATATTAATTGATACCAAACAAGATAGGTTTATCTCGAAAGATGCAATGACTAGTCGAAGAAAAGTATTTGTTAGGTTTGCTTATAGAGCAAAGAGCAGAATTTAGAGGTTCAGGACTTTAAAAGTGTAACTTTGCAGGGGTGGTCCGATGTTAAATTTGTTTGCAGATTCGGATTCTGCATAAAATTCTAGACTAATTTGATTTGTAGTATGTCTAAGAAATTTATAAGGACGGTCAGAAATTGCTACCCGCAAAAAATCTTAAAATGAGGGTAGCCTCCTGGGGGATGATGATGTCTGAAAAATGTAAAGAGATTTGGGTAGCTGAGAAAAATCTAATATTAATTGATACCAAACAAGATAAGTTTATCTCGAAAGATGCAATGGCTAGTCGAAGAAAACTATTTGTTAGGTTTGCTTATAGAGCTTTGAGCAAAATTTAGAGGTTCAGGAATTTAAAGGGGTACAACTTTGCAGGGGGTGATCTTATTGCAAATCCGTTTACAGATTCAGATTCTGCATAAAATTCTAGACTAATTTGATGCATTGCATGACTGAAAAATTTATAAGGACAGTCAGAAATCGCTACCAGCGAAAAATCTTACAATGAGGGTAGCTCTCCGGGGGATGATGCAATCTAAAAAATTCCTAGAGATTCGGGTAGCTGAGAAAATTCTAATATTAATTGCTACCAAACACAATAGGTTTATCTCGAAAGATGAAAAATGGTTAGTCGAAGAAAACTATTTGGTCCAGATGTTTGAGGAAATGTGGATGCTGGAGGAAATGTGGTCCCAGAACCGGCAACCTCCTCCTACTGAAGTGTTTCCCTAAATATTATATTATAACATAGCACTTCTAAACAAAATAGATATTAATTCTGAAATGATAACTATGCTAGACTAATAATATGCGCATGTCGTTGTTGATTATGCGTAATTTGAACGTCTGAATTAACTGATGCAGGCGTTTCAGTACTAATAGCCCATTTATTTCCATTTTTTTCATGATAAAACAAGTCAAAGGTTGTGAAATAACCGATAGCAACTTTGTATTTAATAAAACTGCTCTTCATAAAAATATTTGTTAGTAGTGCAGTGTAAGTACATGAATTAAATAAATATAAGTATTAAGTCTCAAAACTCAAAAGGTCTGTATTCAAACGCTAATGTATACACATATCATACTAGTATTAGCAGAAACAAGTAAAAAACTAGAAGTATTACTGAATAAATTGAAAGAAATGTCAGACATAAAAATAAACAAAGACATATAGATTAAGTGGTAAAACTATTTAATAGAAAATCATGCTGGACCAAGGATTACAAAAGATAATAGAAGAGTCAAAATACGTATGCATAAGTAATAACAATACCTATGACAATTACAGTAAAGTGGACGTTTAAAATGAAATAAAACAAGAAGGGTTGTTTTTGAGTGTAAAACCGCGACGGTTTTATTTAAAATATCTCATTCGCTAGGAAAGGAGAGTTGAGCGCTATGTTAAATACTCGTGATAAGCAATTTAAAAGTCATAAGGTTAAAACTAATCGAGATAAAGTGTTGCTGAAATGAGGTTTGGATCAACTGGACAAACAAAGGCTAAAATGCTATTTTCGCATTGGTTCATAAAAATATAAGCGTTTTCATTGTAATTGAAACGGTAATTGTATAAAAGTATCAAGTCTGTATAGGGTAAACCCGGGCGAAATGGCCACACTTGCCGAATAACTGTAATATATTTATTGCGCTTTGAATTAGCAAATTAAAATTATTATCAAAATTTAAATCAATTCTTTGTTTATTTAAGTTGTGTACGTTATTTTTAATACTCAATCAATTTTGACTAGAACTCTTACTATATGCGGGTCTGTAAGGTGGACATCTATACCGGTATATGCGGATGATTTTGCCAGTACATAATTTGCAATGCGGTAGAGATGGCCTTGGCAATTTTACCTTATAAAAAAGGTTTGCGTAATGTGAAATTTGGAAAAGTATAAACTACCAACAAAATATGTTATTTTAAATTACATGTTATTCAAGTAAAAAAGCAATATCCTGGTAATAATATATAATGGTAAATTTTAAACCGAACACAATTCAGCATTAAACTAAAAACTAAATTAACAAAAGTCATAGATGTGCAATGAATTGTTTTCCAAACTTCATGCACATATTGGGAAAGTTTGAGCACATTTCATGCAACCATCGCCTACATTTGATGCACTGTATCTTTCATCATCATTAGGTCTTCATTCCTGAAACTGGTTACACGCGTACCCTCATTGTTTCCTATTCTAAACTAACCTACACATTTCCCTGAAATATGCACAGTCTCCATCTATCCTATCGGATCCAGGTCTACATCTACCTCCTTTTTCCTATCTCTGCTTATAATATATCCCATACTATTCCCCAAAAATGTCCTAGAACGTTTTCTGCCTTTCTATTTCTCCTATTTTTTTTCACAGATATTTTTATTCACCTACTATTTCTATAACCTATTTGTTATTAACTTTGTCTGTCCATGCTATCATCCTCATACATCTGAAACCCAACATTTCAAAAGGCTGCTAATGTTTTTCTGTCTACTTTTCCTACTGCCCGTATTTCATAGGCATACTGTGCTGTGATCCACAAATATGCTTTCAACAATTTTCTTCTTGTTTTTAAGTTTGTTGTCCTTGATCATAAGGAACTTTCTTTCTTGTTAGATGCAGTTCGGTCCTCTTCTATTGTTTTACAATTATATACCCTATTTCCCTGACTTTCAGTGGTTGTGAAGGGGGGGGCTTCGTAGCATGTGGTACGTGAGTGACTACTACGCCCAAGGTTCCGGATTCGAATCCCGACACAGTCAGCTTGAAAAATGTTAAGTGAGCATTTTCCAAAAAATTCACCCTCGTTCGGATGAGAGGTAAAATGAAGGTCCCGTGTGTGAGTGTTGTCACGCGCGTTAAACATCCCTACCTTGCTTGAAACAGCATGAGTTCGGCAAAATTCCAAATTTTCCAGTTAAAAAACTCGCTTCCTGGCCAATGTAGTACCTTCGGGTGGAGCATTAGAAAATCACATGTTAGGTATGTAAAAGGGGGTGGATCTGTAGCGTAGTTGGTATGCGTGTGATTACTACGGCCTAAATCCCGGGTTCAAATCCCGACACGGTCTGCTTGAAAAATACTAGGCGAGCATTTTCCAAAAAATTCACCCTCGTTCAGATGAGAGGTAAAATTGAGGTCCCGTGAGTGAGTGTTGTCACGCACGTTAAAGATCTCTATCTTGCTTGGATCAGCAAAAGTTCGGCAAAATTCAAAATTTTTTAGTTAAAAAAAACTTGCTTCCTGGCCAATGTAATACCTTCTGGTGGAGCACTGGAAAATCACATGTAGTATATGTAAAGGGGGTTAAGCAACCTGTGGCTGCCAAAATCCCTCAACACTTAGACATTTCCCTAATTGATAGTTTTTCAGGAAATCCTTTCACACAATTAACATTATTCGAGAATATTGCACAACCAATACTTGTAGTTGCTTATAATAATCATCATCTTAAGTACAGTTATTTTTTCGTCATTAGTTTATCTATCTTGGAACGAGTTGGATGCGTACCTCCATTGATTTCTGTTCTGAGCTAGCCTACACATTTCCCTGAAATTCCTACAGTCTACCTCTTTCACTATCTGTGTCCAGTAGTCTAACCTAGGTCTACCTCTATTTCTCTTTTTCCCTATCTCTGCTTCTAATATATTCCCTACTATTCCCTCAGGCCGTAGTATGTGACCTATCATCCTATCTCTCCTATTTTTTACCGTTTTCCATATATGTCCTTCTTCCCCTACCATTTTAGTACCTCTTTGTTCTTAACTTAGTCTGTTCATGATATCTTCATCATACGTCTGAAGCACCGAATTTCAAAGGCTTTAACCTTTTTTTTGTTCACTTCTACTACTGTCCAGATTTCACGGCCGTACAATGCTCTGTTCCACATATATATTTTAAGCAATCTTTTCCTTGTTTCTATGGTTGTCTTTGAACACAGTAGTTGCTTTTTCTTGTTAAATGTAGCACGACCATGTGCTAATTTTTGTTTTATATCTTTTGCGCTTTTTCTATCTTGCGTTATTTGGCTTCCTAGGTAGCAGAAATCCTTAACTTTTTGTAAGTTCTTGTTACCTATTTGTATTCTTGTTTTTGATTTAATTTCTCCTTCTTTACATACTAGTATTTGAGTTTTAGTTTTGTCAATTATCATACGGAATTTCTCTGTTGGAACTGTTTCCACTTCATTAAGAGCACCTTCTAACTCGTCCTTGCTAGATGCTAATGACGCAATATCATTTGCAAATCTAAGCATATCAATTTTTTGTCCCTGCATAGTAATCCCAAACGTCTTCCTGCATTTGAGAGTATTCATTGCCTCTTCAAGTTAAAAATTAATGGAGATAAGGCACATCCCTGTCTCACCTCTTACCTAATGTTTACTTCTCTACGTTCCTGCTCTAATTCTATTACTGTAGCTTGCTCCTTGTACATGCAATGTACCATTCGTCTATCCCTATAATTCATTCCAATCTTTTTGAGTATTTCGAACATTTTTTCCATTTTACATTGTCAAATTCTTTTTCCAGATCTACAAATCCATTGATTTTTTCCATTGTGTTTGTTTATGAAGAACTGGTCCACAAAATGGTGCTAGAAAAGAATATATATGCCTATCAAAAAGGAAAAAAGACTATTTAACCAAAGCAAGAATTATAAATTGGAGAGATACAGGTATAAGTGAAATGAAAATTTTTTTGTGTCTGCAAATTTGGATGCAATGAAGTAAAAAATGTTATGTCAAAAAATAGGTTCGAACTTCTTCTGAGTAATTGGCATTCTGCAAACAACGAAGCCAATGATGTTTCTACAAGACTTTATAAAATCAAACCCTTAAAAGACCATATAAGAATAAATTTTGAAAATTCATAACGCCATTAAATAATATTTGCATTGATGAATCCTTAATTACTTTCCGAAGCCGTCTTTCTTTTCTGCAGTATATAAAAAATTAGCGTCTTAAATTGAGTGTGAAATTTTTCAAATTGTGCATTGAAGATGGATATACATACGATTTCAAAAAATACTGCGGCAAAGAAAAACAAATACTTCGAATAGTGTACTGACATCAGTTGTCATGGGCCTTTGCGAAAATATGCTTGATTGTGGACGTACAATACACGTAAATAATTATTATGCAAGCATTGAATTGGCGCACTAACTTTCATATAGACAAACACACCTTGTTGAAACTTTACGAAAAAACCGGAGCGGAATTTCAAAGGAAATTTCTGAGAAAAAAATTAAAAAAAAGAAATAGTTGGAATGGAAAGTAATACCGAAATCACAATAATAAAATGGTGTGACAAACATGATGTGCTAATGTTATCAACAAAACATACGAACGCAATGCTATCGCTAACATCAAAACAAGGAAAAGAAGTAAAAAGCCAGGTGCAATTATTGATAATAAAAGTAAAAGTTTTATCGATTTATCAGATCAGATAAAAGCGAATCATACCTGCTTGAGAAGAGGTATAAAATGGTACCGTAAACTTGCCATCGAAATCTTATTAGGTTCTGCATTGGTGAATGCTTTCATAATATACAAACGAACGACTGGCAAAAAATATTAGCATAACACTGAATAGTGTTAAAGAAAATATCGTTAAAGATTAATTACAAATATCACTGGAAGTGAAAAACATATTTTAAAAGAAGTGGGTACCAGTAACAGAAGGAGAAGTGTGTCTTGTTATAAAACGCTAGCCGAGGAACATATCAGGAAATATACGGGATCTCAAGCTACACAATTACGCTGGAAATGCATACATCATCATCATCAACATTAGGTCTTAAGTCCTAGAACTGGTTGGACGCGTACCCTCATTGTTTCCTAGTCTGAACCAACCTACACACTTCCCGGAAAATTTGCAGTCTGCATCCATCACTATCTGTGTGTAGAAGTCTGATATCGGCTACCTCCACCTATCTTTTCCTATCTCTGCTTGTAATATATCCCGTGCTATTCCCCAGAAATGCATTAGAACATGTCCTCCTATTTCTCCTATTTTTGTCGTTTTCCACAGATATCTTTATACCGCTACTATTTCTACAACCTATTTGTTATTAACTTTGTCTGTCCATGCTTCTATCCTCATATATCTGCAGCACAACATTCCAGAAGGCTTCTATCTCTTTCTACCTGCTTTTCCTACTGCCCCTATTTTATAAATGTACTGTGCTGTGCACCACACTATGCTTTGAACAGTTTTCTTCTTGTATCTATATTCGTTGTATTTGAACATAGCTGCTGTTCTTTCTTGTTTGATGCAGTTCGGTCATCTTCTATTGTTTTACAGTTATATACCATATTTCCCTGATATTCAGAGGTATGTGAAGGGGGGTAAGCAGCCTTTGGCTGCCAAGTTCCCCCAGCACTTAAACCTTTGTCAAATTAATAGTTTTTCCAATTTATCCTTTCGCACAATCAAACATTACTTAAAAATATTTCACAACCAACACCTGTAGTTGTTTATAATAATCGTCAGATTTAAGAGCACTTATTTTTTCGTCATTGGGTTTTAGGCCTTGAAACTGGATGGACTTGTTCTTCAGCTTATTTACGTTCTGAGCTAGCCTACACAGTTCCCTGCAATTCTCACGACAGCCTATATACAGCTCGATTCCCTTCTATTGTTTTCTAATTATATGCCCTATTTCACCAAGATTTGGTGATATGTGAAAGGGGCGGCTCCGTGGCGTAGTTGGAATGTGTGTGATTACTATGCCCAAGGTCTCGGGTTCAAATCCCGACACGGTCCGCTCGAAAAATGTTGGGCAAGCATTTTTCACAAAAATACACCCTCGTTCGGATGAGAGGTAAAATTGAGGTCCCGTGTGTGAGTGTTGTCATGCACGTTAAATATCCCTACCTTGCTTGGAACAGCAAGGGTTGAGCAAAATTTAAAATTTTCCAAACAAAAACTCGCTTTCTGGCCAATGTACGAGGGCCATTTTTTTTTCGACCTCCGATCGCCCGTGCAGACTCTAAGCGGGTAGCAAAAAGTGGGCATGTGCTGTAGGCGACTGCGCAGCTCTTGCACTACACACACCGCCATTGTTGACATTCAGGCGTCAGTTGGCGTTGTGCTACAGCCACGTAAACATGTCCGCTATTATTGATGCTCCCGCCAAGTGTGAAGTGCAAAGTGTGAATCGTTTTCTACAGGCTGAAGGCCATAGTGCTGCAACAATCCATCGAAGAATGAGTCGTGTGTATGGGAAAAACTTCATGAGTGATGGTGTTGTGTGTGAATCGAAGGTTTAAAGATGGCCGTAATGATGTGCATGATGAAGGGGGCCAAGAGCGCAAATCTGTCGTTTCAGATGGCCTGCTTCAACGTGTTGATAGAATGGTTAGAGAAAATCGCAGATTCACCATTACTGCTTTGTCTACGGAATTTCCAAAAGTTTCAAGGTCTGTTTTGTACTCTATTGTTACTGAACGGGTAGGCTACAAAAAATTTTGTGCACGTTGGGTCCCAAAAATGTTGACGGACGGCCACAAAACTCGACGAATGGCGTCAGCGTTGGAGTTCCTTGAGCATTATCATAATGAAGGAGACAACTTTTTGAAATCAATCGTGACTGGGGATGAAACCTGGATTCAATACGACACACCGGAAACAAAACGACAATCACAACAATGGATGCATTCAACTTCGCCAAATAAACTAAAGAAATTCAATCAAACCTTGAACAACAGAAAGACCATGGCTACTGTGTTTTGGGACTGACAAGGTGTGTTGCTTGTGGAGTTTATGGAGCCAAAAACCACAATCACTGCAGCTGTTTATTGTGAAACTTTACGACGGTTGCGTAGAGCCATTCAGAACAAACGAAGAGGAGTTGTTCTGATCCACGACAATGCCCGTCCACACACTGCTGGAGCAACACAACAGCTTCTCGAACAATTTGGATGGGACATTTTCGATCATCCGCCATACAGTCCTGACTTAGCACCAAGCGAATTTTTTTTTTTTCTGACCTGAAGACGTGGCTTGGTGAGAAGCGCTTTCAAACCAACGAGGACCTTCAAACCAACGTCAAGGACTACTTGAATTCATTGGTGGCAACTTTCTTTGAACAGGGTATTGAAAAGCTTGTCCACAGGTATGACAAATGTCTTAATCTCTTCAGTGATTATGTCGAAAAGTAACCGTAAGTGTACCAATCTTTTGATAATAAAATTATTGTTTTATGTGAACTTGTCTTTTATTTATAGCCTATCGGAGGTTGAAAAAAAATGGCCCTCGTAGTACCTTCGGGTGGAGCATTGGAAAATCACATGTAAAGTATGTGAAAGAAGCGGCTCCGTGGCGTAGTTGGTATATGTGTGACTACTATGCCCAAGGCCCCAGGTTCAAATCCCGACACGGTCCGCTTGAAAAATGTTAGGCGATCATTTTTCACAAAAATACACCCTCGTTCGGATAAGAGATAAACTGGAGGACCCGTGTGTAAGTGTTGTCATGCACGTTAAAGCTCCCTGTTTTGCTTGGAACAGCAAGGGTTTTGTAAAATTCAAAATTTTCCAGATAAAAAGCTCTCCATTTGGCTAATGTAGCACCTTCGGGTGGAGCATTGGAAATTCAAGTGTAAGGTATGTGAAGGGAGTTAAGCAGGTTGGGGCTACCAAGGATCCCCCAAACTTAGACATTTGCCGTATTGATAGTTTTCCAGTACCCTTCGCACAATTAACATTAGTTGAGAGTATTGCAAAACCAATATGTGTAGTTGTTTATAATAATCACCATGTTTAAGTACAGATATTATTTTTATCATTAGTTTCTCCATCTTGCGACCTCCATTGATTTCCACTCTGAGCTAGGCTACACATTTCCCCGAAATTCTCACAGCCTACACCTTTCACTATCTGTGTGCAGTAGTCTAACCTAGGTCTACCTCAACTTCTCTTTTTCCAATCTCTGCTTCTAATATATTCCGCACTATTCCCTCATGTCTTAGTATGTGGTCTATCATCCTATCTCTCCTAGGGCTTCACAGTCATTTAGTGCTGTGCTCCATACATATGTTTTAAGCAATCTTTTTCTTGTTTCTATGTTTGTGGCCTTTGAACATAGTAGTTGCTTTGTCTTGTTAAATGTAGCACGACCTTGTGCCAATCTTTGTTTTATGTCTTTTGTGCTTTTCCCATCTTGCGTTATTTGACTTTCTTGGTAGCAGAAATCTTGAACCTTTAGAAAGTTTTCGTTACCTATCTGTATTCTTGTTTTGTATTTATTTTCCCCTCTATTGCATACTAGAACTTTAGTTTTATTTTTGTTAATTTTCATACCATATCTCAACGTTAGAACTGTTTTCATTTCATTAAGAGCAGCTTGTAACTCTTCTTTGCTAGATGCTAATACTGCTATATCATCTGCAAATCTAAGCATATCAATCTTATGTCCCTGCATTTTAATTCCAAAAGTTTTCCGGCATTTGACAGTATTCATTGCCTCTTCTACGTACAAGTTAAAAATTAATGGGGATAAAGCACATCCTGTCTCACCCTTTTCCTAATATTTACTTCTCTACTTTTTTGCTCTAATTCTATTACCGTGGTTTGCTCTTTGTATAAGCAATGTAGCATCCGTCTGCCCCTAAAACTCATTCCAATCTTTTTGAGTATTTCGAAAAAATTTTCCATTTTACATTGTCGAATGCTTTTTCAAGATTTACAAACCCTATATACATGCTTTCCCTCTTCTCTATTGTTTTCTCCATTATCACCCTCAGAGCTAAACTAGCCTCCCGTGTTCCCCTGTTTCGCCTAAACCCAAATTGATCTTCTCCCAGTATTTCTTCAGCTCGTTTTTCCATTTGTCTTTGTACAATTCTAGTTAATATTTTTGACACATGTACTGTCAAACTTATTGTTCGAATATTTTCACATCTATCCGCGCCTCTTTTTTTTTGGTATAGTTACTATGTTGTTACGTTTAAAATCTTAGCGTAACGCGCCTGACTCATACATATAGCTTACAAGTCGGAAGAGAGGTTACTGCTTACCCAGCGGCTTTTAGAGTTTCTACTTGCACCTTATCTATACCCGGCTCCTTTCCATTTTTCAGACTCTTTAATGCCAATTCAAAATAATCTCTAAGTATATGATATCCCAGGTCATTCCTGTTCTAATGCTGTTTGTTCCTCTCCTGCATATAAATTCCCTATATATTCCTGCCATCTAGCTACTTTCTCAACATCTTCTATAATGACGTCCCTTATATTTTTGCTAAACGGCTTTATATCCCTAAAATTCATTCTAATTAATTTGTATGCTTCGTCTGTCTTTCCTATTTCCATCTTAGTTTGTACCTTTTTGCACTTTTCATTAATCATTGTTCTTTAGCTTTCCTGCATTCCCGAATAATTTCCCATTTTATGGATTTGTAGCTTTGTTCTCCTGTTTCGTCTGATCAATTTTTGAATTTTCGTTTCTTCTATTAAATTCAGGATCATTTGTTATCCATGCTTTCTTATTTTCTTTTTGTGTATACTCCAGAATATCTCTGGCCGCCATGTCTAGACTGGATTTAATGTTATTCCATTCTGTTTCTACTTCCTTAGTATCAGAAATTTTTCCGATATCTTTTAGCAATTCATTTGACTTTTTTTCAATTCTTTAGTGGATATCTACATCTTTTAACTTCTCAAAGTCAAAATGCCTTTTTCCGTTCATCTTTTTCAGATTTTTAAACTCAAGTGCTGCCGTCATAATTACGATGTTGTGGTCTGTTTCTATAACTGCTTCCGGATAGCCTCTATAGTATTTTACTTGATTTCTAAACCGTTGTCTAACAATTATGTAATCTATTTGATATCGTCTTGTATCTCTTAGCATCTTCCGCGTGTATCGTCTGCTAGCATGGTGTTGAAATAATGTGTTTGTGATGATTAAATTGTTCTTGTCGCAAAATTCTGTTAGCCTATTTCCCTGTCATTTCTCGTGCTTAAACCAAATAAACCTACTACCGCTCCTTCCCTAATCTCACCTACCACTGCATTAAAAACCACGGTAGTTATTTAATTTTCATGTCCTTTTACGTATTTTAGTATGTCTTCGATATCTTTGTAGAACGCTTCTACCTCCTCGTCACTGTAGCTAGAGGTGGGCATGTATACTGGTATTATTACGGTTTACCTGTTTAGATTTTAATCTAACCATGAGTACTCTTTCGTTCTTTTGTAAGTAGTTTTCTACACGTCGCCCTATCTTTTTTTGCATAACTATTCCCACACCCGAATTTCCTTCCTCTGATCCTGTATAAATTACCCTAAAGTCTCCACTCTAAAAATCCCATCCTCTGGCCAGCGGAGTTCGCTGATTCCTACTATGTCTAGGGCTAACCTACCCATTTCGAGTTTCAGGTTCTCTAGCTTACCTACTTGTTTCATACTTCTGACATTCCACACTCCGACTTGCAGAATGTTCAATGATCTTTTTCTATACTTTTGGATCACATCCTCCGAAGTAGTCCCTTCCCGGAGATTCGAATGGTGTATTATTTTACCACGCCCAAGGTCCCTGGTTCGAATCTCGACACGGTCCGCTTGACAAATGTTAGGCGGGCATTTTTCACAAAAATACACCCTCGATCGGATGAGAGGTAATATGTAGGTCCCGTGTGTGAGTGTTGTCACGCACGTTAAAGATTCTTACCTTGCTTGGAACTGCAAGGGTTCGGCATAATTCCAAATTTTTAAGGTAAAAAATACTCGCTTTCTGGCCAATGTAGTACCTACATGTGGAGCATTGGAAAATCACATGTAAGGACTATTTTACCTTCGGAATTTTTACCCCAGAAGATGCCATCATGTTTACTAACAATTTCCGTACGCAGTGTACTTGGGAGGTAATGTGGTAGTTCTCCGTTGCCCTCCACATCGCAGTAATGTGTCTTAGAATGTCATACCGACCCCAATGGCCTCGGCCACTCTAAGTACCGAAAAAGCTGCTGCACTCTTTCGGGGACCTGCCTTAGTCTGGTTCCTCACTAAAGACCCCACTCATTTGGTTAAACCTATAGTTCGGTTCTTTAGCTCATTGAAACGCGCAAGCCATTCTACCTGTTCTAGTATTTTAGAATGTCGTCAAGGTGCATGTCCGTTCAGAATGTGGAAATGCATACAGTGCAACAAATTTTATTGTGTACCATGTTTCACCATTGTACTTTGTACTGTACTTTGTAAAGTAATTATTATAGTTACTTACGTTTTTTGTACAATAGTAATTAAGTTTATAATACAATATTAGAATTTTGTGGTTTATTTTGAGTTTCTTGCTTTTCTTTTGTCTCATTTTTTAGGTTGTACTTGAAAAACTTGTGTATTATACTTCAATAAATATCTATTAAAAATATTAAAAACTATTTTACCACTTTCAAATAATAAGGTCTTATATATTGCAAAGAAGAGGTATTGAAAATGAATTAAATAAATAGTACAAAAATAAGTCACTTGAAATACACCATGGTGAAAGTACATTTGTGCTTAAATCATGTATTTGTTCATCAGCCTACATACTTTTATTCTGCATAAGCATTTCATTCCAGTGTGAAACAAACTTGAGCTACCCGGCTTAGACCAAAAACCTGCATATGAAGCAACAGTGATTCACACGGCGTAATAAGTAAAACCATTGGAAATCGTATGCGATTCATACGGCAGTCAACGTGTTAAGATTAATTCTCCTCTATTTATTTGCATCCAGTTTCTATTTAACGTGATTCCAACGCCTTATATGTTGTCGTTTGCAGGTTTTCTCGCTAATTTGTTCTATAGTTTATATAAAGAATATCAGTAAAAGGTTTTATTTTGTTTATGGTGTCACCGACCTTGTCTCGCGACAATGTACTTCTCTATAAGAAGGGAGTGCGGTCAAAACACCTGCATATATGCCTTAACACGGCTCGCCCCTATTACGATGACCACAACCCCAACACAAAAATCGCGCACGCTGATTGGCTGCATGTCGCCCCACTGTCCTAAAGAATAAGTATAAAACAAGCTGCATTTTGACCAGACTTTCAATGGACTCTGTTACGCTCCCATTCTGTTTGCGTCCTCAAAATACATCGTTTGGATCGCTGTTCGTATAAAGTAATTACTTCCGCCTAGTTTTCAGATTGGTATGCAATTTGACTCGCGTATTAATTTTAAAAGATAGTTTAATTGTAAATTGGATTACTCGTAAATTACATTCCAACTTATCATTAATAAATAAAACCGCTGTAATTAATATGTGGATATACAAGTCTAGATAGGCGATAAGAAGTTGTGATAGCAACGAGTTGATATAACTAGATTAGCAGTTTTAGTTCGTTCTTGGTTCCTATACATTTAATTACGTTAAAAATACTGTTTCGCTTTTGCTTTAAAAATAGCGAGAATTAATGCGATATGAATTCTCGAATTGTTCATTTAATAAACGCGGCACGATTTTAGTCGTTTCTCTTGTAAAATAAAAGTTGTATATTAACAGATTGCAGTGTAGTTCTGATGCCTTTTTAAGGAAGTACGCTTTATAAACCACAAGTGCGGTTGTAAGGTCATTGACTGACAGTTTTTAGTAATTACGCGGACTTACTGATTGTGTTTTTTGTTGTTTTGCTTGTGAAGTAAAAGTTGTACGGAACATTGACAGACGGTTTTATTGCCTGCACGTGTTTACTCATTATGGTTTTTGTTTCTTGCTTTGTCTTGTGAAATTTAAACTGTGAAGATCGGATTTCCGGGAAAGGAATCTGAAAAAGAAAAGGTTGTTTTTTGTAAATATGTATCTCATTCACCGGTAAATACAGTTGATACTGTAGTTGCGGGATTTTCTGACACCAAAGAATCTAAAATAGATCATTGCTGGCGCAAAGTTCGTTATTAGAAAGCATTGGATTTTCCGTTGTTACCATATGTAGCAATTAAAACACCTCACGTTACGGTTAATTTAATGCAAAAACTTATCAGATGACCTGCATTACATCGTGCCTTGAAAGGCCGTAGTTCTAAATTGTTATTACAATTTGTACGGTTTGTGTTATAAAGTATTTCGAAATTACTGTCTCAGGAAATAGAATTCACCAGAAATTTATCCATGCTACATAGTTCCATCAGCATGATAATGTCTGCTGCTGACACCAGTGAAACGCGTAGGTGTGAGTTAGTGTAAAGTGTAAGCAATTCCATCCACACCCTCACAGTCAAGGGTGCAGGGCTTCGTTAGTGTAGGACATCGTAAATCCCCCACTCCAATTACCAGGGAGCGTTACTGAAGGACTTTCTGTAAGTTGAACTATTTCCTACTTAGTATTAATTTAAATATCTACCCGTTGTTTTTGCCATATCTTCGTCGTTCTGAGACCTTTTACAATAGAACTGCATGCTTTTAAAAAAAAAGGAAGAAAAAAAAACCAATACTACCAGAATTACTCATATCAATTGTGTCTTATCTTTTTATCTGTTATTAACATGTTGTCTGATTGATGTTTAATTGGTGTGTGAGGAAACGTTTCTGCTACTCCCCAATATTACCTCACTTTGTAATCAAAATTTTTTTTGTAATGCTTTTATCGTGATTATAATATATAGTTTATCCAAAACAGTTTTCTTACATCTACAAAGTACTGAATAATTTATGCTTAATCTTTTGTTTTTCAGGTTTGCTTAACTATTTTTCTTACAGCTATTGTCACTAACTCCTTACCGCCGTATACATTATATGTCAGTTTGCTTTCTACACCCCCCCCCCTAATCTCCGATTGAGCCCGGTCATTCCGTGATTTCTTTGTGTTACGCACGGCTACAAGGATAACGTAGCATAAATTTTGGCGCCCAACGTGGCTGCCCACGATTAACGTAACAACTCAATCATCTAGCGCTTCCCCTAGCGTAGTGGAGAAATAGTCAACACCTCAGCGCTTCCCCTAGCCTGAGCAACCACCCGGAAGACCCTGGCGTTTTTCTTAGCCCCGGCCATTTTGAAAATTTATTTCAATGTACTTGTACCGCGCTGTTAATTTTCAATGATAGTAATAAAAAATAAACAAAACAATGAAATAAAAATAAAAAAACAGACATTTGAAATTTTTTTTGTCAAACCGCTCTTCTAATCAAAATTTTACAAGAGACAAAAAGTTTCCAAATTAAGTCGGCTACTCATAAAAAAAAATTGGTAGTCATTACATAAACAAGAAAAAAGTAATGGTTGGATATTTATACAATACATCATTTTTGGGACACTCGTATGCTTTTAAAATTATTGCGTACACCACCAAACGATGTCAATTTAAAGTAGAAACTCGCACCCCAAAAATGGTCAAAATCTATCGACGCGTTTTCGAGTTATTTCAAAATATCGAATATTTTTCACGATTTTTGAAGCCCTCTAGCGGCTAAATGAAACAACTTGTATAATAGGTAAGTTAGCTCAAATCGATCTATTTCGAGCCAAAGAATCTCTGTTCTTACGTTGTACACGTATTTTCCGGACACCCAGTATATTTCACCCTTGTATGTATTTCTTAGATTGTAATTGTATATATTTCACTCTTGGTATATATGTTCTAATTTATTCGAACCGCCGAAACAAAATCAAACCTCATTGTAATACAAATATTGTTGCATAATATTTTAGTCCCGGGAACCCACCAGGATAACAATGGGCACGCTCTTCTGCACCCCTTCAATATGTCACAACCTATAAGATATTTATAACAAACTGTTATATACGCAATACAGACACTATACTTGTTTTATTAATTTGGCTACTTTGCTTATTTAGAGGATATTCAACTGAAAAATAAAAGTTTTTAGTTTTTACAGATCTTACCCACAGATATTTTTGGTTTAAGTATGAAGATGGCATTCACAAGCGTTGGAATACTTCTTCTATTGGTCTTACTTATCCTAATTTGGTACTTCTATTTCTTCGTCAAGCGAAAAACACTTTATAAATTAGCATCTCAGTTCAGTGGGCCAACTCCTTTGCCAATTATTGGTAATGCCTTGAAGTTTATTGTACCCATAAACGGTAATATGTTTTAAAAATTAAAATACATTAAAGCGCTTATAGGTTCTTTCAGATGTAACCGATATAGTTTTAATGGGAGCCGCTTGTTACAAATCACCTGCAAGGCTATGGATGGGACCATATTTAGTTATTTTTGTTTACGATCCAGAAGATACAAGGATTATATTAAACAGTCCCCACGCTTTAGCAAAACTACCATACCTGTATAACATACTGGAAAGTTTGACTGGACATGGTTTATTAACATCACCTGGTACGTATTAATATTATCGACCATAATGCAAAGTCAATCCATAGTTGATGAATGGAAACGTAATCGAAGACTTATGTCTCCAATATTTAATAACAAATCGATTGAAAACTTTTTCGACATTTTTCATAGTTACTCAAAGCTAATGGTTGAAAGCCTTCAAACAGAAACCTACAAAAATTCGTTTGATATTAAGGAATACCTAAGTAAATTTGCGATGCATATTGGAATGAGTAAATACAATTTTACGTTGTTATGTTAGTCAATAGTAACGGTTTATTTTAGATACACTATTGGATTATAGCGTCAATGAAGGCGATTTAAATGGTTCTCACATACTTATCACTTGGAGTCAAACGTAACTATTATAAATGTGTAACGATAACACTAACATTCACATATTTGAGTTATGCCTGTGTCGTGCTATTAAATAGTATAGATTTTAAGGAAAAATCGTTGCCAATTAATATAAAGTTTGTTACGTTTATTTTCGACGATAGATGCAAATACGCCCTTTTTTGTGGTAATTCGTTTTTCATTCACCTAGCTTATGTTTCTATTCAAAACCCCATTCTGTATTTTTACCTCGTTACAATAGTACGCGCAATCAAAACATTTCTTTCAAATCTATTCATTCTAAAACGAAAATTTATTCGATAAATTAAATAATCAATACCTTGTTTTAGGTATCCGTTAAATTGTTAAACATTCCGTTAACGTATAATTGCTTTCTCTTGTGTTTCCCATTTAAAAACTTGTCGAAATCATGGATCCTACTAATATTTGATAGCGTGTTTTCCAGTTTGCTAATCGCGCTCTGATAACGCTAGGATTGCAGTTCGAACTCGTGTTATTTGAACCCATTTTTGAATTTGATTCTGCAGCTTGTGCGTTGAAATATTTTCTACAGCGATGCACGTTTTGTTGTTTGACAAGTAAGGGGTATCTTGCATGTATTCGGTGAGTTTTCCCGCGCCTACCCATTATAATCAGATTTTCTTTTTAGCTCTTAGCTGGAAGCCAAATTGATTCTTTCTTTATGTAGGCTCAACTGTTCGTTGACATAGACCAACTGCTTTTGTCTGTACACCGCTGCTGCAGTTACGGTGGCAGGGCGAATGGATCTTGACTGCCGGGACGTTACTGTGCTGACTCAACCCCGACGGATTGCAAGATAAGCATCCCGACGGATTGCAAGATAAGCATCCCGACGCATACAGGTATGTGACTCGTTTTCTTTTATGCACATCGAGGATTATTATTTATCAGCGGTTAATGTTGTGAAACCAGTTCACCATACATGTTTAACAGCTAGCTACACTAGTGCTTCTGCTTATATTTCTTTAATTCTTACTGCAACGTGGTCTACATTTAATACTTTAATTTAACACACTTGCTATTGAGAAAATCTAAGCATTACTTTTTTCCAAAGAGTTTTATTACATGTTAGCTGCGAAATGCGCACTTCCTGCATCCATTATCAAATTTTTCCTTTACAAAATAACTTAAATTTAATACTTTTATTTGTCCATGTAAATCAAGAAATTTTTATTTATTCTGATTGTTAATAGATAATCGTGGGCGATGTGCTTTTTTTTGGTATTTAGGCGAATCCCCATACTCTCCGCGTTTGGTAGTTAGCCTGGTATTTATGTTTCTTCCGGCTACGTCTAAGTACGTAGCATAATTTTTGACGCCCTGGCGTGGGGACCCGATTTTGTTTTGTGTAACTTTGGCCTTGACCTTTTTGATTAATTTCTGCTCCGAGCTTGTTTTAGTTAATTTTTGCTACGAATTTTTTTGTTATTAGTGTTTAAGTTCCTGCATTACCCGCATTTCTCGGCCTGATGCTACTTGCTTTTTGTTCCTCTACGTTCGGCCTATTCTTTATTTTTTCTTTTTCTTTCGGCTCTTTGGTGTCCCTCACATAAGGATTGGTTTTCTTTATTTCTTGTGTGAGTTCTATCTTCTTGAATTTTGATTTTGTTCTCTTCCGTGATTGCGAAATATCCTAGGTTAACTCATGTTAGAATATTGGACTTATGTTTTCGCCAATAATTCTAGTCTATTGAAAACGCTGGCGCCCAAAATTTTTCTTCTTACCACCCTATTCTATTTTCCATTTTGTTGTTTCGCTTCCATTAGTGTTCCTGAAGTTTATCCGTCGGATATGTTTTAGATTGCCGTGTATTCGCAATAATTTTCTTTTGGCTTCTATCGAGTTACGATTAGCCTTTGTTTAGTTACTTTCTACCAATTTCTTTGTTGCTCGTATTTAAAATGACTCCTTTTTCGGTTTCCCACTAAGGTCTTCCTGTGTGGGAGTGGAGTTTGAAATTTTCTGGAAATCCAAACACTTTTACCGTACATGAATTTTTGGAACGAGTCGAAGAACTCCGACGACCTCAACATGTGTCAGAATTGCAGTTATTTGAGTCTGCAGTGGACTTGTTCGAGTCTAAAGGGTTACTTTGGTATCGTGGTTATTGGCATAGGTTTTCTGACTGGAAGTCGTGTTTAATTTACTGATTCTACATTTTGAACCCCCAGATTTTGCTTATAAGTGTGCTACTATTGAAAAAAGTACCTTTACTTCACATGACCGAAATGTTAAAATTTCTCCTACGCCTACGGGTAGATCCGACACTTTTTCCGTGCGTTCTACTGTTCTTCTTCCTAGTCCTACTTCTACTCCTCAGGTTGTATGTTTTAATTGCGACAAACCTGGTCATGTTTCAACACGTTGTACTCGTTCTAAAGTACTCCATTTTTATGGTTGTGGGCATAAAGGAGTTACTCACCACAACTGTCCCAACTGTCATCCTACTACCAATAGGTCTTCAAATAATACTTCAACTTCTGTTCTCACCTCTAGGAGCCAAACTTCATCTGCTTCTAATTCTACGTCCTTTTCTGTACCTCATCTGGGTCATCCTGATACTACTATCAAAACCTACTCTTCTTTGGCAAATATAGCTTAAAACAAAGTTTCTTCCATCTCTAGTTCTACATCCTATTCGGTTCCTCCTTCAGCTCGCCCTACTTATTCACTCTCATCCCAAACTGTGCCTCCACCACCATTGCAACCCAAACTTCGAATTAGTGACTTGCAGCTAGCTTCTCAAGAGTTTATTTCCGTTTTCTTAAATGATCCTACCCAAGAAATTCCTGTCGTGTCTGCAAGCACAAATGTCGCTGAAGTGACGATTACTTCTAATTCAGTCTGCGAAGGTCCTCATAAAGCCCAGGAACCTGTACCTTTAAAGCCTCTTCCCGTTTTGTCAAAATTTTACCTGTTGCTGCTTTCTTAAATGCTTCTACTTAAAAAATTTCTGTCAGCTGTAGCTGAAGTGAAGATAATTTCTAATACGTATAGAGAAGGTCCAGTGGAAGTTAGTGAACTAGTATCTGTAAGCCTGTTGCGGTTGTCGTCAAAGTTTTACCTGATCTTGTTTCGTTATCTACTATTGTGAAGGAATCAGTTCCTATTGTGGTTGAAGTTATGGCTGTTCCTACTCTGTTGGCTAACAGTAATGAAGTCTTACTTGATTCTATTCCTTTATCGAACGTTAATGAAACGTTACCTGCTCTTACTCATTTTTCTGATGTTGACAAAATTCTTTCTGATTGTGTTTCTTTATCTAGTGCTGACAGACTTTTACCTGCTTCTGTTCTTTAAATTGAGGTTGGAGAAATCCTAGCTAATGTCCTGTTATCTAATGTTGACGAAAGTCAACCTGATTCTGCTTCCTTATCTATTGTGGATGAAGTTCTACTTAGTACTGTTTGTTCTTGTAACGTTGATGAACTTCTACCGGATTCTGTTCCTTTATGCAATATGGTTGGATGGTTATCGGATTCCGCTCCTTTTCCTAAAAAGTTGATATTCCTACAGCCAACGCTGTTCTCTTTCCTAACTGTGATACTTCTAGTCCTTTATCTAACGTCGTTGAAATTTTATCTACCTCTGTCCCTCTGTTAACGCAACTGAAGTGTGCTCTGCTTTTGCTTCTTTTCGTAAGGTTGATACTCGTACAGCTCATACTTATTCCTTTTCTACCGTTGACTTTCTTACCACCAATTCTAAAAACAAACAACCTTCTTCCATAACGTGTTCTGAGTTCCATAGATTACGACAACCACTACTATCTCCACCCTCGCCACCACTTTCTTAACCTCGTGCTACAACTCCTACACCCACTGCTGTTCTTGTTTGGCAGAGAACTGCCCAAAAGAGGCAGACATTGGTCTACGCTCCTTCCGTACCGAAAGATATATGTCGGCGAAGTCCTAATGTCCTTGATCTCGTTTCGTTCTCCTTCTAGTGGCGTATACCCCTTAATCTCAATATCTAGTCCTCGTGCCCCAGATTCTTATGCCGACTTTGCTCTCTTTAGGTTTTGATTTCTGGACTTTAAGTTTTCTTTTTATTTACTTCCCTGTTTGCTGGCTTTTTCTTTTGATTTTTCTTCACTCCGTGTGGGTCCGGAAATAGAATAGTCCCACGGTACGACCTACCTGTCGTAAGAGGCGAATACAGCGGTCCAACACACACATACACACACGCGCGCGCACACACTTCAATTCTCTTCTTGTACCTCAACCCGTGTGGGTCCGGGAATAGAATAGTCCCATTGTACAACCTGCTTGTCGTAAGAGGCGACTGCAGCGATCCAACACATACACACACGCACACTTTATACACGCACAACATATACACACAAACACTTCATACACCCACACACACACACACTTTATACACACACAACACATACACACATACTTCTTACACACTCTCACACATCACACACGCACGCACATGCACACATACTCATACATTACTACACTGGGATTCTGTTTTATTTTCTTATGTACGATACTTAGTTTTTTTTGGTTTTGTACTTGGTGCTTGGTGTTATTCTTTTGGGTTTTTTCTTTTTTCTCGTTCCCTTCGTTCCACATTCCTCTCCTTTTTTCTGTTGCTGTTGCTTCTTTGCTGTCGCTCTTTAGTCAGATTATGTTTCGTCCAACCGTTCCTGTAGTAGGTGCTTTCTAGTCCGTTTTCGTTTCTTCGAAAACCACAACTTAGTCGACTTTAGGACTAGTTAGCATTTCTTTTCTTTGGTTTTTCGGTTTTGGTTACCACAGTTAGTAGTACATCGTTTCCTTTGTAAGAGCGCTCTTTCTCTTGTTCTCACTTGTTATCTTCTTGTTTACTTGAGGCTTGACTTTTGGATCCTGTTTTGGTTTTCACTGTTGGTTTTCTTACTCGTTCCTTTTCTTTTCTTGAGATTGATAACCTTACTATTTCTTATGAAAAAACATCCGTCTTTTGACGACTTTCTCAGTGCTAGCGCCATTCTACCATGGTCCTCGGTGATTGCTATCTTCCACTTTTCCTTTTCCTAAGCTAATTCCTTCTTCTCCCTCTCTAGCTATTACTATATACTGGTTCGTCAAGCCGGATGAAATTTCTTTTTTTATTATTTTGAAGTGTTTCTTTTTTTTCTGGTTATTTTTGTTGTTTTCGTAACGAATTTTCTTTTAGTTTTTGAGCGATTTTCTTTGTTTGGTTTTTTTTCTTTGATTTTTTTTGGGCCCTGCCCATTCCAAAATTTTAGCTTTCCTACCCCCCGCCTATTAATTTTGCTGGGGGAGGGGGATTTGTTACGTTTATTTTTGACGATAGATTCAAACACGTCCTTTTTTGAGGTAATTCGTTTTTCATTAACCTAGATTCTGTTTCTATTCAAAACCCCATCCTATATTTTCTCGTTGCAATAGTACGCGCAATCATAACATTTCTTTCAAATCTATTCAATCTAAAACAAAAATTTATCCGATAAATTAAATAGTCAATACCTTGTTTTAGCTACCCGTTAATTTGTGAAACATTCCGATAACGTATAATTGCTTTCTATTGTGTTTCCCATCTAAAGACTAGTGGAAATCATAGATCCTACTATTATTTGATAGTGTATTTTCCAGTTTGCTAATCGCGCTCTGATAACGCGAGGATTGCAGTTTGAACTCGTGTTATTTGAACCAATTTTTAATTTGATTCTTCAGCTTATGCGTTGAAATATTTTCTACAGCGATACACATTTTGTTGTTCGACAAGCAAGAATTTTCCGCGCTTACCCATTCTACTCAGATTCTCTTTTTAGCTTTTAGCTGGAAACCAAATTGGTTCTTTCTTTATGTAGGCCCAACTGTTCGTTGACGTAGACCGACTGCTTTTCTCTGTAGACCACTGTTGCAGTTACGGTGGCAAGACGAATGGATCCTGACTGTTAGCTGCGAAGTGCGTACTTCGTGGATCCATTATCAAATTTGTCCTTTGCAATATAAGTTAAATTTAATACTTTTATTTGTCCATGTGAATCAAGAAATTTTTATTTATTCTGATTATAGATCATCTTAAGCGATGTGCTTTTTTTGTATTTAGGTGAATCACCCCACTCTTCGCGTTTAGTAGTCAGCCTGGTATTTACGTTTCTTGCGGCTACGTCTAGGTACGTAGCAAGTTTAAATTATATTTCAGTTAGGAAGATATGGAAAGTCGTACTACTGCAAAATGCAAGGTAAACCTTATACAATAAACTTTTACATAAAAGCGACTTTTATTAAAAATCGGTTATGGAAAACAAATGATAGGCTGAGCGCTAGAAAAAATTACTTTCACTACAATTAAGTAATAGACTGACTGAAAGAGACTTCATCGATCCGCACCTGGTCCTATTTGTCCTAGTCTAACCAGGACTAGTTTTGTAGCGGGTCGACTTGCGTTGGTATCTAAGCCATAGACCTTATTGAGTACTGAGGTTTGCCTGAACCCGAAGACTCTTCCGAAAGAATATGGAAACCAGAAAGGTGACAGGCCAGAACACTGGTTAAGTTTCACCGACTAGTCGGTTTTGGCGTTTTCAGCGCCTGTTGTTGTAACTGCCCAAACCATTACGTGATTACTGCTTGTTGGTGATTGTCTCCCTTGTATTTTGCGATTTAAATTGAGTCTAGCCCTTTGGTATAATTCCTATTTTTGTTGTAGAACTTGCTAAGTACGGCTTAGCTGTTTGATTGTTCTGATCTGGATTTAATCATCTAAGACTTTCCGTGGTTTCATTTTCGCTAGTTGTTGACTTCCAGCAAGCGGTGCTATTACTCTAAGAGAGGGTAAGCTTGAGTTGTTTAATTTTTGATGTGTTGGTCTTACAGTGTTTGTGAAGCGTGTTTAATTTGAGAACCTGCATGAAGGTTTTGTTTCGGCCGTACTATAGGCTCCTGTGATTTGGCGAAGGATGGTGTTTTGGATAGCTACTGCGGGGTGCCTGTTGGTAGTGTTTAAGTAAGTAATTAAGTTGCATCCCTTTAGTTTGGGCATGTTATTGACTGAGTGTGAAGTCTGAAGAAGAAAATAGCCTTAGATTTGTCCTGGTTTACTACAATCCTTTACCTGTCAAATCATTTGTGTAGGTCTTCTAGTTGTCCTTGTAGTTTTTCGTGGAGAATCGTCGGTGGCTACGCTTGGTCATAAACAGTGTGCCATCTGCGTAGAGAGTGTATGGGATTTGATCTCTGAAGAAGATATCGTTTATGTAGGCGTTGAAAAAACAACAGACCAGCAACCTCTTTGGGGACCTTAGCCGTCATTACTTGTAGTTTTCTATCCTTCAGATAACTGTCCATTAGCAGAAGATAGAAAAGTGGTATTTAGTAGTCTAGTGCTAATTTGTATAACAGTCCGGTCTACCAAATATTGGCGAATGCGTGTTTTATGTCAATAGCTATTGCTGCCGTCACTTTGACTTTATTTGTATCTTTGGATACTTTGTTAACCACTCTGATTATTTGTTGGGCTGTGGAATGTTCTTTTCTTATTCCGAATTGTTCCTGCCTTACGAGGTAGTGTAGCAATAGCTTTTCAAACATCTTTCCCATTGTGTTGAGCAATGATATGGGTCTATGGTTGTATGCGTGCGTTCTAGGTTTGCCAAGTTTCAGAGTCATCACAACTGTTACAAATTTACAGTCCTACGAATAGGGATATTATCAGGTGATTGCGTTGTGGATATAAGTAAGGTACACAAGCGGGATCATGCTGATGTGTTAAAAGTCGTCGTTCGATGTGCCGTCTGGACCTTTCTAGACCTTTCTCTCCGTTGACATTTATGACGGTCTTTCCTTTTTGGCAAAGTGTAGTATTAAGTGGGGGGTGTTCCTCAGCTGTGTGTTGTTTTGTATGTGAGTGATTACTTGAGTTACTACTGTAGTGTGGTGCTGATTTACACATGGATTTGGTGAAAACGTTTGTTGTGGCGTACAAATTCCTGGGACCTCTCTTTCAGGTTGTGCATTCCGTTGCCATCTTTAAGCGGTACTACGTTTGATCTGTTCTTGATTTTGAAGCTTTTGTATAATCGGTATAAGTTGTCCTTGATGTCTAGTGCACGTTTAATGTGCGTAATTCATTCTCTGTGGTAGGGTTTGTCTAGAAGTTTTTGAGCCATTGTTTGTAAGTATTGAGCTAGGTCTTGATAGTCGGAACCCTCATTAGCTGCAAGCGTTTGTTGAGTCGTCTCTTTTTATAATTGCGTCTTGTATGTACGTCGAAATTTGTAGTTTTTTGTTCACGTTTGTTTTCTTGATGTAACCGCCGTGTTCTTTTACGTTGTTACGTCGTCATTGAACAATTTGGTAGTGGTTGACAATAAACACCAGTAGTGCGGGTATCCTACAGTTTTCAGTGAAACATTTATACCGACAGTGGAAGTGCGTGAACACAGTCGCATTCGAACCCTTGCAGAAGACGGTTGTATGAGAGCTTTTGAAAGCGACACCGACACCCAAACGTGCGTGTTATTGGTTGTCCGCGAAGCTTTTGTGTGTGAACCTTTATTGCCCACAGCGGCACAGGCTTTAAGGTATTTATACCCTTACTTAAGTAGTTGTTGTAGTTGTTTTTAGTTATTACATAACCGCTCCACCGCCATCGGTATTGCTAGAAAAAGCAATTGGTCCTTCCCTATAATTAGCATATCTATATCACCTCATTTATCCCTACGAGCCATTGGTCCTTCGAGCCGGATTAACTAGTCTTATGGTTTTATACGCATGTCCTAAATTAAATATCATTTTGCACATCAGCAAGCGTGTCTTTTAATTAATTAATGATTTAGCTTTAAATTTGTGTTCAAACCCCATATTTAGCGGGTTAAAATATGTACAATATTAGCTACATACTTTCGTTAGACTAAATTAAGTAAAAACAAATCCTTAATATAAAATTTGCTAATTTGCATTAAAAGCCATTGCGCGTTTTTAGTTTCACATACAACCTTTCAGTCGGTTTGCAGTAAAATATTGGAACATCTGCAAAGGGTAATAAAGTTGTAAAGCTGAATCCTTCTTGCAAACACGTTAAGCCTCATGTTCCTCTGAGCTTTGATGTAAAGCCGCCCGTAAACTATAAATTTTATCGTAAGCATTTGACAAACCCTTAGTTTCCACGTGTTGCTTAAGACCACATTGCAGGCCAATAGTCATAAACGTGATTTATGGATTTATGCGCTATTTTACATTTTTAGTGCCTTAAACAACAACCCATAATATTTTATTATTTCCCAGCGCACATCTGAGCGGTACCGTTTTACAGCATTTATTGTAGGTCTTTCAGAATGGCTCCGAGGAAAATACAGGTAGCAGAGCTCGAATTGCTTAAAATACGCATTATGGAAATGTGGGAACTGGGTAACGCTATACAAAATGACCCAACTTTAAAAACGTTGTTCCTTATTCAAACAAGGGGAGTATATGACCTTTACTCAAATTTCAATAAAATTTTAGTTGATGTCCTAGCGTCCTCTAACGAGGCAGAATTATTAAATTACAACGCTTTACGGAAGGAAGTAGATTCCGCTTATTATTGCATACTGCTGCATCTTGAAACGATGAAAGCACCACAAATCATTGAAAATGCTCCAAGCAGCACGGGATCAAAATTGTTACCGTTAAAGCTCCCACATTTTAATAATGAGGTAACGGAATTGCATCATTCATCGATTTATTTGACAGTCTGGTCTATAATAACGCGTCGCTGTCCAATATCGAAAAATTAAATTACCTTATCAGTTGCTGTAGCGGGGAGTCTTTGAAAATCATTAAATCGGTACCCATTTCGGGAGATAATTTTATCATTTCATATAACGCCTTGCGTGAGCGATTTAGCAATCCGCGTATATTGGCAACTTTGCATTGGAAAGCAATGAAAGACTTTCCACCTTTAAAATCAGAAGACCCTAAGAAACTTAGGGCACTTATTGATTGTTTTTCAGAGAACCTTGCTGTTCTAACTAACTTAAAGTTTCCCACTGAACATTGGAACTTTATTCTAGTCGATTTTCTTTTAGAAAAGCTCGATCCGTTCACTAGAAAACGCTTCGAACTCCAATCGGATCCGAAGCAAATATCTAATTTCGATGATTTGAGATATTTTAACTCAACAATGTGCAGCGTTGGAAACCTTTTCTTCAACCGCACCTGTTTCTTATTCGACGACTGTCCATACATCTCACACATCAGTGCCTAAGAAATCCTCAGCGTTTCAATTTAAACCAAAAGTTTCTTCTAACGTAGTTTCACTGGATACACCAAGTAACTCCAGTGACTCAAATAATTCATTTTCGCACCATTGTCCTTCTTGCAAAGGCAATCACTTAATTTACAGATGTCAATCGTTTCTAAAGAAAACTCTGACGGAACGTTTCGACATTGTCAAACGCTTACGCCTTTGTTTAAATTGCTTACGAACAGACCATGCGTCCATGCAATGCAAATCTTATAATTCCTGTCGAACTTGCGCCAAGCCGCATCATACCTTGCTACATTTTGAACCGCAACCTGCTTCTAGCCGTTCAGCTGAACCGATCGCTACACACATGCACAAAAATGCCAATAGGACGCAGTCAGCCTCTCCTATTCCGGCAAATGTTGCTGTTGTGGAAGTTCAAGATCGTTCTGGTAGATACAAACCGATCAGGGTACTCTTAGACCCTGGCTCTCAAGCTAGCTTTATTCGAGACGATTGCGTGAGCAAACTTTGGCTTCCACGCATACGTTCTCAAGTTCCGATTTATGGACTTGGGCAGACAACTTCAGCAGTCAATAGGGGTGCCGTCAGCTGCACCATTCGCTCTATGTTAGACTCTGAAAAATCTCTAGAAGTCACAACTTTTGTGCTTTCGTCAATATCTGGCAAAGTACACAGCGTTGAAGTTCCTAATAATTGGGAACACTTATGCGGCCTGCACTTTGAAGACCCGACCTGGATCTCTCCAGGAACTATTGACATGCTCCTTGGAGCAGATGTTTATCCATTCATCATCAATGGCGGTGTTATACATGGCAAATTTCTTCAGCCTGCCGCCATAAATACAATTTTGGTTGGACTATTATTGGTCCCACAAAAGCTTGCAGTCTGATACTGTCCAAGCATTTTTACTTCTGTAGAAGATCCTATCGACCAAACCCTAAGGCGGTTTTGGGAGATAGAAGAGTTGCCATCAAGCCTTATACTTCTCCAGAAAAGAAAAGGCAGATTTGATTTTTGAAAACACGTTTTCTCGTGACTCTAGCGGTCGTTTTATTGTTGCGTTACCGTTCAACCATAAATTGCCCCGTTTTGATAATTGCTTTGAGATGGCTAAAAAAAGACTATTTTCTTTGGAGCGCAAATTGCATGCTCAACCGGAGCTACGCGCCCAATACAACAATTTCATGCAGGACTATCTTGATGCGGGTCATATGGCATTACTCGATTCTCCGCCCGTTGGGAACGATAATTATTTTTTACCCCATCACCCTGTGTTTAAAGAGGAAGGTCATACTTCTAAAATTCGTGTGGTTTTGACGCCTCTGCAAAGGCTAAAAACAACGTGTCAATTAATGACACTCAATTGGCTGGACCTAGTCTCCAAAATGACATTTCGTCAATTTTACTTAAATTTCGCTCTCATCGTTTCGTTTTTACTTGTGATGTTCGCCAAATGTATCGACAAATTTTGGTTACCAAAGAACATCGAAGGTTTCAATTAATTGTGTGGCGGTTCTCCGCAGAAGAACCCATTCAGACTTATCAGCTTAATACAGTGACCTATGGTATTAAGTCATCGCCTTATCTTTCATTAAAAACCCTTCAGCAATTAGCCATTGACGAAGGCAAAAGATTTCCGTTAGCCGCTGAGGCTATACGGTCAAATCTATATATTGACGATTTCGTCGCTGGTGGAGATTCTATACAATCGGCCCGAGAAATTAAAGATCAACTTATCCGACTTTTACATTTGGCTGGTTTTGAACTTCGAAAATGGAGTTCTAATTCAGTTTCTATTTTGGAAGGCATTCCGTCAGATTTTGCCAATATACTTCACTCGATTTCGATTCTGACGAATCAATAAAAATATTAGGTCTTCAATGGTCACCTACAGAAGATATTTTCTCATTTCGGGTTAAACCATTAAACCCAATATGTACAAAGCGCAACATACTTTCGCAAGTTGCCAGAATATATGATCCATTAGGGTTTTTAGCCCCACTAACACTTTTTGCAAAACGCCTAATCCAGCATCTGTGGATGTTAGGTTTAAATTGGGATGACATCCCACCAGCAGACATTTCGTCTCAATGGCAGCAGTATCAAGAAGAGCTGCTGTTATTATCGTCATTAAAGTTACCACGTTGTTTACCCCCTTCGGATCCTTTTACTTGTCATTTGCATGGGTTTTGCGATGCTAGCGAGGTAGGGTATGCAGCGGTAGTGTATTTTCAGTTCATAAACCAAACTACTGGAGAAATAACTGTACAATTTGTAACCGCTAAAACAAAAGTAGCTCCAATTAAGCGCATTTCAATTCCACGTTTGGAATTATGTGCCGCCGTTTTATTAACCGATTTACTTTCTTTTACCATTCGTTCTTATCAAGGCTTGATTGAAATCTCCGATGTTTCAGCGTGGAGTGATTCTACGGTCGCTCTCACTTGGATACGTTCTCCACCTTTTCGTTGGAAAACTTTTGTGGCAAACCGTGTTAACCGCATTCAAGAAATCATTGCACCTAGCCGATGGTTTTATATTAAATCTTCGCATAATCCGGCTGATCCTGCATCTCGGGGATTAATGCCAAGCGCGGTTATTTCATGTTCGCTATGGTGGGCGGGGCCTGAATGGCTTCACTACCCTAGTGACTCGTGGCCGCTTCAACCAACATTGTCAACCTCAATTGCTGAGGTAACTACGGAAAAGAAGATCCTAACATTTGTCGCTCAAACAGATCCAAACGTCATTGACATTTTACTAAGTCGTTTTTCATCGTTATATAAAATCCAAGGCATCGTGGCTTACATTTATAGATTTTCTAAACCCATGGCTCAACGTCATACGGGTCCCTTAACAGACATTGAATCACACAATGCTCTCATGGTTATCGTCCGGCATGTACAAAATGTTACATTTTCAAAGGAAATAGCTTCGATCAAGGCAAACCGTAAATTACCTAAAAGCTTGCGAAAACTTTCTCCATTTGTTGATCCACAAAATATCTTAAGAGTAGGTGGGCGCTTGACACATTTTTCGCTTTCCTATTTCGAAAAGTTTCCTGCGTTATTGCCTCAGCGGCACCGATTAACCGAACTTATCATTCGGTCAACTCATGAAAGGTATTGCCATCCCGGTGTTAATACCACAGCGTATCTTATCCAACAGAATTTCTGGATCCTTTCTATTAAAAATTCAATCAGAAATTATTTATCATCATGTCATAGATGTTTTCGTACCAAACCGGTCCTGGTAACTCCTCCTATGGGAGACCTACCGGCAGCACGTATTACCCAAATCAAACCGTTCAGTATTGTTGGTGTTGATTTTGCTGGCCCTCTTTTAATAAAGGCTAACCGCCTACGAGGCTCTAAATCTCTTAAGGCCTATATTTGTATTTTTGTTTGTTTTGCCACTAAGGCAGCACATATTGAACTTGTTTCTGATTTGTCGGCAGACGCGTTTCTTGCCGCTTTGCGACGATTTATAGCACGTCGAGGACGTTGTTCTCAAATATTTAGTGATTGCGGTACTAATTTTGTAGGTGCCTATCGTCAGCTTACGAGTTATCTGCATAGTGCAGTAACCTCAGAAAAGATAAAGTGGTCTTTTAATCCACCTAGCGCCCCTCACTTCGGTGGCTTGTGGGAAAGCGGTGTTAAGTCGGTAAAGACACACCTAGCTCGCGTAATCGGCGAACAAAAACTTACCTTTGAGAAACTTTACACAGTTCTTACTCAAATTGAATCTGTTCTAAATTCAAGGCCACTCTGCGCTTTGAGTTCGGATCCAAATGACTTGCGTTGCCTAACACCAGGTCATTTCCTAACTATGGAGCCTCTTTCTGCACCACCAGATGAGGACCATTCAACCAATAAAGCTAAATGACATTTTGATTGTAATTGTTATTTTTTTCAAAGCCTGCCTAATTTCCTGTTTGAACATTTTCTATAAAATGCATATTGTTGATCTGGCAGAATTCTGTTGATAGCGTATTATTGTGGGTTGTTATATCTTTAGTGAAAATTGTTATTGGATAACTGTAGTTGATTGTTAATCAATATGTATTAATTGTTTTATAATATTCTCCAATAGTAAGTTATTTTTAGTTATGTAAATTAAAAACATTTATAAAATTTGAAGAAAATTAAAAATATCTCGGAAAGTAATGGATTTAGGTATAGGGAATGCTTAACAAAAATGAAAGGACACTTAATGAACTATCCATTCTAGCAATAAAATTGGTAGTGTGCCATTTAAAAAAAATTTTAAAAATTGCATTTTGCGAAACCTGACACACCCTGTATACTGGGAAGAAATTTCAAAAAAGTGATATTTACAAATATACTATGGTATATGGTAAAATTTTCTGCATCTTGAAAATTAACATAAGTTGTGTATTAGTGCAGTGGCAATGTATCCAATTGGGGTCATTTTTCCTAAAAACAGTTGAATATCTCAAAAACTAAAAGGAATAGACAGATACAATTTGATATCAAATTAAAGCTCTTTTTATGGGCTTTTCAAAAATGTAATAATATATAGGGTGTTCCATTTAAAAAAATATAAGTTTAATATGCCCTGGAATTATGAAACACCCTGTATGCTTCCAAATATTTTTAAAATGTGCACTTTAGGCATTGCCTAATATGCCTCCAAATTTGGTTTACGTAGCTTTTATAATAACGGAGTTATCGACCGTTGCCACACTAAAAACTCACCCTGTATATATATATATATATATATATATATATATTTTATATTTTGCATAATTGGTAATATCGCTCGCTGTAGTGTACTACCCTATCTTTCGTTACCTGTTTTCCTAGCAAGGTCAAATCCCATGTGATTTCCTTCACCCAACCTACTTCCCTCCTTTTCAAAATTCTATGAATTTGGTGGGCGGTATGTTACGTCGTCATTGAACAATTTGGTAGTGGTTGACAATAAACACCAGTAGTGCGGGTATCCTACAGTTTTCAGTGAAACATTTATACCGACAGTGGAAGTGCGTGAACACAGTCGCATTCGAACCCTTGCAGAAAACGGTTGTATGAAAGCTTTTGAAAGCGACACCGACACCCAAACGTGCGTGTTATTGGTTGTCCGCGAAGCTTTTGTGTGTGAACCTTTATTGCCCACAGCGGCACAGGCTCTAAGGTATTTATACCCTTCCTTAAGTAGTTGTTGTAGTTGTTTTTAGTTATTACATAACCGCTCCACCGCCATCGGTATTGCTACAAAAAGCAATTGGTCCTTCCCTATAATTAGCATATCTATATCACCTCATTCATCCCTACAAGCCATACGTCTTGTATGAGTTTCATGATTTCTGTCACTCCAATACTCAGTTAACGTGCGTGTGACTACTAGTTTTGTTGCCAATGTAATCCCTTTGGTGGAATATTAAGAAATCAAATGTTGTGGGGATGGATCGTATGAGTGGTCTGTCTTTGGGTACTTTTCTTTGTAGGTTTTCGTAGAATTTGTTCTTGCGTATGTTTTTCTTGGTCTTGCTGTTGGTCGTTTTTTGTTGGTTTACATTGAGCAATATGAAGATTGGCCGATGATCTGAGCTTACACCTGAGAGTGCTTCTTTAAAAATGAAACATGGATGTATTTAAGTATGAATGTTGAGTATGTCTTGTTGATGATTCGGGTTTAACAAAATTCTCGTGGTTTTCTTAATTCTTGTTTGGCAAAATTTTATCCGAAAGCGTGCGTGAAGCGTTCATTCGTAAGTGCTTTCTAATATTAAACTTTAAGATCTGTGTTTTACATCGAGATCGTTAGCAATCATGATAAGTGTGGTTTCAGCAAGTATCGCAAAAATGTCTTCTAGTCTAGGCGGATCCTTATGACTTTTGTAGGCGGTGGGTAGGATTAGGGCGGCTCCGTGGCGAAGTGGTATGTGTGTGACTACTACGCCCAAAGTCCCTGGTTCGAATCCCGATACGGTCCGCTTGAAAAATGCTAGGCGAGCATTTTTCACAAAAATACGCCCTCGTTCGGATGAGAGATAAAATGGAGGACCCGTGTGTGAGTGCTGTCATGCACGTTAAAGATCCCTACCTTGCTTGGAACAGCAAGGATTCGGCAAAATTCCAAATTTTCAAGGTAAAAAAATACTTGCTTCCTGGCCAATGTAGTACCTTCGGGTGCAACATTGGAGAATCACATGTAAGATGGGTAGGATTTGTAGGTCGTTGTCGGTATTGGTCTGAATGCCCGCGATGTCCACTTTTGTTTGTAGCAGATCAATTGGTTGGTGAATAATTTTCATGGATACAAATACTACAACTTCTCCGTGGGCTATTTGCTCTAGTTGGAGCTGTCAGTCGTATCTGTGAGTCTGGTATCCTCTTATTTCTAAGTGCTTGTTAGTTGTCAGTTTGGTTTCTTCTATAAGAGCGATGTCTTCGTCGTGTTCTTTCGAGAAGTACCGAAGTTTGGTTTTCCTAAGAGCGACGCAGTGCGCATTTAAGGAGAGCATGGTAATGTTTCTTCCTAAGTGTGCTAGTTATGTCAGTCGCTGCTTCTAGGCAGAGCGCGGTAATAGATTCTGCTGTCATGTATGCACTTATTATCTGTTAAACCCAATGTAGCCGATTATTTGCATTGTTGTTGAAGCTTTCTTGTTTACGGAAGTGGATGATATGACGTTTGTCTGACTAGGTTTTGGTTCTGCGAAGAAGATTTCTTTTCTGTTGGTTTGGTTTCTTTTTTTGGGTTTTTCAAAAGGTCTTGTTTGTTTGGTTTGGTGGATTTCTTTGATTTTGGCTTCTTTTTGTTTGATTGCGTCTTTGTGGTTTGTTCTCCTGGCAACTGCTGTCTTATGTTGTTGTTGTTGTTTCTAAGTTGAAGGTTTGTCTTTTTGAATATAAAGTTCCTTCTTGTGTATTAGATTTGGGTTCAGTCTAGGGGTCGGGTTGCTTGGCTGCGGGGGATTCTGCTGATGATGTCCGTTTTCGGTCTTTGTCCAGTCATCTTTGGTGTCTCTGCTCATAATGGAATTTGTTTTTAGCTAAGGTGCGGACGCTAGTTTACTTTTTCTTAGGAGCTGGTATTGGTATACTTAACATTACTGGAGTTGAAGTCGTTTGGATGTATACGGGCTCCCCAACCGTCTGATCTGATGTCTGTCTATTAGTCTCTTCAGAACGTTGTTGATATCTTTTGTGGCGTTGTATAAAGTAGTATTCGTGTGGCTGTTCTTTTGGCGGCGCATAAGTTTACGCTACTTGTACTGGTAAGCGATGCAGGTGGTCCTGAAGTTGGTGATGACTTTAGCGGTGGTGGATTGAGGGCTGCTCAGGCGTAGCTCATTTTGACGAATTTCCGAGATCGCTAGCAGTTTAGGGTTGTTTCATGTTCAGCTTCTTTTTTTGTGATGGTCGAGCGTTCTTCATTGTAGTGTTAGTCGTGTCCAACGCATTATTGCCGTTCCAGGATGTTCTGTTGGTTAGGTTTTCTGGTTTCATCCTCCACTATTCTGACAACAACTGCTAGCAGTCGAGGCGGAAGTCCTCGTCGTATCGATCTCCTTTTTGATTGCGATGTCAATGTATGCAATCTTAATACAGGTAACCAAACGGCGTACCTTAGATGTAATGTTCCCTCCTTTTAAACGGTTTACTTTCCTTTCAGAGAACGTTCGTGTCAACATAAGTAAAGGTGGCAGCTTTTTGAAGCTGCTCTATGAATAATGTCTTCCATCAAAGTCAAACTCCCGGTTAAGTCTTAATAACCAACTATGTCTAGTTTGAAGTTGGATTAGACGTAGAGGCGTTCAGTTAACTAATACAAGGTGGTGCACGGAAACCTCCCACATTTCAATGATTGGCTGTGGGGGAATGGGCCATTCCACAGCGATGGGGTTGGTCTTGTTTGGAGGGGTGGATGATCTAGTTTTTAGTAGTAACCATGCCGTGGACTGGAGTACAACGTGCGTTTGTTATCGAGAGTTTTATAAAAAATGGTGAATCTGTTATTGCGACACAAAGGACATTCCGCACACGGTACAATTTGTCATCGTTTGCTAGTGTTTCCTACCGGAAAACAATTTTGTGTTGGCTGAAGAAATTTAGGGAAAGTGGATCTGCACTAAATGTGAAGAGGAAGGGCCCTGCTGTGACCGTCAGAATCCTTGGAAACATCGGTAGAGTTAGGGCGTTGATTGAACAGTCTCAAATGCGTTCTACGCGCAAACATGCTACTGCTCTTCAGATTTCGACAAGAACAGTGAGGCGGATTTTGCTTTGTGAACTCGAGATGCACCCCTACAAGATGATGATTGTGCAGGAATTGTCCCCAACGGATTGAGTACGGCGTGTGGAATGTTGTCAGACAATCCTTCGCGAAGTGCCTCCTACTGCAATTTTGTGGAATAGCGACGAAGCTCATTTTCATTTTTCAGGGTGTGTGAATAAACAAAATTTTCGCTACTGGTCAAATAAAAACCCTCGACAGCTTCACGAAACACCCCTGCACAGCCCAAAGATAACAGTTTGGTGTGTTGTATCGTCTGTAGGCATTATTGGGCCTTACTTTTTTGAAGAAAATTGCGTCACCGCTCGTGTTAACTCAAACAGGTACTGTGACATGCTTGAGAATTTTGTCAGGCCTAATATCGAAGAATTTGGTCAAGAGCATGATTCACACAGCTGCTGGTTCCAGCAGGATGGTGCTACAGCACACACTGCCCGTCGTTCACGCACTATTCTTCAGGAGATGTTTTCTGGAAAGGTGATCTCCTAGCGCGAGACGGTTGAGTGGCCCCTGCGCTCTCCAGATTTAAGCCCATGCGATTATTATCTGTAGGGTTACCTCAAGGCCGAGGCTTTCAAAGTTCGTCCTAGAACCCTGGATGACCTGAAGACTGTAATTGAGGAAGAAATCGTGCAGATAACCCCCGCCACACTCGAGAAAATCATGCAAAACTTCCAAGAAAGGCTCAATATGTGTGTCGCACGCCAAAACCATTGTTTGAAGGATATTATTTTAAAAACATAGTTTAAAAAAACTACATTATATATCCTTTCCAGGAAATAAAACTTTTTTGGAATATATCAATTAGTTTTGTTTTGCCAGCCTTTTAAAGTGTGGGAGGTTCCCGTTCACCACCCTGTATATAGATGACTCACCTTGCAAGCGAGAATTGCCGAATAGAGTTGACAAAGACATTTTTTGTTCCAAAATATATTTTTTATTTATCTTTTAGAGACCTTAATACATCATTAGCATAACTCAAATGAAGAGGCGCTCGTAACTCATTTTAATTTTTATGTTTCAGCCTTTTCCATGCAATAGCCTGCAGAGCTACTAGGATATGGTATCTCTCGGATTTTATTTTTAATATGTCTTCCGAGGGTAAGAAGACGATAAAAGTAAAAAAGCAATACGATGCATTTATACATTCGGTAACTATTTCATATAAAATTTAATTAGAATTCATTCTTTACCATTATCGATTATTAGGTTATCGAAAAATGGCAACAAGGAATCTCGGCAAAGAAATACACAAATGATAATAAAGGATATCCCACTTCAGGTATGTTTTCCGTATAAAATAACAAAATAGAAACTTAATTTTCTAAAATAATTGAAGAAATTGATATCGACACCTTTAAGATCCTTTTACTGCAATCACGATTCATCTTTCTAATTCTTTATGCCTGCAATTATGATAAAGTAGATTACACATGGTGTTGCTAAAAGAAGTGAAGGAAAGCAAAGTGAAAAAGTGCTCTAAAACTGGGACTAACGACCGAACATTACGTCACCAAAAAGGTACTTGTAAAAAGAATAGTGATTCTACGCTCATTGCTCAACGTAACCATAAAAAAATCGCCTGAAAATTGTCATTTCGTGTACACGCACGTAACGAGACTAGAAGATCCATCATTTTATCTCTTTTATCTTTTACTGTTTTCCACATATTTTTTTCTTCCAATACCATTTCTAAAACCTCTTTGTTCTTAACTTTGTTTGTACATATCTAGCACCGTTTTTTGAAGGCCTCTATCTTATTCGTGTCCGCTTCCCTCACAGTCCAAATTTCACAGCCGTACAGTGCTGTGCTCCACACATATGTTTTTAGCAACCTTACCCTTGTTTGTTAAAACTAAATCCTTTTTAACGCTTATTACAATAATTACGTTTCAGTTGACCTAGGCTTAACAATTTTGTTCATATGCACCCTCTAAATTTTATATAAATTGCCCTTGATTGTACAGACAACTTTGTTACACGAGACAACAGTGTATATTCCCTCAAAATAACTGTCCAGTTTTGACTGATTTTGCTAACAGGATTAAGCTCAAACGTCGATGGTTTAGCATCTATCATACTGTATCCTTCTGTCCTTCTTTGCTTGCTCGATCTATCGTTTCACTCTTTTCAGTGTGACTTGTAGTCTGTACTTTAATTCTTTATTGTAATTTTCGAAGTTGTATAGTGGGACCACGCCCTTTTCTAATTCTGATAGTAAGTGAATTGTCTTCCCAAAAACAAGTTCGAACGGTGTATATCCGTGTGTAATCTGCGGTGTAGTATTAATAAAATAACTAAAGTTTTGAGTCCATTCATCCTATTCGGTTCTCGAATCGTCTATGTCTGATCATAGATATTTATTTAGTGTTAAAGCGTTTATTAATTTATATTAGTTTAATTTGTATAACTTTCTACGCGTTCTATGGTACGCCTATAAATGCAAATGTTTCCTCCGTTCATGATCGGTAGTCTTGTCTTCGGACGGCTCCGTCAAAATCCAGTAACAGTTCTTCTTCAATTTTCAATGTGGTAGGACGTTCCTGCTACATTACAAAATGTCTTGTTTCTTTGTGTAAAATAGTTTTTCATATCAATAAATAAATGTAGTGTGTCAGTTGTAATTCCTTTCATTAAAAGGCTGAGTTTATTGGTTTTACAGTCCCCAGTATTCTCACGGCATGCTACACAAACAAGTAGATAATTCCACAGCAAGCAACCGACCAGCGCATATCGAAGGACAAGGTTAAATAATCGCTATTTATTCCGATAGTCTTATTAACCGCCCTACATGGTGCCTTCTCATCGCATATTACATTAATAATGGTATTTTGTCAACGACGTTTTAATCATATTTTCACAGCTGTAATTATCGAGCATTATTACAAAGAAGTTCATAAAGTCCAAGGAATTTATCTACAAATACAATACTTATACTATTCAAGGTACGTTTTCTCTTTCTACATTTCAGACCAACGTGTATGATAAGAGAAGAAAGTATTAGCAACGGATGTACTAAACCGAAGCTTTGCATTCCATACCAATATTCAAGTTGCATTTTCGAAGTTGCCGTGCGCAAGAGAGAGATAGTAACTAATAAATACCAAGTCAAGTACAAAGAAACAAGTTTCTTCACGCATACGCAGGTAGGTCAGGGGTAAGTCCTTTGTTTACTGATTTCCTTTTCCAACCGCCTGTGAACATATTGTGCTCATCTTTTATTTGCAGCAAATAAAGAAACGTGTTTTATTTAGCATTAAGGGGTTAAAATTGCCAGTTTATATATACACACCCACATTTAAAATTCAGTATTGATTATTTCAATAAATGCAGGTTTAGCCTCACATTGGTAACTTACGTTCACAAAGGAGGTAGAATATTTCAAGGGACCACCAGCGGCGTGGTGTCAATATTTTGTATTCATTTTTACACTATTTGAATAACCATCACTTTCAGATGGAGTCCTCTATTAGAACCAGAGGCTACATCAAGTGTAGGCTCACAAGGTTTTCAAAGCATATTGACTTGCTTGAAACAAAACAAAGAGCAAATGAAGCTCTCAATTCAACGCAAATTGTGGAATTACGTCAAAGGTTAAATGATGTAATGCCAATTCTTTCTGAATTTTATGATGTTGACTTCAAGATCTTAGAAGCTGATCCCAATGCGGATTGCGATGAGACTTTTGAATCAACATACTATGCAGCAATTTCACGTGCTGAAAATATATTACAAAACTATGAAAGTGGTACAAAACGTCGTTCTGTTTCCCCATCAAGTAGTAGTAAATCAAGTTCTAACAATTCCGGGCCTTCAATTCGCTTGCCTATTATTTCTCTTCCAAGTTTTAGCGGCGAAAGTTCCGAATGGTTGGAATATTATGAAATTTTCAAAAGTCTTGTTCACGAGAACTCTTCTTTGACCGACGTTCAACAGTTACATTATCTCAAAGCTAGTTTGACCGGAATGCAAACCAGATTGTCAAATCGATTGAATTTCGTTCTGAAAGCTATTCGTTAGGCTGGAAGGCAATTTGCGATCGGTTCAACGATCCTCGCATGTTAGTGCACAATCATTTCAAAGCCATCTTTGATCTTGAGCCACTCTCTAAAGAGTCTGCATCAAAGTTGCGACAATTCAACGATACTCTTTTCAAACATTATACAGCTCTTAAGTCATTGTCTTCAGAACAAAATCTCCTAGAGTTCATGATAATTTTTATTGTATCCAAAAAGTTGGATTCCCGTACCTTTCGTGAATGGGAAGTTTCCAGGAGTGCTTCCAAGTCGGAGCTACCTACAATTTCAGAATTCAAAGAGTTTCTAAAAAATAATGCTAATCTTCTAGAAACATTAGAAGCAAAACAAAACAAAGTAGTACTTGAAAGGCCAAAAAAGGCACATTCTAAATCCTTCATTTCAACTACAGCATCATGTGTTGTCTGCAAAGGCGATCATGCATTGTATAGATGCAATGAATTTATAAAGTTATCTCAAAAAGGTAGACTTTCAAAGGCAAAGTCGCTTCAAGTTTGTTTAAATTGCCTTTGAAAGGGACACTTTATCAATAATTGCACTTCTAAGTTTACATGCAAGAAATGCAAAGGTAAACATATTACGCTTTTGCATGAGGACAAGCCTCAACTCAAATCTGAAAATAATTCTGAACAAACAACGCCTACAGCCACGCCTGTAAAAACAAACCAAGCAATTTCCGCTTTCTGTTCAAACGATTTTCAAGTTTTGTTGCCAACTGCTACGGCTAAGATAACTTTCAGTGATGGTAACACTCACACAGTCAGAGTCCTCTTAGATTCCGGTTCACAATCGAACTTCATACGGTCAGATCTTTGCAGGAAATTGAACCTTCAAACACGTGATATTGATATCACAGTTTCAGGCTTAGGACAAGCCGCTTCTCGCATACATTCAAGGTGTGACGTCAAACTCCAGGCGATTCACACTAACTACACTATAGATATTTCCTGTTTAGTTCTTGATGAGATTACGGGTATCACACCTACATTCTCTGTCAAACGTAATAGCATCAAAATTCCAGATAACATCAGATTATCTGACAACAGTTATGACAAGCCTAGCACCATTAATGTATTGTTGGGTTTGTCTACATTTTGGAAGCTTCTTTGTGTAGGACAGATTCATCTGGGTCTTGATCTTCCAGTTTTACAGAAGACTCGTTTCGGTTGGGTTATTTCTGTCCCTATGGCTACTGTTGCATCGCACACTGTTCAGTGTAATTACATTTCAGTTGATGACACTTCAGCTATTCTCAGTAAGTTCTGGGAAGTTGAACACTATCCTATAGAAAGGGTTCACACACCCGAAGAAAAGGCCTGCGAGGCACATTTCCAACAGCACACACATCGTGATGCTGACGGTCGTTTCACAGTTTCTCTCCCACTCAAGCAGTCCATTGAGATTCTGGAGATTCTCTTCAAACAGCACAAAAGAGATTTCTTTCTTTAGAAAAACGATTACAATCTAATCCAGATTTATTTGCTCGATATTCACAATTCATGCAAGAGTACATCGACTTGGGTCATATGTCTATAGTTGATCCTAGCACTTCTGTAATTTCCTATTATCTCCCTCATCACGGCGTGATAAAGGAAGACAGTCTAACAACAAAGCTGCGAGTTGTTTTTAACGGTTCTCAGGAAACCACTTCAGGGCATTCCCTGAATAGTATTCAAATGGTTGGTCCAACCATTCAACAAGATTTGTTTTCGATTCTGATTCGTTTTCGCAAACATGCCTTTGCAATTTCAGCTGACGTTCAGAAAATGTACAGACAGGTACTCGTTAATCCTGACCAGAGAAATTTGCAGAGGATCCTGTGGCGCTTTTGTTCTTTAGATCCCATTCGTACATACAGTTTAAATACAGTTACGTACGGTACAGCATCCGCTTCTTTTCTTGTCATTCGTTGTCTCGCTCAGCTGAGTCACGACTGTGAAACATCATTTCCTGAAGTCTCTAAGACCATTAAGGAAGACTTTTATGTGGATGACCTTTTAACAGGAAGTAGTACGCTTCAAGGTGCTCGTGATCTTTGCAGGAAAGTAAAACAAGTTCTTGATTCAGGCTGCTTCAAACTACAAAAATGGATTTCTAACAATCCCCAAGTTCTAGACATAATTTCAGTTTCGGATATTCATCCAGGTGTTCTTGCTTTCGGCTCTCATGAGCACACTCGTACATTAGGTTTGACTTGGTGTTTTGAATCCGATAATTTCATGTTTACGATTTCAAGTGCATCTTCATTCAAGGCTACCAAACGTAGCATGCTTTCCGAAATATCACAAATTTTCGATCCTTTAGGACTCCTTGGTCCCTGTACTTTAGGAGCCAAAATTCTAATTCAAAGGCTTTGGATTGAAAAACTGGGTTGGGATGATCTCATTCCTGAAACCATTCAAGCAAAATGGAGTTCTTATCGTACTGATCTCGTCAATTTAAACGATTTGAAAATTTCTCGTCATATTTTATGCAAGGAATTTACTGATGTTCAGCTTCATGGTTTTTGCGATGCATCCCTACATGGATATGGTGCATGTATTTTTGTACGATCGATGGATCAAGATGGGAGATTCCATGTTAATCTTCTGTGTTCAAAATCAAAGGTTTCTCCTCTAAAACCTCTTACGATACCAAGGCTAGAGCTTTGTGGAGCAGTTCTGCTAGCTAAGCTGACTGACCAAGTTTCAAAGGCATTACAATTACCCATTTCTCATTATATATTTTGGTCAGATTCAACAATTGTATTAGGATGGCTGAAGGCCAACCCTAATCTCTTGAATACATTTGTTTGTAACAGGGTTGCAGATGTACAACAATTGACGTCGATGGGCTTTTGGCGGCATGTACCTACTCAAGATAACCCTGCAGATATTCTCTCAAGAGGAATAACTCCTCAAGCTCTGAAAGAGTCTATTTTATGGTGGCATGGTCCATCATGGCTCACTGAAGAAGAATCTTCATGACCTACTTTCAAGTTATCATGTACAGAACTTCCTGAAATGAAAAGGGTAGCTCGCTGTATTACAGTCAGTTCACCTGACCCTTTTCCGTTTAACATTTATTCAAGTTTAACTCAACTTGTGAGAATTACTTCTTATTGTTTGCGCTTTCGCAATAATTGTTTGAATTCCAAGGCAGCACGCATGTCAGGATCTCTTTCTACTAATGAGATTCAAGAATCCCTTCTAGTTCTCATTAAGCGCTCTCAACAGGAATCTTTTCCTGATGATTTAAAATTGTTATCACGGGGTGCTCCCCTAAAGAATTCATCATTGTTATCGCTTAATCTCTTTTTGGATTCGAGGGGCATGATTAGAGTTGGTGGCAGACTGCACAACTCACAACTTATGTTTGATAAAAAATTTCCATTGCTAATATTCGGCAAGCACCGTCTTGCAAGACTTCTTGTTACACAAGAGCATATCAGGCTGCTTCATGCAGGCCCTCAAATGTTACTTGCTAACCTCAGAGAAAGGTATTGGATCACTTGCGGTAGGAATCTAATTAAACAAGTCGTACATCAATGTGTACGATGCTTTCGTTTTTCATCTAAGGTAACAGAACCCCTTATGGGTAACCTACCATCTTCACGTATTAAGCCATCCTTTCCATTTAATGTAGTAGGAGTCGATTATGGCGGTCCCTTTTTTGTTAAGGATCGCAAGGGTCGTGGCTTCAAGACCGCAAAATCATATTTATGTTTTTTCGTTTGCTTTGTTACCAAGGCAGTGCACCTGGAGTTGGTCACTGACCTATCTACAGAAACTTTTCTAATGGCTTTTCGGCGATTCACAGCACGTCGCGGTAAACCATTGCATGTTTACTCTGACAATGGGACAAACTTTACAGGTGCTAACTCTGAGCTTAAAGAGTTAGGCATGTTTTTAAAGGAGCAATGTCATACAATTTCTGATTCAACTATTATTGAAGGTATAACCTGGCATTTTATACCCGCCTTTGGTGGTCTTTGGGAGGCCGGCATAAAATTTCCAAATTTCATATAAAGCGGGTTATTGGAGATACATTATTTACCTATGAGGAAATGAGCACTTTACTAACACAGGTGGAGTCCGCATTAAACTCCCGTCCAATATCTCCTTTATCAGCAGACCCTAGTGACCTATTGCCGCTGACGCCTGCACATTTTTTAATTGGTAGAACTTCAGTTTCTTTGCCAGATCCAGATTTGTCTCAAATACAAGAATCTAGACTTGCAGTCTTTCAGAAAATTCAAAGATTCCATCAAAGCATATGGAAGAGATGGAATAAAGAATACATATCCGAGTTACAGCAGCGCTCCAAATGGCGTGCGACGTCGTCTCAACTGGAAGCCGATTCTCTAGTCCTTATTAAGGAGGACAATTCTCCGCCATTAAATTGGAAACTTGGCAGAGTGATCGATGTCCACCCTGGCGCTGATGGCATCAGTCGAGTCGCTTCAGTAAGAACTGCAAATGGAACAGTGAAGCGTTTTTTTTCAAAACTGTGCCCACTTCTTATTGTGCGCGAGTGAGTGAAAGCATGTTCAAATTACAATTTGTGCGCTACTGTGCATTAGCTCTATCCTACAAAATAGGTTCATTGTCTTAGCTATAAGTTGTTATAATTACATTTATATTTAGTCTTTGTAAAAAAAAAGGGTGACTTATTCTTTTGTTCATTTTGCTTTGTGCCCGATTATTTTGTTTAGATTGTATATTTTTGCATTTGTTCATATAATTCATAGCTTGGATGCCTATTGTTTACTATCAACTATTTTGTTGAAAGGTCCCCCTTTCAAGGCGGGCGGTATGTTAAAGCGTTTATTAATTTATATTAGTTTAATTTGTATAACTTTCTACGCGTTCTATGGTACGCCTATAAATGCAAATGTTTCCTCCGTTCATGATCGGTAGTCTTGTATTCGGACGGCTCCGTCAATATCCAGTAACAGTTCTTCTTCAATTTTCAATGTGGTAGGACGTTCCTGCTACATTACAAAATGTCTTGTTTCTTTGTGTAAAATAGTTTTTCATATCAATAAATAAATGTAGTGTGTCAGTTGTAATTCCTTTCATTAAAAGGCTGAGTTTATTGGTTTTACAGTCCCCAGTATTCTCACGGCATGCTACACAAACAAGTAGATAATTCCACAGCAAGCAACCGACCAGCGCATATCGAAGGACAAGGTTAAATAATCGCTATTTATTCCGATAGTCTTATTAACCGCCCTACATTTAGTGTGCGATAAATTCTCTCTATTGCTTCTTTGTGAATGATATCAGGTAAAGAATTGATGCGGTACCTACAGTTACCTTCAGTTACATTTTCTGAAAAATTTATTTTTGTACTCAGTCCCAAGAGCAGTTCGTATTTGCTTTATGGTTTCATATACTAAGGCTCTAGTTATTATGGTATTTTCTTTGTTTCGTGGTGGAATTATTACGACATACTTACTTTGCTCACCTGATATTGTCACCGCGTATACGTTTTTTTCATTTGATTTTACAAAAATCCTGTCAATGGCAGTTATATAAAAACAATTTTGAGTTGTAGCCGTTGGTACCATTTCTTCTTTGTGTCTAATTTGGTTTTTACTAGTTTGAAATTCCTGACATTTGGTTGCGTATTGTTTGACAACTTGTGATATTCCTTTCCAATTGTACTGGGTTTTTAGTTTTTTTAGTCAAACTTACGATTGACTACATTTTCACCAGTTCAGTATTTATTTTTTTTTTGACGACATTTACTTATTTAAAAAAACTGCAAAAATCTGATCCGCAGGTTTCTTCACACTTTTACGTCGTTAAAAAAATTCAATTTAATTGTTGCATATGATTAACACCTTTCGGCCACCAATGACTAGTATTTATTTTATTTGACCACCTATATTTAAAAAGTTAATTTTAAAATCCGATTTTAAAAATACATGAAGTTTTATCTATGAGAGATGAAATGGAGACCATTAGTTTTATTAGATATATTTTACAAACAACTTTTGTTTATTGTTTCTCCATCTTTTCAAACGTACTGTTCGGTAATTACAAATAGATAGTTGAATTTTCCGCAAAATCTGGCATCAAGGAAATCTATAATTGAACAACTTTTATTTTAAACTGAGCCTGTAAGTTCAAATTTTCGTAATTAAGTTATTCGCAGAGTTTCTACCAGTGTTATCACCAGAAATCAAAATTAGCCTAGCGGCACTGAACTTTAGCCGGCAAGAGCACACTTCAAATAGGAATATAAAATGCTATAGAAAAATATTGTTATTAAAAAAAACCATAAATAATTATATTTTGGTAGTGCCATTGACATTGTAACAATTTTATTGTTAGTTAATAAATCCCTTCATCAAAGTGCGAGGATAATAAGACACTTTTAATAATTTTATTTCTTGGTTAATAAATCCCTCCATCAAAGAGCGAGAATAATAAAACACTTTTATTAAAATAATGTTAAAATACATTTAACAAGTAAAGTAATACGTTAAAGCAGCATCTTTATTTGTTATTCTATTTGTGGTTGGATATCTGTGTCTTCTACAGCCATTCGCAGGCGCGTTTAGGTTTGACAACCTCCTGCTTGGACCCTCCGGTCGCCCGAGCGAGTTTGATAATCACTCGGCCATACGTGGAAGAAGAGACAAGATGTATGAAAGAACGCAGGCCGGTAATTTGCGTATCAATTTTGATGAGTGAGGACATTCTTGAAAAGCGGTTGGTAACGTATAAAAGTTATTATCTTGTTTAATTTGAAATAATTTGTTTAGCGCGACGAGACACATTGCTACAATTAACCATGCACTTTAAAATTAGAAAATTTAATCGATTTTAAGAAAACTACTTTGTTTTACGACGTGAAAAATGCAACTTAGAAGATAGGAAATTCAATCCCTTTTGTTAAAACCACTTTGTTTTACGACGTGTAAAATGCAACTTAGAGGATGGAAAGTTTAACCAATTTAAAGAAGATCACTTGGTGATACAGCGTAAAGACGCTACTTTGTATTTAATTCTACACCTGGAACAACTCCATGTGGTAGAAGCTGTCTAGGATGAGCTGAGTTGATACTACATGCAGTAAACATCGCATGATGTAACAAGTACCTCATCTAGGCGGGAAAAGCAGTCTTTGGTTCGTAGTTAGCTTTAAGTAATTTTTTGTGTTTCAAATTAGAAACACGCTAATTTGTTTTTATGTGTAAAAGCACGAATATGATATTTGTTTCAACTATTGCTGAGCTGGAATTTCCAGTGTCGAAATTAAAATTCACTAATTTGATGTTTTAAGAAACAACACGTTGCTTCAGTATAAATTGTTAGTTACAACAACAGGTGTTACTGACGTCACTTATTTTTCTGTAGTATACTGCTGACAGATGTATCCTTGAGAGCAAATGCTTAGAACAGCGTTAGCACAACTTTTGTAAACAAGAATATTTTTGTGATCATTTTTATTGGAAAATAAAACTAGTAGTTTTAACTTAAAGAGGAAAACTTGAATAGTAACATTTGTAATGTAATTGGCCTGAACAGATCTGCGCGGGTTAGAGTATCTTTGTGTAACAAGTTTACACTATGCTGTAAAATATTTGATTATGAATAATTTTGATAAACCTTAATTTAAAATTCACGAAGTAATTCAATTATTTATTAAATTTTGTTGCATTGCATTTTGTTTTAAAAGAGATTCTTTTTAGTAAATTATTGGTTCAAGATTAAAGTTTTTTATTTTGATCAAATATGATCAAACCTAACCACTGAAAGCTAACATCTTTAAGAGTAAATTTTTGATGCCAACTTTATGTAGAAAATATCTTTTGAATACTTCTTTATGTATATTTGCGGGACACAAATAGTGTTCCACCCTTTTCTTTATTAACCTAACTATTATAATTTCTTACAGGAACAGCGTCTTATTTTATTAAGACAGGTTTTTGTCATCGAAGGCGATCTTTTTTCTTTGGGTCTCCACGTCCGCCCTTAGAAATATGCCCTGCAATTATCGTGAATAAGTCCGGACTTGGTGGCGCCTATTTGTTTTAGTTTGAGTTTGAAGTACAAACAGATTTCGACTTACCCCCCCCCCCATTTCTCATAGCTCTACCCAAGGAATAGACCCCTAGTTATGTCGGAAGACTTCGTTTCACTAGCGCCCAACGTCTAGAGTCAGATATAAATTAGAAAAATGCGCTTCACTGGCGCCCATTCGAAAAATCAGTTACACTGGCACACAACGTGGGGCCGGTGCTTAGGTGCTTCAAAAAAAAGTTGTTTCACTGTCACCCATGCGTGAGGCTAGCTGCGCGCATTCAAAAAATTTGTTTCACTGGCACACAACGTGGTGCAAGTAAGAAGAAAGAAAAAAAAACTGTTCCAACATCTAAATTCTCACTAGAGTTTTATCAGTTACAAAAGAAATTTTCTAACATACAGCAATATGCAGAGTTGATCCAAAAATAGTGTGTATACCTTGGCCGCCAATTTTTGTACCAAACTCGAGATTATCTTGTCTCGGTTATAATATTGTCTCTATACGCTAAAAAGCAATTTCGCGGTCTAGATTTATTAACAACTATTAAATACTAAACACAGTAAGAAAAGCTATTTTGAACCAAAAATGCCTCGACAAGCATTCGTCAGTTCCGAAAAACTAATCAAAGCACTTTCTGAATGTAGTACATATTTTCACAGATTCTGGAAATCTAAAAGCTAGAAGAGATGAAGTTTGCATCAAAGTAAATAAATGTTTAAAAAACAATACAACTGAAGAAACTTTGAATTTATATGTGAGACTGAATCGGAAAAACATCTTAAGTGAAACTATGCAAAAGTGCGAGATTGAAAACCTGAAGATGTAAATGAAAATAATACATTAGATTCAACATATAGTTTTATTAATAATCCAGATTTTTCAATTACAGAACCATTAAAAAATGATGTATTATCTTAAATGTTTTTTTCTGTAATAATAAAAGATGAAGAATGGAGAAAAATTCAACCTGCAATTGCGTCCAGAAACGAAAAAAAAACAACTCGAAATTATATGGAGCTTCAATCTGGATCGACTGATGTACTCCAGCATAAAGTTAGTGATTATCCTAAGCTACCACATGGATTTAGTTTCAAACGAGCAAACATTTCTAATACTGAGAATGCTATTTGGCTTCGTATTGAAGGTACTTGAAGTGAGTGTGATACTCAAAATATAGGTCGTCAAAAATAACTGTAGGTGGTCATTGGTGGTCAAAAATTAGTCAATTCTATGCAACAATTAAACTAGATTTTCTTTAATTTGGTGTAGAAGTGTGAAGATACACTCCAAATCTGGTTTTTGAGATTTTGTTTATAAGTAACAGTGGTCAAATAAAATAAATACTAATTATTGATGGTCAAAAAGTGGTCAATCATATTCAACAATTAAATTGGATTTTCTTTATTTGGTATGAAAGTATGAAGAAACTCCGTAATCTTATTTTTGCAATTTTTGTAATAGGTAAAGGTGGTCAACTAAAATAAATACTGGTCATTGGTGGTCAATAAGTGATTAATCCTATGCAATAATTCCTATATTTTTTTAATTGGCGTAAAAGTGTGAAAAAACCTAAAGATCTTAAGTAGGTATACAAGGGGCATACGAGCACAAAGGGTGCAATTTTCTAACGAAAAGTACCGGTTTTCCCATGTATTTTGAGCATTAAAGTCTTAAAAATCTAAGATCCCTTCGCGTAATTTTTGTACCATACATTGAATTCCCATAACAGTCTTAAAAATCCTCGTCGCATACATTTTTGATCGTAACCCAATAAAATCTGTCATTATTTTCGTCGTTCATCATACCCAATACTTTTTGTACCAAGCATTGAAATCCCCATAAGGAGGATCATAAGATCAATTCAGGTGAAATCACCACTTCGTTATGCTCTCGGCTACCTAGTTTCGGTTACTTTTCCAAGGTCGTGGTAACGTCATAGCCTTTTATGAATAAAGAGCAATGTAATACTATTCTAAAATTTTTATTCTGGCATTATACATAACAAAATTTAAAAATATTTAATGCCAAGCATGGAGCCATTTAAACTTAATTTTAATACAAAGTTATACACAGAAAACAGGCCTTTCTTTATGTTTGTTTGGTGTGGTTTTCATTTTTTCTAATTTTATTTGCAGTTTAAAATTTAAATCGACACCCAAAACCTCTACTCTTTTTCTAGCCAATAGTTTGATACAGAGAGACCGTCTAGGTTTTCGAATTGTAAAATGTACCAAAGTTTGTCTCTATATATAAAGCCTTTGGTTCCACCGACAACGAGATTCATTCCTTCGTGTAATTCTTACAGCGTGTGACAATCTTTTAATCGCAGCTCTCCCACTATATCCTGCATACGTACGTTCTTAGTTTAATCGACTTCTTCTTGTCGGTATTGGAGGGAATCCTTATTCTCCCACTCACTGTTGCGTAGTTGCATGTCCACCACTTTTGGGAATATATGGCCGTTATAGGTTGTAGGACCCTCGGTTTGAAATGATCCGAAAGTTTCTTACTAGGCAAATACACAGTGTTTAGCAGAACCCCTTTGCGTGTGGTGTACGCCAAGGTTACGAAATCCGCATTCCTTAGTTCGTCTATATAATCTGCTTGTTCGCGCCATTTCGCTCTCCCAACGTGGTATTCTTTATCAAGCCAGACTAGATAAGGAAAAGCATAATTAAAAGAGTCGGTAAACAACCATCCGCGAACGCGAACGTGTTTCATTAATTCTCAATATTACTTTCTATAATGTCTTCCTACCATAATCATTTCTTTACTCCGTTCCTATTTACCTCTGGCCAGAAACAGTACTGAAAGGTGCCGCGTTAGTGCTCCAGATGTTGTGCTTCGGTAAGTGCTTTTAAGTATTTATGTGACTTTTTATTCAAAATCTATGTTTCCTTACTTTTACTCAATACAGTCCATGCTCTACCTTACAAACCCTAGTTTACTGCCTACTGCATTCCAGGCAATTTCTAATTGCGTCCCTTGTCGTTTCAAGAGGCGCATACACTGCTATTTTGATAAATACGTTTTTAGAATAACCTTTTAAAAAGTATACGGATTTAGTTCCATCCTTTTCCACAAGGACGCCTACATAACTAGAAGAGTCTCTCTTTGTAATCACAAATGCATACAGCTTGTAGAACCCGGATGTATCTAAGTCAGTCAGTCCATCAGCACATAAAATAATCTTTTAATTCTTCCTCATTTTCTCTAATAACATGTTTTTTGTCTAACATATCTTTGTATTGTTCGCGTATTGTCTCACTGTTTCCCTTTAGGAAGTATAATTTACTATTTTCCAATAAGGTTAAACAGTCTTTTAAGGGTTTATACACCTGTTCCGCACTGACATAGTTTCCAACTGTACAGTTGTATATTGTCGCTTCCAATCGCATAATACCATGTTCTTTGGCCAAAGTAGACGCGAATGTTTCTCTTAAACGTACATTTGGACAACGTAAAAAATCTAGTATATGATTTCCAAGTTGTTTATTAACACCAGGACTTGATATTTGACACACAAATTTATTGTATATCTTAATTCTTGCATTGGTTGTTAGCCATGTTAAACAATCTATTCCCTCAGTTTTATCATTGTCAACTATAATATTGCAGTTGTCTTCTTATTCGCCCATGTAGCAAAAGTTATGGTTTGTGGTTAAATAATTACACATCTCCATCTTGCTAAATATGCCAGCAAAATCTTGTGTTACATCCATGTCAAAAAGATAGTAATAATCTATTTTGAGTCCGTCTAATATATCTAGTAATTCTTCCAATAAAGTTTCCAACCTAACATCTGCTAGTTCCACTTTGTATGAAACACATATAAGATTTTGAAATTTTTTATTAATGCTTTCAAGGCCTTCTTTTCCGATAATTTCTTTTACTCCCTGGTCTTTCTTCTTAGTGTTTTACACAGAAAAAGAAGCCTAGGTTGAACATCATGCCTAGTGGAAACAAATCGGTCGAACTTTCTTCGTAGACAGCTGTTAAATGCGCCACAAATTTCTTTTTTTAGGAAAAACATCCTTTTATTTGCAGATGTTTACTCGGCGTCACAAAGGTCGCAAATTTTAACCAACATTATATTGTCACAAAATGGTTCTGTAATTGGTGTATGTGTAGTCCACCAGTCAGCATCTGTTCGCCTTCGTCATAACAAATATTACCAATATCTGTCACCAGATTATTGTTGCACATGTTTTCTCCCAGCAGCCACAATCGGAATCGCTCATTTGTTGGTTTCACTTTAGTCCCAAGAAGTTGGGAAACGTTAATCACCTTGGAGGCGCTCATGTTTACCGTTCTAGCTACTGCCGAATACTAAATTAAATACGAAAAATTGCCCCTTATGTACCCTACAGAGCGGGGGCGTATATTGCCAAAGATACCCGAATATGTCGGACCACGCCACATCGCTTACATTCCCTTGTTTAGGTACAGTTTTTGCCATCCGATCTAGGAATTAGAGAAAATTAGAGGAAATGGATGCAAAAAGGCGAAAGTTGGACTACATGGAAAACACAGTAACAATACCCGAACAATACAAAGATATGTTAGACAAAGAACATCTTATTAGAGAAAATGAGAAAGAATTAAAAGATTATTTTATGTGCCGATGGACTGACTGACTTAGATACATCCGGGTTCTACAAGCTGTATGCATTTGTGGTTAGAAAGAAAAACTGTTTTAGTTATGTAGGCGTCCTTGCGGAAAGGGATGAAACTAAATCCGTTTACTTTTTCAAAGATTATTCTAAAAACGTATTTATCAAAATGGCAGATTACGTAGACGAACTAAGGAATGCGCATTACGTAACCTTGGCGTACACCACATACAAAGGGGCTCCGCTAAACATTGTATATTTGCTATGTAAAGAACCTTTCAGGTCATTTAAAACCGAGAGTCCTACAACCTATAACGACCATATATTCCCAAAAGTGGTGGACATGCAACTATGCAACAGTGAGTGGGAGAATAAGGATTCCCTCCAATACAGACAAGTAGAAGTCGATTAAACTAAGAACATACGTATGCAGGATATAGTGGGAGAGCCGCGATTAAAAAATTGTCACAATTGCAAGAATTATACGAAGGAATGGATCTCGTTGTCGGTGGAACCAAAGACTTTATATATAGAAACAAACTTTGGTACATTTTACAATTCGAAAACCTAGACGGTCTCTCTGTATCAAACTATTGGCTAGAAAAAGAGATAGAGGACTTGGGATTTAAATTTCAAGCTGCAAATAAAATTAGAAAAAATAAAAACCACACCAAACAAACATAAAGAAAGGACTGCTTTCTGTGTATAACTTTGTATTAAAATTAACTTTAATTGGCCCCATGCTTGGCATTAAATATTTTTTAATTTTGTTATGTATAATGTCAGAATAAAATTTTTAGAATAGTATAACATTGCTCTTTATTTATAAAAGGTTATGACGTTACCACGACCTCGGAAAAGTAACCAAAACTAGGTAGCCGAGAGCGTGGCGAAGTGGTGATTTTACCTACATAAAAAGTGACCTGAATTGATCTTATGATCGTCCTTATGGGGATTTCAACACTTGGTACAAAAAGTTTTGGGTGTGATGAACGACGAAAATAATGACAGATTTTATTGGGTTACCATCAAAAATGTATGCGACGAGGATTTTTAAGACTGTTATGGGAATTCAATGTATGGTACAAAAATGACCATAACGGACCTTAGATTTTTTTGAGACTTTAATGCTCAAAATATATGGGAAAACCGGTATTTTTCGATAGAAAACTGCACCTTTTGTGCTCGTAGGCCCCTTGTACACCTACTTCCATTGTTATGAAAATAAACTAGCATTACTAAAACCACTGTAACTTGTATACTGATACTCGAATTATCTTGCAATTTTGACATGTATCGTCAGAAGGTACATGCTGTCTAAAAATCAATGGATTTTTCATTAATGGTGCTATTTATATGTCAGCCTCAGAATTCGTAGAGTTATTTATGTCCTTATTACGTGGTTAATGCTTAAGTCCTGCTGAATAACGACGAAGATTATTAATGTCTACTTTATTTAATATTTACACTTAAAAATTATTACATATTGTATTATAACCTTAATAAACATACCTGAAAATATTTAATCTCTTATATTACAAAATCAATTAACTTTATGTTTTATGCAGAATTATCAAGGCCAAGAAAATTAGTTGAGCATTTAATGTCAACGCCGGATGGAAAACGTAAATTTACAACTGAAGAATTAAAAGGGGAAGTTAACACAATCATTGTTGCGGTAAGTAAATAATTTACTTCGCTATTAGTGAGTACGGACTATAAAAATATTTTTATATTTTAAACAAAATATAGACTCCAACACTAGAATGTCTTAAACTAATTTTCCACACATGGGTATGAAGTGGTTTTCTTATACATATAAGTTAATAAAAGAAGATATCAATGTGTCTTAAATACGTAGAAAATTATAGCAAATGCGTGCATAATATGCGAGATATGCCTATTAAGTAACGAAACTCACGAAAAAGCTCACCCTTGTTTCTATGCATTGCAAATTTAATGCTCGTCTTTTTGAAAATACTCCCCTTTTTACTAATATCCTGGTAAAGCTATCGACACCTCCTACGTAAAGTACCGTATCTTAAAAATTGTCATTTTACAGTCGAGGTATTTAAACATGTTTTTGATCCTGTTTACTTTATTCAACAATCAATTTACATTAAATTTGGCATAACTGTATATTCTGATGTAATATTAAATATCATGTATATCACTGTAATTAATTGTTGACAGTTTTTGCAAAATTGTTCATACGTTAATATACGTGACTATGATGATTCAAAAAATATCGTATCTGTCATGTACAATATTTTACAGCGGATATTGCAATTTTGATTGTATCGTATGTGTATATATACCATATTTTACTTTGGAAAATTCTAATTGAAATTATAGTAAGTGTCGAATACTAGCGTGTATATTAGAAAGAAAAGTGCCACAGTTCTCATAGATTTTTTTAAGCTTTTTTCTAACTACTTGAATTAATTATTATTCAGTATAGCCGTGCAATTAAGCATTGTTGCACAAATCATTGTAACTTACCGATAACATTGTGTTCAATTACCCCAGTTTCAATATAAAATAAAAGAACTGTATAGACCTCATAATTATTTATTAATTTTAATCAAACGTAAATAATAATTGTATCAAAAAGATATAAGTTCCAACTGAGCTCTAAATAAAAAATTAAAAGTTGTCACAAAACGGTAAAGATAATATCTTACATTACAAAAATGCATTTCTGAACTTACATTTTAGTCAGACTGTAACTTCTTACTAACTAATATAAACTTATTTTTCTACTATAATAAAACATTGTAGTTTATTAAAATGGAAGATACTTTAGCCTATAAATTCGTGATCCGTAAAGTTCGGCGATATTAATTACAATAGTGCAAACAGAATATTATGAAAAATAGTTAAACATTGAAAACTAATGACACGATTAGGATGAACAATATTGCATGATGTTTAACTTTATTTTCCATCTAAAAGACCATTTGTACTACAGTTGCTATTGTGCCGATAATTTGATAAAAAAATCATGATAAACTTTAGGTATGATGCCACTATTACAAAGGTTAACAAGATCGTTTTTTTTGCTGTAGATATTGATAAAGGGTCAGAATAAAACTTGTTTACTGAAAAGGCACTAGCAACTTGACGTCTTCTAGTATTGCTTTTGGTCGTTATTGTCAAATAAGTATCGTCCGTTAAGTTATATTTGTAATTAATTTTAAAATGATCTTCATAAGAAACAAATACTTCTTTTACTTTGCTCCATTGCACAGCTTTACCGTTTAAGTTTTTCGACCAATTATTTTTATTCATGGCAGATTTAAAATCATAAATATCTGAGTGCTTCATATTTACAACATTATATGGTGTTCCTTCTTGTTTTGCCCATCTAACTAAGCTGTACCATTCACAAGGAGTAAAAATAAGCTTATTCTTTGCGGTCCTTTCAATTAAAGCGTGTACGCTGTCACCTTCTGACTATGTCCCTTTTCTAAAAACGTGTGCTTAATGTTTACTTTAAACTTGTGTGCCGCGTACATGTAGAGGAAAAAAACAATACGGTTTCTGTTCTGCCCAGTGCAATTATCGGACCAAAAACGAAACTCTGACGCACCCTTTTCAGACAAATTGCTTATGTAATCCAAAAGACAACTGGCAACCTCGTTTGAACCACGTTTGACTTCACCCTCGTGCCACATATAGCATGTGCTCTCTTTTTTGGCTAAATTAAATACTGTAAAGTTAAACACAGATAACTTTCTTTTGTAATATAGTATACTTAATTGTCCATGGGGAGCATTTAGTACCTTTTGGAAGTCAAACGTAGCACTAACGATTACGCCTTTGGAGAGAATAGCTTCTTGTTTGTCAGCATTTTTTTGTTCTCTTGCAATAGTTTTATTTTCAATGTGGTTATCATGCTTTTCTTGATTTTTTTTAGTCGGTTTGTCTATATTTTTGAATACATGGCATTGATCACATTGATCTTTCTTGGGCACATAAAAACTTAGTTTAAAGTTTTCATTAACTAAATTCCGGTATTGCCGTTCAGTCTGAGCTTTACGTTTGTATACATTAGGATCAAACCACTCATTATACAATTCATAAAGTCGACGAAAATTTAGATCTCCGTCTAAATACAATTTAGTCGTTTTTTTTTCTGATATAGTGAGATTCTACTGGCTGGAAGGATTTAATATGTTCGCAGACACTAGATTTGACGTCCTCAGTGATCTTTTTTAGATGGTTTGAATGTCGACCTCTTTGATCAGGTGTCAGTATATCAGTAGATATGTCAATTTTTTCTAATGCAGTATAGACGAATTGTTCACTAACTAAAAATGTTGCCAAAAATTGGGCTTTGCAGACGTTTACATACTCCGTACGTGAGCCGTCAAAAATAGGTAATTTATATTTAATCGTATATTTGCGTCTTGACTCCATGTCACTATACACTCTTCGTTTCATTTGTTTTGTTGCTAACCTTACGTAAGTCCACCGCTGATTACAATCACCTAATTTCCAAAAATTTTCAAAATGTTTTGTCTCTCTTCGCAGCTTATTTTTGTAGCATTTCATTCGACATTTACATGGTGGTCCAAGCTTTTTTCGCGGTCGTGTAATGTTATTACGGGATTTGTATTCCATACCTAAATTCCTCAATCTTTTCCGTTTGACGTCGATCCATTCATGTGTATGACGCCGTCTAATATTACCTTTATCCCTCCTTGAAATAGCTTTTTGTGATCGAGGCGTTGAAATATTTGATAATGGACTATTTGCTTGCGGTGTTGATAAGCCTGATGTGGAAGGTTGTTGTGATAGAGGCTCCGTAACTATCGGATGTTCTACAAAATATGGACAAAAGATATCTGTGCAGTCAAAGTCTAAATGGTTTAAACTGCACTCTGGCGATGAAAATGGTGTTCTTTTTGTATGAGTATTCTCCTCAACTACAAATACATCTGGAACAAAAATTTGAAATGTGATACATTGACATGGCGCATAAATTATACAATTATACAATTCAGTTGTGAACATTTCAAGTTTGTTGAAATAATTGAATTTACCTTCTAAATCAAAGTTACTATGCAATTCGGAATAAACCTCAATTGGCGAAATGTTGTGAGTCTTTTCAACAAAGTTATTAGTCGCTTCTATTTCTACATCTAAAAAACATAAGTAGTATGCTTGATTTGATAGAATTAATTACCATTTAGACCGCTTAAGTAGTTTGTGTGTGTAGAAGGCACGTCTTCTGCAAAAACATCATCAAGAATGTTAACTAATTGATAAAGATTTTCTGAATTTGCATCGTCAGAGAGAGGAGATTCTAAAAACCAAATATAAAAATTGAAAACTATTATTTAGAATAAAATTTTAGTGGTAAACAATCGTAAGTATTAGTAAATGCAATAGAAACAAACGTAAGTGCTACATACGGTAAATACATTTTAAAGAATATCCTCGTAGACTATGGTATATCAACTTACGATACCAATTTTGCACTTGTCTTACAATGTAAAATATGGCATGTATCACTTACGATAACAATTGTCTCGCTTGAAACAAAGTATAGTGTATTAAGTAATACTAACGATAGTCCAGATTGGGGTGAATCATAAAGTTATAAAATTCCATTAAAATTTTTGAAACTATACATACCCAGTATTCTGTTGTAACCACTTTCACTTAGAACATCACTTAGCTCTAAATCAGAGTCTGGTAAAATATTACTGTTATGTTCGTTACTAGTTTTGGCGCCAACACTAGAACTTTGCACTGATTCTAGAATTTTTTGGGTTCTTGTTAATTGTTTTTGAATATTACCCGAATCAGAACGCCTCAATTATATTAGAATTTATAAAACAACATAAAAGTTAAAAATCATTATTATAACTTGACGATCGCATGCAATGTTTTTGTTCATCAGCGTAATGTGTTGTATTTTGCCGATACGATGCATTCACAGTGATGTAAATAAACACTGCTGACTACGTAGGCTGTTGTATAAAGCAGTTACAACAATATACGTTGGTATTATATTTAACATCCGATACTTTACGTCTCAAATGTATAGTTAAAATTTATAAATTCAAAATTTTACTTAGACAGGATTAAGGCAGCTGAAATGTAAAAATCAAATCTACCAAAACCTAAAAATTGCTTATTTGTGGCTTACGATACTATACGTAGGAGGTGTCGCTATGTTTTCTAATGCTAGAAGGGGTAAAGAAATCAATTTCTATCGTTTCGCCGTTTCCTTTTCTACATCATTTATTGATCTAGAATGTGGACTTTAGACAATAATTTAACCATTGGGGGAAAATAAGAGTAACGTATGGGTGAATTCTTCTTAATTTTCTTTGGGAATTAAACCACTTATATTTTTTAAAATCAACTTTATTTACGTTTCGATCCATGCACTTATATTTTTTAAAATCAACTTTATTTACGTTTCGATCCATGACCTAGGATCGTTGTCAAAATTTATTATTTTGACAACGATCCTAGGTCATGGATCGAAACGTAAATAAGGTTGATTTTAAAAAAATTTATTATTTTGACAACGATCCTAGGTCATGGATCGAAACGTAAATAAAGTTGATTTTAAAAAATTAAGAAAATTAAGAAGAATGCTAAACAAACCACAACAAACATACAGGGAGTATGGGTGAATATTAAGGTTGTTCAAGCGTAATAATGCAGTGTTAGGCCAAAAACTGTTACAGAAAGTATTGTATGAGTAGGAACATTATCTTAGCGACGACTGCAACCGACTTAGTAGTAGGTGTTCCCCTCAAGGAAGAATATTTGGCCTGCTTCTGATTCAGTTTGTGCATATGAGATGTATCTCCATGTTTGCAATTTTGTCAATATCATAGTTACTCAGTTTTATTACCGCTTTCATTCGATCAATTTCGTCCAAACATTCTGTAATAACCTTCAAGACTTGCAAAGAGTTACAGAATGGAATATGAGTAAACTTCTTGTTAGTAATCCTACTAATTGCGAGGTTATTTTTTAGACACCCATAAAATGTTTAAAAAAACTTCCTTAATTAGTTTTCCTTCCCATTTTCAGGCAGTTCTACTATTCTCCCACTTAATAAAAATTTTGTATTTTGATAGATTGAACTTAAACATAAAAAGACCATTTATCAGATATTTGCAGAAAAACTACTAGCTATATCTTTAATTTTTTTAAATATGGACCACTGCGACTCAACTTAAACGAACGTTTCTACGAACCTTCAATTACGTTTACAACGAGCTCAGAATAGCTGTGTCGGTTTTAGTTTTGATTTAAGATATTTAGATAGGATAACTCCGAGATAAACTACACTGGCCACCTATTTCCCTTATCCGCGACACTCCCTTAGTTAGGTATTAAAGTTTATTCTCTCAAATTTTGGTACTTCCTAATAAGTTAATAAAATTATCAACACTTACGGTTCATGGCCTTCGGCAACGCAATTCCCTGCTCAGAATCTTTGCGATCCGATCTTCTACAGATTATATACCATTGTTACCTGCCAATATTCGCTATGGTGTTCTAAAAGGGAAACGTAAAAAAGTCTGGTATTATAAAATCGAATACTACATCGAAACACACGGTAACGGCACTCCCACAAAAGCACATTCGCTTCCGTGAAATCCGACACTAAAGTATTCACGTATTTACCCCATTATTCCAACACTGTTGTGTCCCTCAAGGAACTAGATTATTCAAATAGGCTGATGTATTACATCCAACTAGATTAGAGAACGTCGACACTTGAAGGGCGCTTGTTTATATAATTTTTCCAATAACGATAAAAATAAACGAGGGATATCTTAACGTTTTTATACAAGTCAAAGACATTTTATTCTTACAATGTAAATATAATTTATAATGTCCAGGGACGCATTGAGAAAAGAAAAGGAATATCTTTGCTATTATATAAAATACAATCAATTTAATAGCTATAGGAGGCGAAAACTTGAATATCAAGAATCTTAACATGCGTGTTAAGAGTAAATTCACTAACACGTAACAAACCCTTCTGTGTAATTATTTTTAAATCGATCTCCAACTTAGATATGCTCTTTATTTCTGCCACTCTCCAATTTTTACTGTAATACAAGACGTAATAATCTATTTGCTATACCTAATTATGAAACTCAAGAACACCCATGCTAGAAACTAGATACTAGAAAAGCATATTCCGTATCCAAGTTTCGTAAATTATATCAAGAATGTTTACTAACTGTTCAAGGATCAGAATGAGTAGCAGTGGCAATGTTTCTGCAAATTCGATTCAGTATGTGTTTGCGCGCGCGCGCGCGCGTGTGTGTGTGTGTGTGTATTTGTGTAGCCGTGTGCGTCGCGCGTGTGCGAAAGTGTGTTTGTTTGTTTGGGCATGCGCATAATTTACGTTTGGGTTACTCACATGGTTAAGTTTGATTTGCTATCATATTAATTATAATTAATGTTATTTATTTTTCATACTTAATTCTTTTAACTAAATCCGCAAGTTAGATGTAAGAACAAGCCTCATGACTCTAATTGCGTATATGTACATTAATAATGATAATAAAAGTAATAAAGACGTTTCTATACTATACTATTATTCTATAGTTACGGACGTTTCTCCGTTTCTATCCATCTTCATCAAGACTTTCTTATAATAATACTAGTTATTTGTTGAATCTTTCGAAGTCTATTCTTGCCGAATCACAATGTGTATGGCATTGAATTTCGATTTGCGTTTATAATTACTTTTCATTCTTGGTTGTGAAGCCGGCTTAAGTTTTAGAATAATACTGGAAGGCCCAACATTCAGGGACGATGCGTGTAGATATAAGCAATTTGGATATTCTGTTTACCAGATGTAATTGCAATCGCTATTTAATTGAGGAACTTTGTACGTTAGATACATAATATATATTTTACTACTTACATAGGTTACATGCAAATATATTTCAAAGAAACTGTAGGAAATAGTACTTTAAGGCGTTGTTTGGTGGTAGCAGGAAAAATACAGATGACTGTTTGGATGATGGAGAGAGCAGTAATGTACTGGTCGAAAACGTAGTATAAATTTCTAATACAGTGTAGATGAAGTATGGAAGACTGTGAGAACTCTGACGAAAGGCAAAACGGCTGGTGTAGATGGAATAACAAATGAAATGCTTAAGTATGGTCCAGGGTGCTGATTAAATGTTTGTGTAAACTGATTGTTGTATATAGAACAATCAAAGGTACCTGAAGATTGGAAGAGGACGATCATCATCCCTTTGCACAAAGGTAAAAGCACCAAGTGTGCATACAAAAATTATCGTGGGATGTCTGTTGAGTGTACCCAGTAAAGTGTAAGGAAAGATTGTAATCGAGAGAGTTCGCAAGAAAACCCAGAGCAAGCTATGAGACGACCAATGTGGTTTTATGTATGGAAAGAGATGTGTGGATAAGACGTTCGGAATGCAATATATTGTCGAAAAGTAAATGCATAGCAGAAAGAAAATGTATGCAGCATTTGTAGATCTGGAAAAAGCGCATGACTCTGTGAACAGAAGTGAATCATGCAAGGCGCCGCGTGGATGTGTAAGCAAGTGCTTGATAAAATCTATCAGAGCGATGTACGAAGGCAGTAGAGCGCGTGTATGTGTGAATAGTAACATGGTGCAATATTTTGACATTGTGAAAGGAGTAATACAGGGATGTATGGTGTCACCATGGCTGTTCAATATATTTATGGGTAAATGTATTAGACAGGCTTACGAAGGAATGGAAAGAGTAGAAATTATCGAAATAAATGTTAGTGTGCTGCGGATGATGCAGTATTTGCAGCAAATGCTTGACAGGCTGTCGGAAACGTGTGACAATATGCAATTGAAAGTAAATGTAAATAAGACGAAGGTAATAATTTTTGATAGAGATGATGGAATTAATGACTTTGTATTTAGAATGGACAATAACACGATAAAGAAAATGGATAACTTTGTGTACATGTGTACAAAGTTTTTGAGTAATGGAAAGCTGTATGGTAAAATAGACAGAAGGGCAAATGCCGCAAGAAAGGTGTCTAGAAGCATGTGAGCAGCGAACAGGAGTGAAGAATTGAGTAAAAATGCAAAGTTGGTTATGCACAACAGTGTGTTTGTGCCAACTGTTCTGTATAGAAGCGAGACGGCCGTAGAAATGCAGCAGGATTGAAGTTTTTAAGAAGAACGTGTGAAAAACATTCAGAGACAAAGTCCCAAAGGAATGGGTCAGAGCAGAATGTGGGTTGCAAGTGACCCTTAAGGAGTTGAGCAAGCAAAGCACGCTTATATGGTTTAGATGTGTGGAAAGAGAGAATGAGTATAGTCCATACTCATAAGTATGGACTTACCAAGCGCATATATATTGCTGTGGATTACTCTAGACTCGATTCTCGCCCCACGAATTGGTCCGTCATAAAAGTTGTTGCAGATGTCGGGAAAATCGTGCCCACGCTTGGGCCAATATAAAATTTTTCTAAAAAAATCAATAAAAATAAACAAAATCGTCCAATATCTCTGGAACGCCTCCTTATTTCTGCCTACCCGGCTAGCTCTAAAATCTGCTTCTTCCTAGTTACAGTTACAGTTACAGTCAAATAAAAATACCACTCAAATAATGCAACGAGACATACAACCTTTTTATTCATACATATTAAAAAGTTTCCACTACCAATAAAATATTTACACATTAGTAATTAGTATATACATTATAATTTAATTAAGGGCCGCTCTGCTTGCGGCCACCCGAAGGTACTACACTGGGTTCAAACGCGAAAATATGAACGTGCTTCTAATTATTCTAACTTCAAAATTAACACATCCTAAATAAAAATCTAACAATTGAAACAAAAACTTAAAATAGGGTTTGATTGATGGTATTCCTAGCGTTGATTTGGAGTGTGCCCGATCAACAAGACACAAACAAATGAATGGGGAGGGATCCGTAATGACGGATAGCAGCCGCCAGCTCTGCTTACCGGTGCGACCTGAAGGTTCGACTTAAAACTATGCAATTCTAGCTAGCTAATTTTAAATGGATTCAAATTTTCTAAGAATACGCCAAATATTAATAGTGAATCCAGCTATTTTACCTGCCCTATAAATTTACACATTTGTTTCCCTGGTCTAAGTAATTTGTTAGCATAAGTCCGTCTCTAGCTTTCCCTATCATTCCCTAACTGATTTATATTGTAATTACAATCTTCTCAGACAATCTTCCTTCCTATATATAAGCTGCCACCAAAAATGGCGGCAGAACGTCAAACAAATAATATCAAGCCACAAACAATAAAAGCAGGCAAAAATATAAATATAACAATAAATATAAATATTTATGTAAATATATAAATAAACATCTATAAGCATTAAGCGTTGCAGTGCATTAAATTGCAAAAGCATAACCCAAATTATCAGGTGAACTCGCATAAGTATTATGCCGGCTAGCGCCATTACGCATAAAACGTGCTCGTTAAATTATTTCAAATCTACTAATTATCATAAATCAATGCTTATGCGAGCACAACCGCCACAATTTTGTTCTTACCTCGTTAATATATTTCTCCAGCATCCAAAAATCTAGTCGTCTGCATACATTTAAACTTACTGCTAGGGGGAAATGGATATGAACTGCTAAAGTTCTGGTGGATATACACTAATCGTCCTTGGGGGGGTTCACAATCAGTATCACTTCACTTTTAAGTCCTGGAGGGATGCGTGGTTCACTCTATTTTATTTATTATTTTATTCCTTTGTTTATTTCATTGATTTAATTTAATGAGGGTTTTGATTAATATGTTCTTCTTTATTTATTTGCCCGGATTAGGTTTTAAGCTTTTTATTTATTCCCGATTTCCGCGCGTATAAGGTTAGATAGTGGTTATAGTGATTGTATTAGTGGTGCGGGGGTTGTCGTACATATGGACTTTTATAAATATTATAATAATTTTTTTTTTTTAGTTTTTGTTTTTATTAATTTTTTTTCTGTTTTTTATTAATTATTTAAATACAGGTTTTAGTTACCAAACTCATAGCATTTCACGCTAGGTTAAAATCTAAAATTTCCAATCCTTCCCCCACCCTCCGATTTACGCGCGGTTATCACCGTTTAATCTCGCGACCATTCCCGCGAACTTTTTAAAGGCTGTCCAGAACACCTTCTGTTTAGCCACTTCCCCAACTTCCTCTAGGCTTTTTGGCCATGCTAGACCTAGGATATCTAATTTGCTATCAGCTAACCCTCGATTTGCCGCCTCAAACGGGCAGTCAAAGAGCACGTGCTTTGCGCTTTCAGCGCCCTCACCGCATTCGCAGCGGTACATCAGTATATACAGCTTCATAAAATGTTACAATCTCAATCCTTAAACCTATTAAAATTTATGATTTCTATTTATTTCAACAGTTTTATTTTATACGAGTAGAAGGGCCCGTCGTGAAACCCTAAATTGACTTTTACTCTGGTTTATGGTGAGTTCAGTATAAACCCAGTTAATCTAAATGCCTAAAAACATCGCATCTTTGTTAAAACAACCTTAAAGACCCATTTACTCCTTACATCAAATTTTTTATGTCATTTATAAACCCTATTAAATAATAAATACCAATCAATTGTCCTTTTTAGTTTTTGTTTTTATTAATTTTTTTCTGTTTTTTATTAATTATTTAAATACAGGTTTTAGTTACCAAACTCATAGCATTTCACGCTAGGTTAAAATCTAAAATTTCCAATCCTTCCCCCACCCTCCGATTTACGCGCGGTTATCACCGTTTAATCTCGCGACCATTCCCGCGAACTTTTTAAAGGCTGTCCAGAACACCTTCTGGTTAGTACCATCCTTCCATTAGTTTGTTGAGTGTAGTAACAGCACCGTCTATTAATTAGCACCCACTTGTGCAATTCAGACGTTTGATAAACTATCGACGTATTGTACTAACACCGCTTTATACACTTTTAAATTAGGATGTTGCCTTACAAGCTAAACGAAGTAAGAGAGAGTAAGAGCGTAAGGGAACTTTACCGCGTCTCTTAGTGTATTTATATTCTTCAATACACCCCTCTTTGTACCCTATTTCAGTGGAAAAGCTTATTTCATCATAACTGATTCTAAAAATTTTGCACGTAACGGACTTGTGAAACCGAAAATTCTCATTCCCTCTTCGCTTTACTCCGAAAACTGGTATACAAAATATAACCGTCGCGAGCTCCTTGAAAATTTCTAGCATTCGACCAATCATACTTTTTTCCATCATTTTTATGTCCAGCCTTTAGCTATCTTCCCTCGTTTAACTCATATTTACCGTCTCTTTTAGAATTCCACTCAACCAAGAAAATCGATATTGTGGTTGACCTCCGAACTTTTCGCGTACTTTAAACGAGTGTTTTAACCAACGTTTATTATACGTGCTCTCTGTCTGATTTACACTACGGATATTTCGTTTCACTTTGCCTTCAAACCATCTGTTGTTTTAGTAGATTTTGCATCGACCGTTAAATACAATTCTACAGAATTCTGTTCCAATGTTCATTTAAGGTTCCTTGAACTTGTTATTTTAACTGTCATGATTTCTATGTAGCAACTGTCCGTTTGAAATCGTATTTCCAAGTTTTAGAGTTTCTTAGGATTTGTATTTAACGAACGTTTAGTTTAGTTAAATGTAAAATATGCGTTTACATTATTGATTTTATATTCCCAAAAGCTCTGTTTATTATCCGATGCGCTTGATTTAAAATATTACAACTAATTATGCGTATCCTTGAGTTTTCACGTACTCCAAAGCTTCTACACGTTATGCAAATTTAACATTCTGATTTAGAAATACAAAAATATGTCATTATCCGTCCGTTTTTAATGTCTAAACTAATTAATTTGGCGCGTAAATAAATTGTTCCTATTTCCTATTTACACGGTCGTTACCAATTTATTATCTTGACCTATTTATCCCTGTTAACCTATAATTTCTACGACAATATATATACAAGTAAAATGACAGTAGAGCTTCAAGGTGCAGACCCCTTAAAAGAGGGTTGGATGTAATAGAAGAGGTACTAAAAGAACGACAGGTGAGAAGTCCGCGGAATAAAAGGGCATGCCAAAAGCAATGTATGCATGTTGCAGAGGTAAAGGAAATGTGTAGGGACAAAGGAATGTGGAGAAAAATTGCAAACGCTACTGGGAGTACAAGTATTGTAGTATTCTCGCGCTATACTCTAAATATTTTTCCAGAAAGAGATGCTAAGTATAATTACCCACCCCGAAAAGGAACACCGTGATTGGTGATTAATTGATATATTTCAGAAATGGTTTTTATTGCTTTTTCTGAATATCCTACTTAGTCGTGTTGTACCCCGATAAGATCTTATAATTCTATTTTCAACCGATCCCTATTATTATTTTAATTCATTGATTGTTTGTCTTTGAGTATCTGTGCTGTTTAGTGAATAACTTCCCTTCTTGCCATCGATCAACCTTGGTCTGTATTTACCTCGCATTGTTGGAAATAATTGTCTGTTAGGTACCCGTTGTTAGATTAGTGCATGTTTGTCATTGCCAGTGACCTGACTTTGACGTTTAGATCAGCAAATCAAACCACAACCTTAACACGAACTGTAAAAATCATACAATTTTTGTTTAAAACCGCCTTATGGTGTCATATTTTTAAAAATTATAGTGTTTGTTCTCGACCGAAGCAAGTCGTCTTTTTCTATGAATTGGTGGTTTCTGATGGAAATCTTGAGAAGAGCTGCATTCCTCATGGATGGAAGTTTTCACTTGGGTCTCTTCAAATTCCACTCCTCAACAAGATAGATGATTTACATAATTTAGGCTATCTGTACTCAATGATTGCGATTAAGACACTTTGTGTGTTACTTCGTTCAGTTTTAGTACGTGAAATTCAGTAATGCAAAAATCGTCTTTGGCGGATATATTGTGCGTTGCAAAACAATCTATCCTATTTCGACGTCGATTGGGTCTCTCGTCTTAGAATTGCTGGTAAGTATGTGATTTGTCTATCCTGCCCATTTAAGTACAAGGAGCACTTGTTGGGGTAGTACCTCTCTATACAGTTTTGATGCAAACACTTACCGGGTTGTCCTAGTTGCGAACCTCAACCTAGTTGGAATTGCAGTGAATCTCGTGTATCGACCTCTATCTACAGTAGCTGATGTCACCGCCGTCGAAGCCGACAAGGGCATTTTCCCCATATTAAAGCCTTGAACGTAAGAAAGCAATCGGTCGATACACGAACAATTTTTTAAACGACAGCCATGCAAATCATAATGTTAATTCCTGGTTATTGGGAGTGGTACATGGTAAACTTCTCTCTTTTTACAAGAAAATCTGTCATCCATTTTCAATTTTGCTTAGCTTACAGAAAAGGATGCGTGAATAATACACATGCATAATCATCTAGAACTAAATTTAAGGACATCTGCAATGATTATTATTTTTAATTGTAGGGTCAAGAAACAACACCGTCGGCTGTTGGATTTACTCTGATTTTATTAGCGCTTCATCCAGATATTCAGGTGAGTTCAGAAAGCTCCAATTTTGTATCTTGATTATTACTTAACTCGTCAATCATCTTATCAATAATTGAAAACTATTACAATTTTTTAATTTTCTCCAAAAAGGATTTAATTAGAAAGTGGTTGCATTAGAAGGAGGTTCATTAAAGTTAGGAAGTTCACTATTTCAGTTACTGTATAATATAATACCAAACATTAAAAATTTTCAAAATAAAAAGTAAATAGTACGTGTTAATGTGGGCGTCTTATAATTTATATACCGACGTTTCTCCGCGTTATTCTATTGTTCTATAAGCGTCGTCCCTACTCTTCAACAAAGTGGACTAATGACTAACTCACTTTACCGAACCGAACCAACAACCGTTTCGCTTCAATACCTATGAGCAAGTGTCTGTCACTACCCCTTTTTCAACTTAATTTCCACAGGCACAAAGGAGGTTTTATGACAGGATATAACGGGACAGGGATGACAGCTCTGCTATTTGATTTACAACTACGAATTTACAATGACTTAAAATTAAACACGACAAGATGCGACAAAGAGATCAAATAGTACGTTGTGAGCATAATTTTGAAACATTTTGATATGGGCCTTGTGCTTAAGGAAAGCAAACACTTAATTATTTTTTTTAATGAAGCAACCTTTGTATTTTTGTACCAATAATAATAACGCTCGGATAAGACACATGTGATTTTATTCCAATGCTCCACCCGAAGGTACTACATTAGTCAGGAAGCGAGTTTTTTTTACTTGACAAATTTTGAATTTTGCTGAACCCTTGCTGTTCCAAGCAAAGTAGAGATCTTTAACGTGCATGACAACACTCACACACTCAGGAGCTACATTCTACCTCTCATCCGAACGAGGGCGTATTTTTGTGAAAAATGCTCGCCTAACACTTTTGAAGCGGACCGTGTCGGGATTCGAACCCAAGACCTTCGGATAAGATACAGCGGACTGTATGTTTTAAAGTATATAGAAAGAAACAATAGACTTACCTAAGATCTACAGCTCATTTTAAATAGGCGTTAAACGGTAAGATTTAGCATGTTCATTGATGTAAAGCAAGGTTTGCGAATTTATAGCGTCGCCGTTTTCGAACCCATTTTCTAAGACGCGTAAAGAAGGGGGTTATTTTGTCGAATGGGTAACGCCACTATTTACAAGAGAACCGAATCACACCTATGATTGTCGCTATCTGAGTATTAATTTAGTTATTGTCAGAATCGGCACATGTTTCAATTTATCTACAAATTATATGCACTGAAATGAATGCTATTCTGGCAATAATTTATCGAATAATAATATTTGTAGTTAAAATGAAACTGAATTTGACGAATTTGTTACCGGCGTCAACATATCCCCAGCCTTAAAACTAAAATTTTAACTACACGAAATTGCATATAAAATTAGAACAGTAGAGAAAATTCTGTAAACAGCGCAAAAAAAAATGGTCTGCTACGTGAGGGGGGTACACAACTTCGCTACTGGACGCGTAAAGATCCCATCTTTTATACGTTCTGTGGCAACCCTAATAAGGTTGTCTTTTCCTTGGGAAAGTTTGTTCAATTACTCCCGTTGGCCACTGCAAAAGCGGGCAATTATTGTGCATCACTATAACAACTAAACCTGGTTTACCAGGATAGGAATGTGTATTCCACTTCTGTCGGGATTGTAATTCACCCAAAAATTCCCTCGACCATCGCTTCCAGTACGATTGAACAATTGAAGTTGCTGGTGATTTACAAACGTAAGTGCTTTTGCGGTTTCATCGGCAGCAGGCAAGAACTGCAACGGAGTGAGAGTTAAAAAACGAGCTGGTGATAATGTTAAGTACACTTTTGTTGATCAATAATTGTGCTTGGGCGTGATGGCGTAGCTTGGTGATGTGATGGCAAAGTCTTTTGTAACGAGAGGTGGTACTTAACTCAGGTCTTGGACCTTGAGATCGAGAGGGGTTTTTAGGAACCGTGATGGGGTCTTGGGACAAGACATTCTTGTAAAACGATTATAGTAATAAAGTGATAAGATGGAAGTAAACAACAATATTTAATAAATAAACTCAAAGCTAAATGACATGTAACAAAAAGCAAAGCAGTAAAAGAGTTAAGGAATTACTTACGTGACCATCTCTACTAAAATGTTTCGGCAACCATAAAAGACTAGGTTACCATTTTGATGGTTGGTTCTGAGCCGACTTGTTCCAGAGCAAGGGATGAACTTGGATCATACGCAGATTGACTGACTGACTGACTCCCTGGTGCTTCGTCTTTTATAACTGCTGATAACAAGAAATGGGTTTTCTGCCGAAGGTTGTGACAGGCGATAAAAATGTATATTTAATAGTGGTAAGCCAAAACTTCCCTGAGTTCTAAGACATCTGCGGGTAACCTAATTGTGGTTTATGACCTAATTATGATTTATGTTCTTTTAATCGAACTTCAAATGGTCTGAACTTTCCCCTATATAAAACTTATTACATTCGCACGGTATTTTGTAGATACAATTTTTTGAACTTGGTATTGCGTTTTTTTTTCTCCGAAAAAATTCAAAGAATAGGAAACAAATTTAGAATTAAAACAGTATTTAGAACCAACAATACACTAAGAGCACAATTAACAAAAACCAAACCCAAAACGCAATACAAAGTTCAAAAATTGTATCTACAAAATACCGTGCGAATGTAATAAGTTTTATATAGGGAAAGTTCCAGACCATTTGAAGTTCGATTAAAAGAACATAAATCATATATAAAAATAGAAAATTTGAAAAATCCATGATTTGCCAACATGCATGGGACTCCAGTCATAAAATAAAATGGGAGGACGCAAAATTATCGACAAAGAAGAAAACCACCAAAACGCAAAATCAAAGAAGCTGCTTATATAACCCTAAATAAAAATAACTGCGTTGCAAACGAATTCGTAACTTTCAGTAAACAATGGATTCCATTACTAAAAGAAATAACAAAAGAAATAACAATGAAAATCAAATGCCCCAATATCTAGGTAGCATTGCAAGTTTTTCCTGGGTTTTCCTTGCGATATTAACATGAAATACAGCGTACATACATGATTTCTATTTATACATACAATAACTAATTATATAACAATAAGCATATTAACTAGAAAACCATTATTTCGGCAAATATCTAAGTGTTGGGGATCTTGGTAGCCACAGGTTGCTTAACCCCCTTCACTGAATCTCGGTGAAATAAAACATAAAATTAGAAAACAATAGAAGGGAAGCTAAATCAGAATATAAATAAGTGCAGGTACGTGTCCAACCAGTTTTGAGATGAAGATCCAATGATGATGATGATGAAGCATATTAACAACCCTGTAAAACAGCATTGGTATCTGACAAGTGTAAACCCGCAATAAGGTTACCTCACAACCATATACAATCTCCGTTAAACAGTATTGGTATCTGACAAGTGTAAACCCGCCATAGGGTCGCCTCAGATCCATATACAACCTTCATAGAACAACATTGGTATCTGACAAGTGTAAACCCACCATAAGGTTACTTCAGAACAATGTTAAAATCTACCAAAGAGGTAGCCTAAATCATAATGATTTCCCCTTCAAAATAAATATAAAATAACGACTACTTAAGCCTTTTAATAATGCAATTGCACACTTCTTTAATAACCATCCTCTAAATTGTATAAATAGAAACATGTTAAAAAATGTTTTCCATTTCCCAAGTTATTGAATTTTTACAATAAAAATTAATCAGCTGATTTCACGTTAAGCGTATTGGCTACCTAAAAAAGTCGGTCCCAGGCCGTAACACAAATTGAAGGCAATTATTCATTTAAACTTTAAAAATTTCTGCTTAGTGTACTCAAACCAAATATTTCAAACATCAATAAATCAAAGTCACCTTCAATTTATGTCATAAATGTCAAACTTGAAGTTTTTATTATTTTGAAAACGATCCTAGGTTATGGATCGAAACGTTAATAAAGATAATTTTAAAAACTATGAGTGGTTTAATCCCCAAAGAAGATTAAGAAGAATACTAAACAAACCACAACCAACATACAGGGAGTATTAACAATAAACTATACATAAAATTTCATAAAGTTTCTTAATCTCTAATCGCGGGTTCAAATCCTGCTGTCAGCGAAGAAAGATTGGTTCGCTGTCAGTTGGACAAAAGTATTCAAACATAAAGGAATCTGTGAATAAGAAATTCCATTCAAACTTCTTAAATACTTGATGACGTATTGGTCATTTAAAGAAATTTGGTTGGAACAAGCAAAATCATCTGAGGTAATTATTCATAATACTTAGTCATCTGGAGTTAATACTTTCCAGGAAAAATAATATACAATAATGTATAAATAAAATTTAAAATCACTTAGGTTTGTACCATATTAAAGTAAAATATTCACGTGGAATGAAAATTAGTTAATTGTAATCCACGTAAAAAGGATTAGGGAGGAAAAGAATTGTCGTTGTTCTAATTCCTAGTTAAGATAAGATTATTTTTTGTTCTATATTCAGTATCAACGAACTATGGTGATCATTAAAAAAAATTGTATTTCCTCGGTAATGTCTTATAGAGAGAAAAATAATTATGACTCAGTCGGAGAAAGAGCGGAGTACGTCAACGTCTCGTAGTCCCATTGAGTCTTACAATTATTGAATAAAAAATAGAGCGCGTTCTGTACGTATATAAATTAAAATAAAATTCAAAAACTAAAGCAAAAAGTTTGCTTATAAGTCATCAAAAGAAAATTTAAAAGTAATGACTTTAACCAAAAAAAAATTAGGTGTCCTCAATATAAAAAAATAACTGTCAATGAATGTTTTTTTTGTTAAGTACGGCTTTGACAAAGGAAAAAGAAAATTCGATATTATTATGATTTCGGCTTAACATGTATTAACCAATGGTTCCAAAACTGTTTAAATCCGAAGAAGTTGGCTAGGTTCCTTCAGCAGTTAAGGTTGCTCAAAACTAGAGTCTGGAAAGGTTAGCTAGGTCTCTCCAGCCTTGGTATTCATGACCGTATAAAATAAATAATATCTTTATAAATAAAAAAAATTAGATTAGGCTTTTCAAAATTATGTTTACTGTCTGTAGGGGTGTCTAGATCCATACCAGTAAAACAAGAAATAAAAAAAAATAATGTCGAAACGTTTTGTAAAAAATGATAAATCTTGGTTGGTAGATAATACGTAATAATTGTATTTGAAATGCTTTAATCCTTGAGTATTGATAACTCATATGAAATTTGTTATAAAAACATAATTTTCTAAATATGTTCCTAAATGTCCTATTTGGAATAATTTATGCAAGTATAATTATACTAACATGGTTAATTAGGAATGTGGTATTTAGATAAGAAATTCTAGTAGCTATGAGGTAAGCATGGAAGATCCGCATAAAGAAAATTTTTAGTCGTTGATTGTGATTCATCTGCAAGATAATGGTATCATTTTATCTTTGGTGCAAGGAAATTGTGTGTAGCCCAAATGAGTAATAAGGCTGGTAAGTTCGAGGATGTCTACACGTTGATAAGATAATGCTGTAAAATTTGTTGCAATTATAAGAAATTATCATAACTGTGTAGTATAAATTAGTTTAGGTAACCATACGTGAATAAAGAAGTTTAACTCATCGGATGTATTTTTATTAGTTATTTATAATTATAGTCTGAAAATCGTTGCATTGAAGTGTACAAAGTTTTATAGAAAGTGCTATTCTGTGTTGTTTTTCAAAATAATAATATTTATGTGGAATAAATAAAAACTTTTTGTGTCTATAGTTTGGGTTTTTAAGGGTTGAAAATAAATTCAAGGTGAGTAATAATGTTCAAGAAAACCATACGTAAGAGCTTTGTTGTGTTAGGTCAGTTTGAGTCAGGTTAGGTCTGATAAAGGATTCTAGCAAATAATTGATGTGTCATTCTTTCCAAAATAATATCTTGCTTCTGCATTCGTGCTGTAAGAAAATAAATCTGGTTTTGTGTTCTCTTAATTATTAATTTGACAAAATTGTTGTCGGTACTAAAATATTGCTAAAATTATAAATTTGTCATTTCTGCGTAATTGCGAAAATAATTGTCCCTGGGAAGAAAAATTTCGCGGATCAATAATGGGTGTTCTAATTGGATTAATTTTAAAAATTGGTGTACTTTTCTTTCAAAATTAGTTTAAATATTTTAGTTGTGCCTAAAAGCGTGTAGCGTTGTAATTAGTTCAAAAAAGATTTGACAATTCGGTTTACTTCACAACAAAATAAATTTTCATTTGTATAGTTTAGCGAAATTTAAAGGTACTGAAAAATAGTATTTATTTTAGTCAAAGTTTTATGTTATATGGTTTACTGCATCCGTGTAGGTTTAAAATAATAGTGGACAGAAATTGTTAGCATTCTCGTCTGATTCGTTTATTATGGAATATCTTCTGTCATGTCGAAGTCTGAATTAGCGTCAATAAATGATTGTTCTTTTTCCATTTTAAATTTACTGCTTTACGTTTGAAATTTGTGATTTGTACTAATACTGAGTTTTGTGCTGATTCTTTTTGAGGTATAATTTCTCCGATTGTAGTATTTTTTAATAATTTCATTTGCCCTTGTTTATGAGAAAGAATACTTACCTTTAAAGCATTTTTGTGTTTATATGGGGTTTTCGTAATGGTTAGATCTCGTTCAGTGACGAAATTTGTATTTGGTACAAAAGAAAAAGCTTTAGGTATTTTCTTACACATAACGTTTATTGGAGTCTCAACATTGCGATATACGGTAATATCTTCTGCTAATTGAACTTTTATAGGTTTATCATTATCGATTTTTTCGTAATATTGATTCCCCAAAAAATTATCTGTGACTAAAGCATTTCTAGGAACGTGTTGTTCAGTTCTTGTGCTTGCAAAACTTATAGTCCTATTTTGAAAATTTAAAATGGCTTCGTTATCTTCTAAAAATTTCAAACCTAATATAAGAGATGCAGGTAGTTCTCTGATGACTAATGTAGGTATTGCAGTATTTTCTCTCTCTAAATTAATAGTTATATTGGATTTTCCTAAAACTGGCAGGGTTCTATTGTCTGCTGTTTTAAGTCCCAAATTCGTTTGCGGGTGTACTGAAATATCATTGAAAAAATTTGTCGAAGCGATATTGTAGTAAGAACCGGTGTCGAGCAAAACTGAAATTTCCTGATTTTTGTAAAAAGCTTTTACTGTATATAATTTGTCTGCATCAGTATTTAAAAATAAAGGACTATTTTTGTATCCATAGTTTATGTACTGGGATTTCCTACCCTTATAATTATTAAATTTATACGTTTCCGTATCTTTCCGATTTCGGTCGGAATAAAAAGTATATGCATTATTTCTCGCATCTCTGCTATATATACAATTAGATGAGGGGAATTTATATCGGTTATGCCTATACGTATTTTGTTGATAAGAATACTTATTTTTGGGGTTGAAATCTACTGAAAAATTATTTTTAAAATTGTAACTCCCTTGAGTGAGATATTTATTTTTCCTACATGAAGAAGTGTAGTGTCCAGTTTTATGACACGTTGAACATTGTGGTTTATAATTATGTGCTTTACGATTAAAATGAAAATACTGTCGTGGCCTATACTTCTGTGAATTTCTTTGTAAATGCGTATATTGGTTCCCTGTGTACCAATTTTTATAAAAAGTATTACAGTCGAGCCTATCGAAATTTTTCCGTTGTTTGTCTTTTTGAAAAAAATGAGTCCGCTTTGTATTTTGTGAAAAGGTAAATAAATTTGATTGGTTTAGTAATGGATCGTGTAAAGAATTAGACTGGATGTCTGTCAAGGTATATGCTATACTTTGCAATAAATTTTCAGTAATGTCCCTATTTGAAACTAATAAAAAAAATTATACCGTAATTCGGGTAAAAGTTCTCGTGCGAAATAATCTGTAAAGTCTGAAATTGAAATAGTGGGTGTAACATCCATACGTAAATTTTGAATTGCAAAATAAAAATTTATAACAAGTTCTTTTGGAATCTGATGTCTTGAGCGGAAACGATTAAAAAGTTGTTGCGGTAATTTAGGTCCTCCATAATATTTCAAAAAAGCGTTTTTTACGTCAGTCCAAGTTTTATTACTATTTTCAGGGTTAGTAATAAAGTTTTTTATCGACATTTGTGAACTGTCTAATAAGAAACGAGAAAAATAATGAATTTTATGAGAATCATCCCAAGAATTTAAATTAGCGCATTTTTCAAAGTTCTTTAAGAATTCAAAACAATCGGTCTTGCCTAGACTAAAGGTTTTTGGCTTGATGTAGGTAGGCATGATTGGGTTTAATATAGACTGCATTACGTAAGAAAGTGTATGCTTCGCCATTATCAGTTGTGATAAAAATTTGTGGTTTATATGTTCGAGGGTGATTTATTTATTCCTCTGGTTATGGTAAAAAATTTGTGTTACAGGAAACTTTGGTAATGATAACTATAGATTAAAAATAAGCAAGGTGAAAAAATTTTTACTGTCGGTTTTATATTGTCTGAAATTAAATTACTTATCTATAATTGTGTTTCCTGCTTGCAATTTTAATGTTTGATAACAAATTAAAATAGAAATAATAGAGAATGATGTAACTTTTAGTAACCTTGATAAAGTCAGAATAAGAAATAAGTAATAACTTTAAATTTGGGTGCTTGTTGTTGTCAAACTTAATTAATAGTAAAGGCGTCTCCACCAAATGTTAAGTACACTTTTGTTGATGAATAATTGTGCTTGGGCGTGATGGCGTAGCTTGGTGATGTGATGGTAGAGTCTTTTGTAGCGAGAGGTGGTACTTAACTCAGGTCTTGGACCTTGGGATCAAGAGGGGTCTTTATGAACCGTGATGGGGTCTTGAGACAAGACATTCTTGTAAAACGATTATAGTAATAAAGTGATACGATGGAAGTAAACAACAATATTTAATAAACAATAAATAAACTCAAAGCTAAATGACATGTAACAAAAAGCAAAGCAGTAAAAGAGTTAAGGAATTACTTACGTGACCATCTGTACTAAGATGTTTCAGCAACCATAAAAGACTAGGTTACCATTTTGATGGTTGGTTCTGAGCCGACTGGTTCCAGAGCAAGGGATGAACTAGAATCATACGCAGACTGACTGACTGACTGACTCCCTGGTGCTTCGTCTTTTATAACTGCTGATAACAAGAAATGGGTTTTCTGCCGAAGGTTGCGGCAGGCGATAAAAATGTATATTTAATAGTGGTAAGCCAAAACTTCCCTGAGTTCTAGGACATCTGCAGGAAACCTAATTGTGGTTGTTACAAAGTAAAGACATGACTAAAAGATTAATTATACAAAAAGATAAGTGTGGTGAGATAATTTCAAGAACATGACATTTGATAAGCATGATGCAAGTTTTCCTACAACAAAGGATGTTCGGCTTACTGATTCTGTTACAATGTAACATTTTAAAAGTAATCTAAAGTAATGGCTTCGCTATATACGACAATAATGCGAGAGATTCCGTGGCGAACTCCGTGGTGAACTAAGCCAGCAGAACGGACGTGAATTCAACAACGCTTCCATTTGTATTAAAACCGTTGAAAACACTTCATAAGAAAGTATTTGATCCCCAACAACCTTCAATAAATGGGCCTTTGCGCTTTTAATTTTAGCCTCCCATATTTCCCCGAAATAAGGAGCTGAATGCGGATTGAATTTTCAAGTAATGCGCCTTTGACTAAGTTCATGACCAATGGCATTTAGGCAATTTGAATTTCGGATAAATTTTTGAAGGTAATCTGAATAATTTTTAGCGCCCACGAAATTTATCCCCCGATTTGAATATATAACCGCACATGGTCCCCTTCTAGCAAGAATACGCTTAAATGCGGCAAAGAATATGTCTGTGGACAAACTTGACGCTAATTCAAGATACACAGCTCGAGTTGTTTAACACACAAATATGCATATATAGCCCTTTTGAGATTTAAAGTCTCGGTGTCTACTGAGAGTTATATTAAAAGTTCCGCCAAAATCCGTGCCAGTATGCACAAATGCTTTGGCCTGATTAACTCTAGGAGACGGTAGGTCCGCCATAAGAGGAAAAAAAGGTCGGGGCTTTGTTCGGAAACAATGATTACAATTTCGAACACGAGTCCGTACTAAATTTCTAGCCGTCATAATCCAAAAATTCTGACGTAATAGAGCAAACAGAAGATGTGTCCCTGTGTGTAAATTTTTTACTTGATAACAATCAATTAATAAATCGACAAAACGATTTTTTTAGGCAAAAGAAGTGGATGCTCTTGATCATATGAAATATTTGCGTTTGATGGACGGTCTCCGACTTTAATTAAGTTATTTGAAAGAGAGGGATTCAAATGTTGTAAGAATTTCGAGCAAAGTTTTTTTTTTTCTAGAACGGTCTTTTCTGAGAAAAAATGCTTATCCTGTACTGCTAGAAGAAGAATATTTTTTGCCGCAGCAATATCTTCTCCTAAAATACTGTCCCTTTTAGGCAATCGTTTAACAAATCTCAAAACATAGACAGTTATATTTAGCAATTTAGAATAAGAACCACATCTATAAATCAGGGCGTATAAAAGATGAACTACAAAGGCTTTCCAACAATGGGAAGATGTTTGAATCCAGTTAAGTACTACCATGGAATCAGAACACACAAAAACTTGTTTGATCATGCATCGTGAGGAATATGTGCGAAGGATGCCATTTAATAGTGTTGCATGCAATAAACGAAGAATAATGACAGTTTTTATTGGAGCCAATTTATCTTTACTACACAGTAAAATAATTTTTTACACCGCCATCCTGAGACACTGTTCGGGCGTATACGACAGCGCTGTATGCCTGTTCAGAAGCATCGCAAAATCCCACAAGTTGTAATGACGTTACTGCTGTATACCCAATGTGTCGGGAACTTTTAAAGTCGGAAAGTTGAATTATGTGCTGCTGAAATGTATTCCACAACCCTTTAATATATGGAGGGGTTTCTTCATCCCAAGACAACTTTATTATCCACAATTACTTGATTAATAGCTTCGCAAAAATTGTCACCGGAGTTAAAAGCCCTAATGGATTTCACATTCTAATTACAGTGGAAAGAATATTTCTCTTTGTACAGATTTGATTTGGACGTTTAACTGCAAATGTTAAATTATCAACCTTTGGATACCATTGAAGACTCAATACTTTTTAAATATTGCTTTCGAAATCTACAGCATTGTCCATTCGAATATTTACATATGTTTCGCTTGTTATATGCGGAGAATTTGTGGCCCACTTAACTAACTGTAAACCCCCGGCCGTGAAAAGCCCGAGCAGTTCACAATAAAAGGCTTTTGCAGTATCTAATGATTCCACAGAAGAAATTACGTCATCTACATACATATCTCTTTGTACAACAGAGAATGCAAGCGGAAAATTTTTTGCTTCATCCAATGCTAGCTGAAGCACAGTACGTAGAACTAAATATGGAGATGATTTGACACCAAAAGTAACGCTTGTGAGTTGATAAGTTTTCTATGGCTCATCTGTACTAAATTGTCAAAGCAAACGTTGATAAGATTGTTGTTCTGAAGATATTTTTATTTGTCGAAACATCTGACGAACGTCAAAAATAAAAGCAGATTCCATTAATCGAAAAATTAAATAATATACAAAATACATCAGTTTACAATTTTGGACCTGCATAAAGGCAGTAGTTTAATGATTTATCACATTCACCTTAGACGACGCATCAATAACGATACGTAGAGGAGCACCCCATGTTGCGGAATAAAGTATTTTTTAAAATGAGGATCACAATTTGGAACAAGGATTATATGACCTTGCCCAGTATAATCTTTTATTGCCGCACTATAGTTTACTCTGAAAAACGGCGATAAAGAAAATCTGTAGAAAAGAATTTCCTAAGTTTAGCGGATATTCTACAAAAGATAAAGACACAATGTATCGACCACTATCATATCGTTTTTTTGAACTACGAGTAACTATTTAACCTACTTCTTAAAGCTCCCAAAACTTCTGTAACAAAAGTTCTATTACCTCTGACCCTTAAACACGACAATAAACATGTAAATTAATCGTGATATTTTGAATTGGAGTTTGAGCCATAATGATAAATTTTAAAGTGGAATTTATTGCAACGGGTAAATCAGGACCTGAATATTTTAATGATTCCAAAATATGAGGTACAAGTTCAGCACCTATAACACCGTGAATTACTCCAAGGCGGTAGGACGTTTTATTGGCCAAGCGTAGATTGCTGAAATGTTTACAAACTGCTGGATCAACAGCGCAAGATAGCAAACGATCCAAGATTTTGTCTAATACGAAAGCTTGCTTAATCACAACATCGTAATTATGAAGTCCGCTCTTAAATTTAAAAATTTGAGAAAAGGAATAAAAAAAGGCACCTTGACTTTGAGAAACTAAAAGATAAAGATATCCACGAGAGATTTGAAAAAAAGTCAAATGAATTGCTGAAAGATATCGGGAAAATTTCTGATACTAAGGAAGTAGAAACAGAATGGAATAACATTAAATCCAGTTTAGACATGACGGACAGAGATATTCTGGGGTATACACAAAAATGAAATAAGAAACCATGGATAATAAAAGATATCCTGAATTTAATAGAAGAAAGACGAAAATACAAAAATATATCAGACGAAATGGAAAAACAGATACAAAGCCATAAAATGGGAAATCCTTCGCAAATGCAGAAAATCTAAAGAACAATGAACTGATGAAAAGTGCAAAAGGTACAAACTAAGATGGAAATCGGAAACACAGAGAAAGCATACAAACTAATTAGAATGAATTCTAGGAATATTAAATTGTATAGCAAAAATAGGAAATGTAGAGAAATGTAGAGAAAGTGGTTAGATGGCTGGAATACATAGGGTATTTATATGCAGGATATCAAATTACAGCATTAGAACAGGAAACAGACATTGAAAGAGATGACTTGGGATATTCTATACTGCGCTGTGAGTTTGAATTAGCATTAAAGGGTCTGAAAAATGGTATGGCGCCGGGTACAGATAAGGTGCGAGCAAAAACTTTAAAAGCCGCTGGGCAAGCAGTAACAGAACGTCTGTTCCAACTTGTAAGCTATATGTAAGAGACAGGCAAGTTACCCAAAGATTTCAAACGTAACATAGTAATAACTATATCAAAAGGAGGAGCGGATACATGTGAAAATTTTCGAACAATAAGTCTGACTGCCCATGTGTCAAAAATATTAACTAGAATTGTACAAAAACGAATGGAAAAACGAGCTGAAGAAATATTAGGAGGACATCAATCTGGATTTAGGCGAAACAGGGGAACACAGGAGGCTATTTTAGGTCTGAGGGTGATAATGGAAAAAACAATAGAAAAGGAGGAAAGCGTGTATATAGAGTTTGTAGATCTAGAATAAGCATTCGACAATGTAAAATGAAAAAAAAATTGTTTGAAACACTCAAAAGGATTGAAATGAATTTTAGGGATGGACGAATAGTTCATAGCTTATACAAAGAGCAAACAGCGGTAATACAATTAGAGCAGCAACGTAGAGAAGTGAATATTAGAAAAGGGGTGAGACAGGGATGTCCCTTATCCCAATTAATTTTTAACTTGTACATAGAAGAGGCAATCAATACCGTCAAATGCAGAAAGACGTGTAGAATTACTATGCATGGACAAAAGATTGATATGCCTAAATGTGCAGATGATATCACGGTTGTTACAGGCGGAAAAGCTACTAAGTGTATCTTTTCCAGTCAAATTATAAAATGGGGGCGGCCTGTAAAACAAAAATTAAAGGGGGGGTCACCGGCATTTGCTAGCGGGAGGTCGTGGATCATAAAGAGGGTTAAAATTTTGAAAAAAAGGGTTAAATTAATTTATAATATACTACAAAAATGTGGCACTTACCTTTCATAAAATATTGTGGCTTAATGACAATTGCCAAGGGCGCCAGACAAGTCGAGAATGTCCAAATGTTCGTAAAAATCCTTGAGAGACTTGTCATCCCAAGGAGGACAATTGTTTCTTTTAATCAATTCCTCACTTTTTGTACTACTTATATAAAAAATAAGAAAAACTATTGACTTAATCAACGGCAAACAAAACTATTTAATTCACAGAGCAATAAACGTGAACCTCTTACATTCATTGATTTAGAAATTTAAGTGAATAGGTGACTATGGAATTTATGAAAATTTTGAGTACATAAGTAGTTATCAAACACTTGTATATGAAAGAAACTTATATTATAAATCGTACACTAATTTAATCCTACGTTTTATGGCCAAAACGTCCTAACAAATAAACTAACTAAAAATTGATCATGCTACTTAACTATAAAAGCTTACTTACTAATAATTGTCCATTGTTTGAGGGTTTGTTTTCCAACGTAGAGCAGTTCTTAATTTTGGGAAAAGAATCTCGCTTGTTGCTTCTGTTTGTAATGTTTAAGAAAATTGACTGGCACACGAACTCGGCAGAATTTTGACAATATCATTTACTTGTGCGTCACACGCCTACAAGTTTTTAAATAGTTATCTTGCATTACTATAAATCCGCGAACATATGGGCATAACCCTCGCGAAACTGGAAGAGTAACACTTCTTTCCAATTTTTACTAACGTGATACGAAGTTTAATATTCTATGTCATGCCAGAGAACCGCTAACCGCAAAACTACGTTTCTCTCTATTTCTTAACCACGGTCGGCCCCATTGGAAAAACTCCCCGTCTTTGGCTAAAACTTTCAAATATATAGACTAAATTTCCTATCCTAATAATCACGTACGCCATTTTCTGTTATCCAATGACTGAACTGAACCTCCCACAAAACAATATTTCAGAAACCAAATCCAACCCCTTTTTAGATGATGGTCACGGAAGCAATTTTCTCCCACGGGTTTAAACTATATTTTTACCTTCTACGAATTACTTAAATATGGCAGTGTGGAATCTACCTATGGCGGCCGTAGTCTGGTATTAACAAAGACCGGCTAACCTACTTGAGCCGAAATGGATTTTAAATACAATGGATGTCTCCAGACTACTTAAGATTATTTGTAATATTTGAACAAATCAAATTGGAAATAGTTTCCGCTATTATAATGTTTTGTTTTGTCTAACCCGCTGTAAATCAACGAAAGTATTAAGCTTTTCAAACTGAAATTGGTTTTCCTTTATTTACGCTAAAAAGGTACTATTACATTTTAATTTAATCGGATTTGTTAGTCTGTTACCGATCTAACTTTTAAGAAGTTTATTGTATTTGACTTACGATGGGGTCTAGAGCTTTAAATGATGACCTGCCGCTGTAATTTACTAGCCCAAAGCTATCGGTACATGTACTCTTTTATACAAGGGAGCCTGACTGAATGTAAAGTAATTTATTGTGGGAATTTTTGTCTATACTTTATTCAAGTTACTGAATTTTAATTAATTAATTTGTTTAATTGTTAACATTACAAAATAATGTTACACGGTATTGGCATCTAGCATAAAAGAGTCAGAAGCTGCTCTTTATGAAATGGAAACAGTTCTAACAGACAGATACGGAATGAAAATTAACAAAAATAAAACTGAAGTTCCGGTATGCAAAGGAGAGGAAAATAAATCAAAAACAAAAATTCAAATAATGAAAACTTACAAGAGGTTAAGGATTTCTGTTACCTAGGAAGTCAAATAATGCAAGATGGGAAAAGCACTGAAGATATAAAACAAAGATTAAAAACAGTTCGTGCTACATTTAACAAGAAAAAGCAACTACAGTGTTCAAAATCAACAAACATACAAACAAGGAAAAGATTACTTAAAACATATGTGTAGAGCACAGCACCTGGGCAGTAGGAGAAGCGGACAAGAAAAAGATAGAGGCCTTTTAAATGTGGTACTACAGACGTATGATAAAGATATCATGAACAGACAAAGTTATGAACAAAAAGTACTAGAAATGGTAGGGGAAGAATGAAATATGTGGAAAACAGTAAAAAATAGGAGAGATAGGATAATAGGTCACATGTCAAGACATGAGGGAATAGTGCGGAATATATTAGAGACAGAGATAGGAAAAACGGAAGTAGAGGTAGACCTAGGTTAGACTATTGCACACAGATAACGAAAGGTGAAGGATGTGGGAATATTAGGGAAATGTATAAGCTATCTCAGAATAGAAATCTATAGAGGTATGATCCAACCAGTACCAAGATAGAAAAATTAATGACTAAAAAAATAATTGTACTTAAACATGATGATTATTATAAACAACTACAGGTATTGGTCATGCAATATTCTTAACTAATGTTAATTGTACGTATTTACTGGAAAACTATTAATTCGGCAACCATTTTGGCAGCCACAGGCTGCTTAATCCCCTTCGCATACCTTACACGTGATTTTCCAATGCTCCACCCGAAGGTACTACATTGGCCAAGAAGCGAGTTTTTTTACCTGAAAAATTTTCAATTTTACCGAACCCTGCTGTTCCAAGCAAGGTAGAGATCTTTTACGTGCGTGACAACACTCACACACGGGACCTCCATTTTACCTCTTATTCGAATGAGGCCCCTTTACATACCACTGCATCTCGGTAAAAAAGTTTAAAGAGACGCACCGATCCCTGAAATAGACATATAGACTTTATTTACAGGTAAAAGACGCAATTAACAACATTTTGATGTAATGCAATGATATTGACTAGCACTATCAATTAAGAATCTCAACCACTGGTAGAAATCCATTGCTGTTTCAACTTTAACAACTTCAGTCGCTAAAGGAATCGTATAATTTTTATCTGAGCCCTCTTAGTTGACGTTGAACAAAGACTATCATTTGCTTCATTTATATTTATAGGATTAGATAACAATTGATAATGTATATCAACAGTAAAACTAGAAATATGTTGCGGAGCAAATTCAAGAAATTTGAAATACTTGGCTAATATATGATTTCCGTCTTTACATAAAACACATTTCAAATTGTCATTATTATTTACTTCTTTGAGGCGAAGACGTGTATGACCTTCATCTTATTTGTGTGACAACTAATTTGCTATGTACTGCTACTGCTGGTTCGATCAAAATTTTAACTTGATCTTTTACAAACGTGGCTAGCTCATCGTAAGTAGGAATCGACCTTCCCTTAACGATTGTTCAAAAAAACGTAAGGTATGATGTCTAGCTTTGATACAGCCATAGAAGTGAGAATAAGATCACACAAGTTTGTAATGTTTAATTTAAAAAGAGCATTGGTTGCAGAATCAACTTTTTCGATAAATGAATTTAGACTAATATATGACTCAGGTGAGGTCCCAATAGATTTCGAAAAAAATATTATGATCCCAATTCCAAAAAAGTCAGTAGCTGATAGGTATGAGAATTTTAAAATGGTTAGTTTAACTACCCACGCTTCCAAAATATTAACAGAACATAATTAAAAATAGAGTAGCAACTTTGACAGAAATATTTAAGCGAAGACCAATATGGTTTTCGTAAAGACAGAGGGACTAGAGAACCGCTACTAATGATTAGGATAATTATCGAAAAAGGTTAGAAAAAAATAAAAAGATTCATTTCGCTTTTGTAGATTTAGAAAAAGCATTTGATGGGATTAATTAGATTGTTATCTTCATGGTTTTGCGAAAAGTAGGAATCTATTATTGGGATAGAAAAATTATTTGCAGTCTATATAAAAACCAAAGCGTAGTAATTATATTTGATGAAATAAAAAAGGAAGCTTAGATTAGACATCGTGTTAGACAGGGCTGTATACTGTCGCCCTTGATTTTTAATGTTTATATTGAGAAGCTTTAAACTTAGCTAGAGAGAGAAAAGAGATAAGTATTAGTGTACAGGGACAGAAAATAGACATGATTACGTTTTGCAGATGATGTAGCCATTATGGCAGAGTTTAGAAAAGAGATAGGAGAGTTTTTAAATATATTAGATAAAATACACAGAGTAATTATACTATGAGAATTAACTCAGGTAAGACAAAGATAATGACAAGTGAGTTACAACCTAGTTCTAAACCAAAATTAAAAATAGGTAATACCGAGTTAGAGGAGGTAGATGAATTTTGCTATGTAGGTAGTATAATTACAAAGGACGGACGTAGCAAAAGGGATATAGTAGCTAGAATAGCTCAAGCTAGAAAAATGTTTTTAAAAGGAAAGTCTTATTAATAGCTAATAGTATTAGTTTAGATAATACAAGAAGTTCCTTAAAGTCGTATTATGGAACGTTCATTTATACGGTAGTGAGACTTGGACAATTAAAGAGGTAGATAGGAAAAAGATAAAAGCTTTTGAAACTTGGTGTTATAGGAAAATGGTAAAGATTAGTTGGACAGATAGAGTATAAAATGAGGAAGTTTATAGAAGGATATGTGAGGAACCCTATATGTGGAAACAATTAAAGGTCAAAAGACATAGAATGAAGGGCACCAGTTAAGACAAGAAGCACTATTTAGTAAGGTCTTAGATTATAGATTACCAAATAAAAGTAGAGTAGGAAGACCTAGACAAAACTATATTAGTCAAATTATTAGAGATTTACGTTGTGAATGGTATGCAGAACTTTTTAGATTAGCACAGAATAGTAAAAAAGTTAGAGCTGCGTCAAACCGACCTTAAGTAATGTCGAAAACAAAATGATGTTGTCCAAAGTGGGACCAAACAAACGAGGTTATATGCGGACACATCCTATGTTAAACATTGATACAGCAAATGTGTGTGTTACATACACCATCCGATGACGGCACGCATACGTTATACCAGTTACATATATTGTAGCTTGGTCCATTCTTATAACGAACTTGTTATAGGACTTGATGATTTCTTAACAGAATGTCTAACGCTACTATGAAATAATGGTATACCGGTATCTCTCGGCTCATCAACTATGTTATAGCTTTTTGATAAATAGTATTTTCACCGATCTCCACAGAGTAAGTCTAATACAGAAAACCGAGATTGCCACGCAATCGATTTATTTCTTACTTCTTATTATCTCATTGGTCTCGGTACTTACAATATTATGGTTAGCAAAGTCAAGGTGGTAACCTTGCAATGCCACGTACAATTCTAGTAGTATTCTTTTTGTTACTAGTTCTTATCTCACACTGGTGTTCGTATATTTGAATGTTATACAATTGATCTTGTTAATCGTGCGTGTTTTATATTTATGTTCTACTATTGCTTTATGTTTTGTAACTATGCTTCCTGTACGTAGGGTAAGTGTTTCATTTTAACGTAAAATGATTGAAATACAGTGTTTCGTAGGGAGTTAACGAGTGATATTTGCTGTGTTCGAATTCAGAATAGCGAAGATCGTATAATTTGAGTAAAGGCCACTACACTTGCGACCGCGTCCCCAATGTTTTACTAGAAGGTACTACATTGGGTTTGAGCGCTAATAATTACATTCTTCATATAAATCTGACTTCAAAATTAATTAATCGTTAAATGTAATTTATAAACTAAAACTAAAGTTAGGGTTAAATAATGATACCTATAACGATGGCCTTAAAGTGTGTCTGATTAACAAAACACTAGCAAAAAGTAGGAGGGAGGATTCATAATACCACATAGCAGCCGCCAGATTTGCTTACCGGTAGAACCTGAAGAGTCGACTTAAAATTATCCAAATCCGGCTGAATTAGTATTTACTAATGAATGCGAATTTCAAAGGATGCACCCAATTTATTGATAGCAAATCCAGCTATTTGTTCTTACCCTATAAATTTACAATATCTTCAGCTCTAGTCTAGGTAATTTATTCTAACTTTAGCTGAAATTCTTCCCTAACGTTCACTATCGTTCCCTAACTGACTTATTCTAATTTCAATCTTTTTTTTATATATAATACAACCAAAAACAGGAAAAACGCCAAACAAAACAAATCAAGCGACAGAATAATAAAATATATAATGTACAAGGTATAAAATGTAATATATAAATATCTAAATATAGTATTAAGCATATAAGCACATAAAGTGCATAGAATAGCAAAGAAGCAAGCATTCCTTAAATCATCAGGTGTACTCGCATAAGCAATATGTCGGCTACCGCCAGCACGCTAAAACGTGCACTTTCAAAATTAACTGTAGAATTTACTTATAATATAAATCATGCTTATGCGAGTACAGCCGCAACAATATTTATACATATCTCGAATATAAATTTCTTCAGGATCCGAAGATCAGGTCGTATACCTACAGCTAATTACCTCTTATTGCTAAGAGGAGATGGATACGCACTGTTAAAGTCCTGATGGGCATGCACTAAGTGTCCTGGGGATCACATTCACTATCACTTTAAGTCTTGGAGAATGCACGGTTTCACTTTTATTTAATGTCTTAGTTTAATTCATTTATTTGTTTAAGTTAATTAGGAAATGTAATTAAATATGGGAGACCATGAAGGTAGAGATGCCACTACAAATAAAGAAATAATTTGTGAATGACTGAAATGTGCTTATTCAAAATGGAGCTTCTTACCACCCTGCAGTGTTATTAGAAAACGTAAAAATTGCAATTCTCTAGGAGTGAGATACTCTCCAATTTGGGAATACTCAAAGGCAAACTTACCCAAAAAAGTCTCATTCGCAGGTAGAATTATACACTAAATAAAGTACAATCAACATTTAGGAATGCTTGCAATAAACTACGTAGCAGTATATTTAAAAGAATAGCAAGAAACAATTTAATAAACATTGACGAATTACCTGTTTGGGGTTAGTCTTTTTATACTTTTAGTAAATGCTTTACTTTACAAGCGTTTTACCTTTTCACGTTAATCTACGTTTACATCGAATCCATGATTAAATCGCTGAGAATTTTAGCAAGAACTTAAAATTTGGTATCGAGTCTAATAATTTGGCGAGGAACTGGTTGTTACTTTGTATTTAATTATTTGAAATGCACGTATATTTCAGAGGTATAATGTGTTATAATCTTTTATTTTTAAACTTCCTTTATTATTTATTTAAAACACTGCTTATAGCTATAAAATTTTAATAACTATACTAATAAGTTACCAAAAGAAATACGTTGCTATTACAGGAAAAAGTATACGAAGAAATAACACAAGTACTAGGCCCTAAAGAAGATCTAAAGTACGAAAACTTGAAAGAGATGGAGTATTTAGACAGAGTGATTAAAGAAAGCTTACGACTTTTTCCACCAGTTGGAGGAATAGCGCGTTACGCCGAAAAAGAGATTTATTTAAGTACTGTCGAATTATTAAGACTATTAACCTAAAAGATATTTCAGAAAATCACACAATTCCTGCCAATACACCTATTATAATCGGAATATTTCCTCTACATAGAGATCCCAACATTTGGCCAAATCCTAATAAGTTTGATCCAGAAAGATTCCTTCCAGAAGAAGAAGCTAAACGTGATCTATATAGCTGGTTACCATTTTCAGGTGGTCCTCGTAATTGCATTGGTATATTATATACATTTTATTGTTGTTCTTATGTGCTTTTTGTCTGTTTTTAGCGGAACGATTTGGTTGGGTAGCTACAAAAATAGCTCTTTGTAATATTATCAGGAAGTATAAAGTAACAACAGAATATAATAGTGTGGAAGATATACACTTAACGTTTACATTTAAAATGGACCCCACAGATGGTTTCAAAATAGGACTTATGGCAAGATAGATTACAGATTACATTCAGATAACTGCACAATACATTTTATTATTATAAAGATAAACATAACTTAATAACATAGAGTTGTTGAGAAATCATATAAATAAACAATACCTGACCGTTCTATTTGTTGTAATTGTATCGTGCCATTTTGCATAAGACTAACTGCCATATTACAGCTAAGTAGACCTTTTAGTTTTACTTTAGCTATTTCTCTCCTACCTGCACGATACCTAGAACATGCCTCAAACTAAATAAATATATGTTCTCAAAGTTAATTTCTATTATATTTAACAGTAGGTGGTTAGTGTTCTTTCTAGATTACGCCACCGCCATACTCCAACTCCTCTAATGAGTTACCTCATTAAAAATCCATTAGCGCTAATCGTTTTCAGGGGTTTTGTCATTACAAAACTCATTAACACTAATCGTTTTTAACGAATTTTTAAATTAAAATCCCATTAGCACTAATCGTTTTTAATGGGTTTTCCCATTAAACTCTCATTACACTAATCGTTTTTAATGGGTTTTCGCATTAAAATTCATTTAACACAAATGGTTTTCTAATGGGAAAATTTATTGACTAATAGTTTATTACTCAACCTTAACCTCCACGCAATTTTTTTTTATTTCTTGCATCACATATTTTTCCAATTTGAGCGTATATGTTGCATGTTTTATAAGAAACATGGAGTCAAGTGGGATTCGAACCTGTGCGGCCTGCATGCAAAGCAGTTACTCAAACGGCTATACTTTTGTGTCGCTCCAAATTATTACTTGCACATCTTGTATTATTGTTAAATGCGCAGATTCCATTTCGATTTAAAGATTAACTTAAGAGCGCATTTAAATATGAAAAATTTTAGGTGATTAAGAAAGAGCCTACAACAAAACTTCTCCATTAACTCTATACCAACCACTATGATCTAACTTTTGCATTTCTCTCACGCTATCTTGGTACAATTTGTAGACTTACCCTGTTAGTCTCAACGATAGTAAGATTAGTAGGCATCTTAGGCAGTTATTGTCGGGCAGAAAACAAAAAAGTTTTATTTGTTAGTGTTCAGAATGAATTTTGTATAATTTGTAAAGAAACATGCCGATGAACATCAACATGTCTGTTTTAAAAATTGGGAAGGAAGTTCGACAGCAATGGGAACCGATATAATTGTGGAAGGTTTTAATCGAAGCTATGACCAGCATGGGGTACGTCACAAGCGATTTATAACTGACGGCGATTCGAGCGTCTACGAGAAAATTCAACAAATTGCTTTATATGACAACGAGGGAAAGAATTTTGCAAAAATAGTTGGTACTTTCATACATTAAAGTACACCTGTCGTAAGACTACAGAAATGTAATAGACACAGAGGAACGATATCATATGGTCAGTGGTTGGGACTTTCAAACGTCTGTAAGACGAGGATATTTTTAAAGGCAATAAGCGGGACAAGGATGAAGCGTGTTCGCAGAAGATATTGATTTTCAAGACGCATAGAAAAATTAGGAGAAACAACTCTGAACGATGTAATGATAGAGAGATTATGCAAAGGATAAGAAACGTGGGGTAGACAAGGAAACCAGAAACGTAGAAATGACATAGACAAGTTAAGAAGGATATGGAAAACAAGGGTAGAGGATGTTATGATGAGCGTAGAAGCAAGATAATAGTATTTGCGCGCATATAGGAGGCATGATTTTAGTTGTTTGGGGGTGGAGTGTTAAGGATTCGGAGAAAATTAAGACGACTGGCAAAGTAAACGACTTTTTAGGAGTAAAGCCGTGTTTGCGTTTCAAAATTCGAGGTTTTTGACGACAGTTGTATTATTGTGCACGTAAATTTTAGGAATTGAGCAACTGTTGGACAAAAGTTTCGAGGAATGTTTGTAAAAATACGGTAAACTTGAGAGGGGTTTTGGTTATAGAAACGCGCTGGAGATGGTAGGTGCTCTCTTAGTTTTTGATTCTGCTGAATACTTCATCCTGGCTTCAAACTACGCAACTAGTGAAGTCCGAGATGTTTACAAGTGTTTAAACGCACAAGTTGGTGCGATTTTAAAACCGAGTGAACCGTATAATATTATTTTGATTTAATTGAAGCAGGATGAACAGTAAGTAACAACTTATTTGTAAATTGGATGATGGTGCTCGTTGCACTTGCTTGAAAGAAGCGATTGATTATGGATCAGTAGCGGTAGTCCTGAGGGATTTTGAAATATGGTATTTTGGAGGCCTAGCGAGTCCGAGAGATAATTGCTGTTACTATTGGAAGGCAACAATGTGGAATGATTCAGGTACGAGCAGTCAGTAGAGGAGAGCATTATTAGAGGTGGTGATCTGGATAAAAATACTCTCCAGGTAATGACCTTTTTTTAAAACTATTGTGGTGGTGCTTATTTGTTGTTTTAAACTATTAGTGATTTTGGGTTAGATATTGTGATGAATTTATGAACAGAAAATTAATTGATTTAGCTTTGTAAAGGAAATATTTAAAATCTGAGGATGTAAATAGATGTATATGATATAATTATGAATATTTCACATTTGTAAGAGGTAAGTGGGTTTTTTATTTAAAATTTTCAGTGCTAAAATTTGGCACGCTAATACAAAAAGGGTTTATACTGAGCTCATCATAGATCAGGGGAAAATAAAATAAGGTTCTGGAATAGGTCCATCTACTTTAGAGTGAGCATATGAATATAGACAAGCAGGTGATCGTTGTTGGATTAATTTGATGTGATTTAATTTTGAGGAGTATGAACTATTTAATGTGGATCAGTTTTGTAAATATAGAGATTGTGTTTTAATTTTAATTTGTTGGAATAAAAGGCATTGTATTTTTGGTTAGGATTATTATTTTTTTTTTATTACTATTAAATAGAAAGGTAGGTATGGATTGTAGAGCAGATGAACAGCCGTGGTGAATATCCCTGAAGAAGCAGTGAGCTGAGCTAGCCGTGTGGTGTCAATTGTAAGAGCATCTTTAGAGGGTACACAACTAGAACATATAATGATCCAAAGATTAGAAACAAAATTTATTTAGGCGGTGATAAGAGGAGTTCACCACAAGTAACTTTGCATTTATGACGCCCAATTTGTGGGGCTCGATATTATACAGGTGATGGTGCACAACAATATATATATATATTGCTGTGATATTCTCCTTTGAATGCGGGAACTGGGTCCTTTCAACAAAAAAATTCTAGTCCCACAGATTGGGCGTCATAAACGGCTGTGATCCTCTTTTCGCCTCGGCTGCTCACCTAATGTTATAAACCTCCTCATTCATAAAAAAAAAACAACACATTCCTACCAAAAACATCAACGTTAACTCTATTTACATCAATATTCAGAATACATTAAAATTTCAAAATTAAAACTCAGCATAAATTTCAGTTTTAAAAAGAATTTCAAGATTAATTTTATTATCATTTTAATGTGCATCCAAAATTAAAGTCCTTGTTGGATGCCTACTAATTAATATAACAATATAAGCAGACCGGAGTCTGAGTATAAGAGAGCATCTACCACCCCTTTACGTTAATTAACCAGGTTCGTCTAATTGAGCTCAAAGACATACCCAAATTTTCATCATATTACCGAACATCAAAACTAAATACCCTTTCTACTTCAACAAGCAAATTTCATCTTAAAATTAAAATTTTATGGTTAGTACAATTTCACTAATGTCCATTTAAAGTAAATCAATTATAAAGTTATTCAACACACACAAAATGTCAAACAAAATAGTATAATTTACCTGAAGGTCACCGTCCTCGTAGCTTCAAAGTACATCGTCCCTTTAGTTAATCACACCATTCCAACAGGATTATATTTACGGCTTCTAATTCTCAACGCTTTTAAAATTTACTCCATCACCATTTATTTAAAGTTGTTTCTGGGCTTTTCCGGAATTCATCTGTGTATATCTGACCCTTGTTTCGTGGATCCAGACACGTATTTGAACCATTTAATTATTAACACCCCGAAAAATAGCAAATAACTTCATACTTCTTTCACCAATATACGCCAAAACTGCCTACTTTTGTGTATACATTTGTCGTTGTAAATTTTGCTAATTGGTACAGTGAAACTAAATTTTATTACCTTGTATCTAAGTGCACTGAAGTACATTCATGTTAGCACGTAAATAACCAACTATTTTGAATCACTAAAATATACGAGCAAAATTTTAAATTATTTTCTCAAACTAAAATGCACTGTTTAACATCTTCAATCAAGTCGCGGATGTAAGAGCTTTTAACGCATCGAATAGTCAAAAGTCTAAGAGACTAAGAGGGCTTGTTTATATTCATCTCGGTATATATAGCAAACAGCCTGTCTGTCGGTCTGTTCCCCAAAACGGGTAATTCTAAAGAATTTCTCATTCTCTGTTCCCAGTCTGTCGCTCGCGCGTCGATTTTTACGAATTTTCACTCGTCCCATTTAAATCACAGAAATTTCAACACACGGCACGCAAGCATGTCCGAGAAAAACTAATTAATTTTGTACAGAAATTGTTGTTTCTACCTCTGATATTTGCATCCTATTTTCAACCAATTGTGACCCTCGTGACGTTGCTTAAATCCCTATATGTGTCTTTGCTTGACGCATTTTCTCTTTCCTTTTCTAACCTGTTCGTATTGGTGCAAATTGATATTCTTTATTATCGATTATATTTTAGTCCATGTGGACTGTTATCTGGGTTTAATAACCCCGTATCGCACATTCTCGTGAATATTAAGCCCCGATTTCTCCAAGATTCTTTGAAACCATTTGTTATCTACACAATTTTCGCCGTACGTGATATTTAAACTACGCAGGTGTTCAAAATAATATTAATTCTCAGAGCTTTTTAAATAAACCCTGTTTTGTATTTCGTGCTAAAGCATCTGACCGTTTCCAATATTCTTAGAATCGACATGTTTATCTAAACAAATTAAACTGAAATTGCCTTTTAAAATACGCAGGTGTGTTCAAACGTAACATTTTAAATACCCTTCTACGATTTGCATTTTATTGGGTTTTTACAAGTTTTATGCTTATTATTAATAATGGTTCAATTAACTCCAATTAAAATTAATACCCTTTAAATTTTAGTGAATCCTAACTAAATATTAGTTGTTATCTGTACGTTTTGTTCAATACCGGTTACTTAAAATAGGGTTAATTAATATAAATTTCGCACGTAATTTCCATTTGTTTAGGAATAATTAAATTACACGCAGAGCTTTTTAATACTGCTTCTTTTGATATAAAGCGTCTTATAAATAATTTAAATTTCTTATTTTTACTGAAACGACCGAGTTTATTTATGCTTCAAGGTTTTAATAAAGCGTATTATTTAATGAAATTCCTTATACACGGTGATTAAAATTATTTGATGTGCTTATTTAATTTTCTACCCTGGTCTAAATATGAGTAATATATATATATATATATATATATATATATATATATATATTTATTGATATGATAGCACTGCACGTTGATGTAATTATACTCTCAGACTCCTTCTGATCACTACCGCTCTGTTATTTTAATATCCTAAAATTTGAATATGTCTCGGCTAGCCCAGTTAAATTCACACAGAGTGCACAATGTTACGATAATCAAATAATTTACCCCTTTTTCTCTGAACTTTTCCTGCTTTGAATGATAAAACGAAGTCGATTAATATTTGTATAATGAGAAAGGAAAAAAAGTAATATACATTTCACAGCTTAATTTGTTTACTCGCAAAAACTCTGGACATTAAACAGTACAATTTATTACTCAACCGTTGACAAAGTTTGCTGTTTAATTTAGGATGAAGTTACAGTTAGCCGAGGAGGTAGCGAAATAGAGTGGTGTTTATTTACATGGGCGAATAAAAAACTTCGAGATCCTGAGTGATCTATAAAAACTTAACTGTGTGGACAAATAATTGAAGTGATCAAAACAGGAATATTAATATGATATTCATGTACGTATAGCTGTTAGAAAAAGTATCTACTCTTAAAGAAATCAATCATAAGTATCTACTTTGTGGACACGCTCACATGGAAGTAGACGGTATGCATAGTCTGATAGAGAGAGCAAAAACTTAAAACCTATACTATTTTTACCACAACTGATCGGACAAATTTTACAGCAACATGCTCAAAAAGAACCCATTTGTTGTAAGAAGTATGTGCCTTGGAGATTTTCATGATTTTTACTTAAGGTGCAAACGAAGGTCCATTTGTTTCGAAAATAAGTACTCCGACAAAGGACCATTTTTTAATATTTCACGCACTGTATTAAAGGTTTCGCAAAAGAGACAACAAGTGTACTACAATATCAGTTTTTTAGACGATAGGTTTAAAATTGTTGAAATTAAAAGACATCAGAGAAAACAAAGAGTTGTTAAGCTCCAGTGATCACAAAATTGAGTTACCAAAAAAATAAGTTATGAGAAGTATATATCTCTCATAAACTTAATGCAGTGAGCCCTTGAAAAATATAGCCTTTCTTTGTAAACCTTTCTCATGGAACGTATGAAAGAAACCTGAGATCGATTCAACAGCTCTGGAGTAAAATTATTGCTTAATCAGTAGCTTTCAAGTCATTTACAACATAATAGTACTCAATCTGTATAATATACTTGAGCTAACTCTGTATTTGTAGTATTAAAAAATACATTGTTAGTATGATTGCTCCTTCTTTTCAGTTTTTATGCTCTCCTCAAAATATGGCATTATGTGACTTACGTTCGTCTAGTCATGAGATACAGATATTAAGTAATATTAATTTATGTATTACGACTACTAATTTCCATTTCGAATGGGTCTGCACCTTGCCCAAGTTCTAGATTACTAGAACAGATGAAATGGAACCAGACTAAGACAGGTACCTGAAAGAGGGCAGCGGATCTTTCGGTACTTAGATTAGCAGAGACTATTGGGGTCGGTATGGCCGTCTAAGACACACTACCGCGATGTGGAAGGTCACGGAATATCACCACATTATCTCCCAATTTCACAGCGTATTTAAATTGTAATAAACATGATGGCATTCTCTGGGGTAAAATATTCCGGAGTTAAAATAGTCCCCCATTCCGATCTCCGGGAGAGGATTACTTCGGAGGATGCGAACGGTTCAGAATAAGAGTCGGAAACATTTTACGAGTCGGAGCGTGGAACGTTAAAAGTATGAAGCAAGTAGATAAGCTAGAGTACCTGAAAATTGAAATGTATAGGTTAGCACTAGACATAGTAGGGATCAGCGAAGTTCGGTGGCCAGAGGCGGGGGATTTTTGGAGTCAGAGTAATTCATACAGCAGCAGAGGAGTGGGGATAGTTATGCGGAAAAAGAAAAGACAATGTGTAGAAAATTACTTACAAAAGAACGAAAAAGTAACCATAGTAGATTAGAATTTAAACAGTTAAATACAGTAATAATACAAGTATACATGCCCACCTCTAGCGTCAGTGACGAAGAGTTAGAAGCCATCTACAAAGATATCGAAGACATACTAAGATACGAAAAAACATGAAAATTTAATAATTAGGGAGAATTTTTAAGTAGTGGTAAGTGAAAGTAGGAAAGGAACGGAAGTAGGTTTATTTGGTTTAGGCACGAGAAACGGTAGGGGAAATAAGCTGGTAGAATATTGTGACAAGAACGATTTAATCATCACCAACACATTATATCAACATCATGCTAGAAAACGATATACGTGGAAGATGCCAGGAGATATAGGAAGATATCAAATAGATTACATTCTTGTTAGACAACGGTTTAGGAATCAAGTAAAAGACTGTAGAAGCTACCCAGAATCAGATATAGACACTTACCACAACATTGTAATTATGAAGGCCGCACTTAAATTTAAAAAGTTGAAGAAAAAGAAACTGAAAAAAACACTTTTACTTTGAGAAACTAAAAGATAAAGATAGCCACTAAAGATTTGAAAAAAGTCAAATGAATTGCTGAAAGATATCGGGAAAATATCTGATACTAAAAAAGTAGAAACAGAATGGAATAACATTAAATCCAGTATAGACATGGCGTCCAGAGATATTCTGTGGTATACACAAAAACAAAATAAGAAACCATGAATAACAAAGATTATCCTGAATTTAATAGAAGAAGGACGAAAATACAAAAATAAATCAAACGAAACAGGAAAACAGAGATACAAAGCCATAAAATGGGAAATTATTTGCAAATACAAGAGAGCTAAAGTACAATGGATTGATGAAAAGTGCAAAGAGATACAAACTACGATGTAAATAGGAGAAACAGATGAAGCATGAAAACTAATTAAAATTAATTTTAGGGATATAAAATCATATACCAAAAAAATAAAGGACGCAGGAGGAAACGTCATTATAGAAAATGTAGAAAAAGTAGTTAGATGGCAAGAATTTATAGGGAAATTATATGCATGAGAGGAACTAACCGCATTAGAACAGGAATCAGACATTGTAAATGTTGACTTGGGATATCCTGTACTTAGAGATGAATTTGAATTAGAATTAAAGGGTCTGAAAAATGGTAAGGCACTGGGTACAGATAAGTTGCAAGCAGAAACTCTAAAAGCCCTTGGACAAGCAGTAACAAAACATCTCCAACTTGTAAGCTATATGTATGAGACAGGCGAGATTTCCAAAGATTTCAAACGTAGCATCATAGTAACTATGCCAAAAAAAGGAGGTGCGGATAGATGTAAACATTTTCAAACAATAAGTTTGACAACACACGTGTTAAAAATATTAACTAGAATTGTACAAAGACGAATGGAAAAACGAGCTGAAGAAATACTAGGAGAAGATCGATTTGGGTTTAGGCGAAACAGGAAAACACGGGAGGATATTTTAGCTCTGAGAGTGATAATGGGGAAAACAATAGAAAAAGGGAAAATCGTATATATAGGGTTTGTAGATCTGGAAAACTCATTCGACAATGTAAAATGGAGAAGAATGTTCGAAATACTCAAAAAGATTGAAATGAGTTATGGGGATAGACGAATAGTACATAGCGTATACAAAGAGCAAACAGCAGTAATAGAATTAGAGCAGGAACGTAGAGATGTAAACGTTAGGAAAGAAGCGAGACAGGGATTTGCCCTATCCGCATTAATGTTTAACTTGTACATTGAATAGGCAATGAGTACTGTCAAATGCAGGAAGACATTTGGAATTACTATGCAAAGACAAAAGATTGTTATGAGTCGATTTGCAGACGATATATCGGTATTAGCATCCAGCAAGGAAGAGTTAGAAGCTGCTCTTAATGAAATAGAAACGATTCTAACAGAGAGATACGGTATGAAAATAAAACTAAAGTACTAGTATCCAAAGGAGGGAAAATAAATCAAACACAAGAATACAAATAAATAACAAAATTTACAAGAGGTTAAAAATTTCTGTTACCTAAGAAGCCAAATAACGCAAGATGGGAAAAGCGCAAAAGATATAAAACAAAAATTAGCACATGTCGGGCAACATTTAACAAAAAAAAGCAACTACTGTGTTCAAACTCAACAAAAACAGAAACAACAAAGAGATTGCTTAATACATATGTGTGGAGCACAGCACTGTACGACTGTGAAGCCTAGACAGTAGGAGAAGCGGACAAGAAAAAGGTAGAAGCCTTTGAAATGTGGTGCTACAGACGTATCATAAAAATATCAAGGACAGAGAAAGTTAAGAACAAAGAGGTACTAAAAATGGTGGGGGAAGAAAGAAATATGTAGAGAACAGTAAAAAATAAGAGAGATAGAATGATAGGACACATACTACGGCTTGAAGGAATAGTGCGGAATGTATTAGAAGCAGAGATAGGAAAAAAGAGAAGTAGAGGTAGACCTAGGTGAGACACACTGATAGTGAAAGATGTAGGCTGTAGGAATTTCAAGGAAATATGTAGGCTAGCTCAGAATAGAAATCAATGGAGGTACGCATCCAACCAGTCCCAAGATGGATAAACTAATGACGAAAAAAATAACTGTACTTAAACATAATGATTATTATAAGCAACTACAGGTATTGGTTGTGCTATATTCTCGAATAATGTTAATTGTGTGAAAGGATTTACTGGAAAACTATTAATTCGACTAATATCCAAGTTTTGGGTCTTGGCAGCCACAGGCTGCTTAACTTCCTTCACATACTACTAAATCTCGGTAAAGTAGGGCATATAATTAGAAAACAATAGAAGGGTAACCGAGCTGTATATAGGCTGTGTGGAATTTCAGAGAACTGTGTAAATTAGCTCAGAATATAAATAAGTGGAGGTATGTGTCCAACCAGTTTTGAGACGGAAAACCTAATGACGAAAAAATAAGCGCTGATAAATCTGATGAGTATTATAAACAACTACACGTGTTGGTTGTGAAATATCTGCAACTAATGTTGACTGTGCGAAGAGATATATTGGAAAAAATATTAAATCGGCAAGTGTTCAGATGCTGGGGGAATTTGGCAGTTACAGACTGCTTACCCCCTTTTACAACTTCTGAATGTTGGAGCTATAGGGTATATGATTGTAAAACAATCGAAGAGGATCGAACTGCATTTAACAAATAAGAACAGCGCGTATGATCAAAGACAACCAACATAGAAAAAAGAAGAAAACTGTTGTATGCATACATGTGGATCACCGCACAGTATGCCTATGAAATACGGGCAGTAGGAAAAACAGGCAGAAAAACGGTAGCACCCTTTTTGAATGTTGTGCTTCAAATGTATGAGGATGGCAGCATGGACGGACAAAGTTAATGACAAATACGTTATAGAAATAGTAGGAGAATAAAGATATCTGTGGCAAAAAATAGGAGAAATAGAAGGGCAGAATACGTTCCAAGGCATTTTTGGGGAATATTATTGGTTATATTACAAGCAGAGATAGGAAAAAAGAGGTAGATGTAGACCTAGATCAGATAGTGATAGATGTAGACTGTGCAAATTTCAGGGAAAGGTGTAGGTTAGTTCAGAATAGGAAACAATGAGGGTATGCGTCTAATCAGTTCCAGGACTGAAGACCTAATGATTATGATGACTACTAATTTTGTGTTTTTATAATTTTGTTTATTATTTACCAGTTACAATTAACAAGATTTTTCTTTAATTCTTGTGTTTTTGCACGGCCAACTTAAAGCAACCATTTTCAGTAAATTCGGCATTTCAATAGAATGGAAACTTGATATTGCTAGGAACTATTAGGCAGTCCGTCAAATACGCAAGTTGCATAATCGAAGTGTATTCTATAGAAGTCTAGAGCATTCGAGCAAACACCAGACTAGAATCGTCTAGTTAATTTTAGGGTATATATAAGATCGGTGATGAGTAAACATCGTTTAGTCAATATCCAAATGTCGTATATAAATTATATCCTGTATAGTTAGTTGGTTATTACGTTTTGCAGGTCCTATAGTAAATATTAATTTGTGTTATGTGAACGTGCATATTGTACCGCAAGCTTATACATAAATAGACAAAGCGTAATAAATAAATTATAGTAATGTTAGTGTTGTTAAGAAGACTTATGGTTAATGTTCGCGCCATCTAGTGCCGTAATGATCGCGCATCGAAAATATAAAGAACATAAGTGATAAGAGTGGACAGTTGTTGCCTAGATTTCGAAGGAGCAACATATATCTACCACTGCCTCCGTGCGATTAAAAGTGAGCAGCGGAACGGTGACGACTCGAGGGAGTTTTCCAGCTATGCGAGTTAACGTTCGTGGCTTCGAGCGGTCCTTTTTAAAAAGGCTTCTTTGAACATTAACACATTTGTTTGGTTTTGTACAGAATTTAATTATGGAATTTTAACAAACATGAATTATACATCTAAGTCGAAATACTTTAATTAATTTGTACAGTGAGTTACCAGTGAACTGCAAAGTTAAAGCTGAACGTCTGATGAACTGACTAGGAGTGGAGCTCCTGGTCCTTATATAACTTTCTCCCCCTCACATTTCTGTGGGAACCTGCGGACGTAATGTCCGCTTACATTCTACAATACTTAGTTGCTATCTTAAGAGCTATTCATAAATTACATTGTTGCAGGCTTATTCTGCGTAATCACGGTATGTGACATCCGTCGACCGTCTGTGACCTGACTTTTGCAGTGTCACTTATCCTTGTGCTACTTTGTAGCGTTTCCACTCGTGGGAACTGAAATCATCATAATATAATGTAATTAAATGTTGCAACGACATTGTTGCACTGTCCTAACATTTCTTAGTTTCCTAATATTTCCTAATATGGATATTAGTATTATATGCATAATAGATGGGGGGCTACTATAACTCCTCCCAACGTACACTAAAAATTAAGGGTTTTAACCTTTTTCTTGATTTTTAATTAAATCATTTTCGTTTTCGTTTAATCTCATTTAAAATTCATATTTTCTAGGGGTACATTTGTTTGTTTGGGTTTCTTAAATCTAAAACTGTTTTCTTTATTATTCTTAAATCTAATACATATTTTGTAAGTTACATAAATGATCAATAAAATAGTCAATAAAATCAATATAATTGTCCATACACTAATGTTATCATAGTGCACTTTGGGCGTCTTGATCTCGTTTAATTTTTCTTTGTAATGTTCCATGAGTTTCATGGCGTGGTTTAAGTTGTCTAATTCCAGGTGTTCTAATTGCATTGGTTTTTGAAGGGTTGCTTCATCTTCTTCTTGGGGAATCTTGATTTGCAGATCGGGTAGATTTTCTAATTTCTTGCTTTGTACTGGATCTTGGTAAACTCTAATTATTTCATTTTTTAATTTTAAATAACAATTTTCCTTAAGGGTGATTAATTTACTTCCGGTTAATGCTAAATTACTTTCATCTTGATTGCAATACATTGTTGCGATTACTTCGGTGGGGAAAATGGCTATCCATTTATTTTCCGTTACTTTCTGAATTTTCATGTTGTTGATTGATACAGGTTTGGCTTCACAATTTTCATAGTGATTGGTAAATTTTAGTAGTTGTACTTCGCAAGGGCTGTCTTCTTGAATTGTTGTGGTTGTTAATGATTGGCATAAGTATTGATTGGGTGTGACTTCATTACATTTGTCGTTCGTATAACCATATCTTTGTTCATTTAAGGATAGGAATTTGGTTTTTTGGAATAATAACTTGGTATGTGCTAGTCATTTTCATTGGAAAAGCAAATAAGTGATAATAATTGTAACTGTTAATCTCTACTATTGGTATTTCTATTAAAAATGTTATATCGTTGTTTTTTACATAGCCTTTGACTATGGCTATTTTTTCAAATATTAAAATGTTTGATTCTAATACATCGAAAGGTAATTTACTATTAGTTATAAAAGATTTTATTCTCAATAATTCTGTTAATAAATCTATTGGTTTTATGATACTTGAATGTAGGGTATTTAATTTTGCAAAGGTTACTGCGTTTTCTAATGTTGCTAGGATTTGTTGAATTAAAGTTAGGGTTGATATTATTTGGTTATATATCGTATTGAATCGGATTAAATCTCGCATGCCTAACATAGTAGTTCGCATGTTATTTTCTAAGGTTTCTATTTGATTGGCTATACTATCTTGATTTCTAACTAATTTTCTAAGGGTTTCATTAAATTTGATGATCGTTGATTGTGTTAACGATATTTGATTACTAATTATGGTTTTAATGTCGTTTTGATTTTCTATCAATTGTTGTATGGCGTTATCATAACGTTTTGCGTCTTGGTTATCTAAACTTCCGGTAATTGCTTTAATTACGTTTCCTAATCCGTTGATTAGTCCTCGTTTTCTTCTCGTCATTTGTTCTGTAGGTATTAGTCGATTAAATTTGTCTTCGATATTTTTCAAAATACTTTCTGTTATACTGTCGTAGTTCATCATTTCTATTGCGTATTCTTTTCCGAATTTTGTTGTGTCCATTGATTGTTTTAGTCGAAAATAATTATTTTTGATTATTTGAAATTCTTGTTTTAGCTCGGTTAAATCGAATTTTTGTGCAAAGGTCCAATAATCTATGGTGTTTTGCATACTGCTTAATTTAATTGGTAGTATACCGGGGTTATTCTTTATGTCTTCAATTATAATTTCTGTGTCCTCTCTACCTGGGTGGAGGTTGACGGTAAGGGTGACGATTGTCCATCTGAAAGTACAGGGTGTCTTAAATTTTTGAGGTGAACATATTTTGTTATCTTGCCGTCGTCTATCGCGGCTACGTTTTTGTCTGATATTCGTTTGATTTTAAAGGGTCCTAAATTTCTCGGTGCCGTTTTGTGTCTTTTACTTTGGTAATTTTTCTTGAATACGGTTTGTCCTATGGAAAATTTGTTTATATCTGAGTTTTTATTACGGGTTGCGGTAATTCGCTCTTTATCATTATCTAATTTGTCCTTTACTTTGTCATAGGTTATTTTTAGTTTCTCCTTGTGGTCTTTAGCGTATTGCTGGTAGATTTCTTTGTTATAATGTATATCGTAGGGGTTGCGTGAATCTGAATCTCCTAAGGTTAGTTCTAAGGGTGTAAAATTTGTAGTTGAATGAATCGTGTTATTATACGCGATTAATGCGTATGACATTAAGTTGCTTATGTGTTCTTTCTTGTAGTTTAATCTTAATAGTCTGATCTGTTCTAATAGGGTTGAATGTAGTCTCTCAATTAGTCCGTTTGATTCAGGGTGGTTTTCCGTTATAAAGTGTATTTTTATTTTGTGTAATTCTAAAGTGTTTTGAATTGTTTCGTTCTTGAATTCGCTTCCGTTATCTAATATTATTGTTTCGGGTGTTCCGTAAAATGTAAAATAGTGTAGAAATCCTTGAGTTACGTCTATACTATTTTTAGAAGTAATTGGTATTGCTTGTCCTATTTTCGTAAATGCGTCCACGATTGTTAGGTAACTTTGTGCTTCTACTACTAGAGTATCTGCATGTAATTTCTGGAAAGGTTTGTCTGGTGTTTTAGTTAACATTAAGGGTATCTTTGGGGGTTTTCTGTCATATTTGGCTTTATCACATAATTCGCATTGATTGATAAAGTCGGTCGTTAGTTCTTTCATGTCCTTGAAATAGTAGCGTCTCATAATTTGTTTTAGGTTCTCGTTTATTCCTCGATGGTTGGTCTTTCCTTCGTGTTGGTTTCTTATTACGTCATTTATTTCATCAGGGTCGTCTAATGTTATTAATTTTCTCGTGCATCTTATAAGTTCGGGGCCAGAATTGTTAAATAGTTTTACTCGGGGGTGTATGCCTTTAATATTTTAATTATCTGTGATTCATTGTCGTCTTTAGTTATTTGAACTTGGTAAATTTTCTTATTGTCCACTTTCGTGTATTTAACAGGGTTGGGGTTGTTTAAAACTTCTGTGATTATAAATTGATTGGGTTTCATGTCAATAGCTTCGTTTAAAATTTTTATTGCGGTTTCCGGTTCGTCATTTTGTGTTGAATGTATAGTTTCCATTTCTTCTGGGTCTTCTCTGACTTCGGTTTCGTCTACGTTTCCTGCTAATGATTCTGTCTCAAGTGCGTTAAGTTGGATTCTACTAAAGGTGTCTGCATTATTGTTGTAAATTCCCTTTTTGTATATGATCTCATAGTCATATTCTTCTAGTCTGATTCTCCATCTTTGTAATTTCGAGTTAGGTTCTTTGAGTTTGCATAGCCAAACTAATGGTCTATGATCGGTATATATATAGAATTTCCGTCCGTATAGGTACGGTCTGAAATATTATGTTGCCCAAATCATGGCTAACAATTCTTTCTCTATCGTACTGTATCGTTGCTCTGTTTCGTTGAGGGTTCTTGATGCGTAACTGATAGGTTTGTCGTTACCTACTGTTCCTTGGCTTAGTACTGCGCCTAAGGCTACATTTGATGCGTCTGTTGTTAAAATGAATGGTTTCGAAAAGTCTGGGTATTCTAATACCGGGTGATTTGTTAAAATACTTTTGATTTTGTCTACTGCTTTTATAAATTCTGGGGTATGTACAATTTTGTTTCCCTTTTTTAAACAATTGGTTAGAGGCTTTGTTATTTGAGCATAACCTTTTATAAATTTTCGGTAATATCCGCTAAGGCCTAAAAATCCTTTAATTTCTTTATTCGTTTTGGGTATAGGGTAATTTAATACAGCGTTTGTTTTATCGGGGGTTGGCATCACTCCTTGGGGTGTTATTACGTGTCCTAAAAAGGTTACTTCTTTCTGTAGAAATTCGCTTTTGTCTAGTTGTACTTTGAATTTTGCGGTTCTTAATCTTTCGAACACTTCTCTTAATCTTTCTATGTGTTCCACTAATGATGTTGAATACACTATTATATCGTCTAGGTACACAAGGCATTTTTCGTTGTGTATCCCTCGTAGTATGTTATCCATTACTCGTTGAAAAGTTGCGGGTGCGTTCTTCAGTCCAAATGGCATCCGTTTAAACTCGTAGTGTCCTCTAGGTGTGCTAAAGGCTGTTTTCTGTGTATCTCCTTCTTTCATTTCTACTTGATGGTATCCTGATGCTAAGTCTAGCGTCGAAAAATATTGGCATTTGCCTAACTTGTCTAATATTTCTGTGATATTCGGTAACGGGTATTTATCGTCTACCGTTTTTTCGTTTAATTTGCGGTAATCTATTACCATTCGGTATTTCCGTTTTCCTGATGCGTCTAGTTTCTTTGGTACTATTAGTACGGGGCTGCTCCATGGTGAATTGGAGTGTTGTATAATATTTTGATCTAATAGATCGGTTACTTGTCTGTCAGCTTCTTCCTGACTTGCCTGGGGTAATCTGTATGCTTTGGTGAATAGGGGTTTGTTATCCGTTAGCTCAATGTTGTGTTTAACTGTGTTTGTAAACGTTAGGGGTATTCCTTCGCAATGGAATATATCGCGGTATTCATAACATAATTTTTGTATTGCGTTTTGTTCTTCGTGATTTATGTCGCGGTTAAATCGGATGTTATTTAAATTTTGTTTTAACATTTCGTCATTTTCTACGGGGTTATAATTTTCGTTTGGGGATTCATCTATTTCCATTTCGTCAAAGTTTAATTCTTCTACGTTTATCGGGTTTGTTAAAGATATTTCTACGGGGTAATCATTTGAGTTTATTATTGTTGTTATGGCGTAATTATTTTTGATTTTTACTAATGCGGTTGGGGTTTCTACTCCTTGTTGAAAAGTTATGTGGTTTATTATTACTAAGTTTTTATTTGAATCTACGGGGATTCTTATTTTTTTTCCGTTCGGGGTTCTAATGTATATTTTTCGTCTATTTGGGTATTTTGAAATTTAATGGGGATTCGTCCATACTTGGTTCTTAATAATCGGTTTTTGATATCAATAGTGGCTCCTAATTTTCTTAGAAGGTCCATTCCTAATAGTCCGTCATATTTGTCATTAAATTCAAATATGCAGAATTTGTGTTTCATTTTTACGTTAAAGGTTTTTGGTAAAGGTATGTTTGCTACGAATTGGTGTATGGTTGTTTGATAGGCGGTTTTAATTTTAAAGGGTTCTCGTTCTACGTAGTTTAGATAATGTTTTTTTACTGTTCGCGGGCTTATTAATGTTTTAGAAGATCCGGTATCGATTAGTAATTTAAATTCAGCGTGGGGTATTTCGATGTAGGGTAATACAAGGTGATTCATGTTATTTAGATTTATTACGTTAGGTCGTTTATAAAATGGTCCATGCAAAAATTTGAACATGTGTTCTCTTCGTCGTCTTCCTCGTAATTTTCGTGTGATTCTTCGCGTTCATAATGGTTTGATTGATTTTGTTCGTTATTTGTACACGGTTGATTATTATTCTGTTCGTCTTCATACTCTTCTACTTCCTGATGAAATAGCTCTTCTGAAGTGAAAGTGCGTTTTTGATTAGGGTTTGGTCTTATATGCGTTATTTTTGTGTTAGGTCTGGTGTTACCAGATGAGGTATCCATTGGTGTAGGTTTGTAATAGTTATTGGGATTATTATTGTTTATCATCGGTGAGTTTCTGTTAGGATTCGCGTTAAAGCTGGTCTTTGTTGATTTATACTTTGGTTAAATCTCGGTTGAAATGCGGGTCTTGAAAAGTTCGAGTTAAATGTTGGTTGAAAGGTGGGTTTTGAAAAGTTCGGGTAAAATGTTGGTTTTGTAAATTGTTTGTATTGATTGTTAAAGTTTGAGTTATTAAATTGTGGATTATTTGTTCGCGTTTGGTTTGTTTGTGCATTGAATGAGTTAAATTTTGGTTGTGGATTTATTTGTCTTGCGGGTTGAATAGTTTTCATTGGCGTATAGCTTTTATTCGCGTTGGGGTTATATAGTCGGTTTCTATAGTACATTACGTTTTCTTCTTCGATTATCATATTCATTGCTTGTTCTAAGTTTTGGGGATGTTGAAATCTAATTTTATCTGAAAGTCTTTCGGGTAGTGCATTTAGATAGGTATCTAATGCCATCTCGTCGTACATTTTAGTTTTTATTAGTCTCACGTTTGGGTCGGTTTCTTCGATTTTGAGTTTTGTCAAGATTAAACTTCTTACATCTTGGCATCTCATTCCAAATTGATAGGGTGACTGGTTGTGTTCCATTCTCAGTCCGGTTAAGTCTCTTATTAAATATTTTAAGTTCCGTTGATCGCCGAAATATGAAATTAATATCCGTTTAAAGCTTTCCCACTCATCTACGTCCTCTCGGCTGGCAATTAGCGTTAGTGCCCTTCCGGTTAGTTTACTGGTTATAAGGCGGATAAGAAGAGTGTTTCTGTCGTTATCGCCTGGCTTATAAAAGGTCTTTAAGAATATTTTGCTTGCCGAAATGTAATTACTGAGTAAGCAAGTATTATTTCCGTCAAAGCTGGCGATCATTTCGAGATACAGCTTCATTTCATTAGTCATCTTGGCTGGGGTAATATTTGAGTAATTTTAAAAAATTAAAAAAAATTTATTTATTATTTTTTTTTTGAAAAATTTTGGTTTTATTTTGTAGTTTTTGGGTGTTATTTGATGAGTTTTACGCTTGGTATTAGTTTGGTTGAGTTTACTTTTGATTTGCCGATTTTAATTTTAATTTCCGAAGTTTCAATAGGCTGGGTTAGTTTTGTGGTAATTTATCGGGTGTGAATGTTTTGCGTTATTTGAATCAGTTATTACTTCGCTAATGTTTTATTATGTCGATTTTATTTAGATGCGTATTAATTCTCTCGTTGGTTTATGCAATTGTAAGGTGTCTGTAATGCTTACAATGTTGTTATCTGCTGTTGCAGGATGTTCTTAGTCACTTAGTTGCATTTGCGTCTCTATTATAAGTTATATTTAATTTTTTTTTTGCGTGGGTGTAAATTATTACTCGCAGTGTTTTTATACTGAATTTTTGCGTCTTTAATTTATTGCAGTAAAATTTTCAGGTTTAATATGCGTTTTAGTACCGTACTTATTTATTCTCTTCCTGAGTTGGTTTTACTTGATACTTGAATAAAGTTTCTGATCGTAATTTTATAAGGCTTGAAGTCTGAAAGGTTTCGCGATGTATTTAAATAGCCTTTGATGTGATTTATTATTAGATTTTTTATGCGTATTTATTCAAGGTTAGTTTCTATTCACTTTGATGAAGTATGATGAGATATTACGTTCAATTTGAATTCGCGCTTTGTTAATTCTCGTATTAAGATGTGGTTTTTAATTAATAGAATGCGATTTTTCTATTTATGGATGGTATTTGAGTTTGAATCGTGGTGTTATAAGGTTTTGATTTTTTAATTGCTCGTTTCAGCTTTCGCGTTTTTTCTTGGTGTATTTGAATTATTTTGTGCGTCAGTTAATTCTTTTGTTGAGGGATTAGAAGTTCTAAAATTTGTTGCTCCAGTTAAGATTGAATTAGAAATTCTAAAAATTTCTTGCGTTAGTTAGGTTTTGATTCAAAAATTCTAAAAATTTTTGTGTCAGTTAAAGTTGTCGAGTTAGAGGTTTTTAAAAATTTTTTCGCGCCAGTTAAGATTTGATTTTGCAATCTTAAGAGGTTTGATTTTGTTTCTATAAAAATTTCTTACGTTAATTAAAACGTGATCTAGTCTCTTGCGCTTTGCGACTTTTTTCATAATTGTCTCTAGTTTTTGTTTCAGAATAATTTTTCTCAGTTCTTAGTCTCAGAATTTTTTGTTGTCTCAAGTTTTTGTAAATTTTTCATATATACAAGTAAAATAATAATAAAATTTCAATAAAGGCTTGAAGATAATCTCTAGCAATTGCTAAGTCGATTATTTTCAAAAAATGGCATAAAATATTTGTAACAATAGTTAACATATACATAAATAAATCATAATCATAAAACTAGCAAATATCAAATGTCTTTGTTAATAATAAAATAAATTTCAATTGGTTTAGGAAAATGAACTTACACTAGTTGCTTGGTTGCTTTCATTGATTTGTTTTCTTGTTTCTGTTTTTTCTTTTTGGCTTCTTGGATTTGATCTATTCTTGTATGGCCTCCAATTTTTCTTTTGTTGAATTTGAACTATGCTTGTTTCTCCTTCAACTGCTGGATTCGAACGATGCGTGTTTCTTCTCCAGTTTTTGTTCTGCCAAAATCGGAATTGAAATTCCCGGACCACCAGTTCTTCGAAGATGGATTCGCTAGTGCCCTTTTGACATCCGCTACGACTGCGCCAGTTAACGTTCGTGGCTTCGAGCGGTCCTTTTTAAAAAGGCTTCTTTGAACATTAACACATTTGTTTGGTTTTGTACAGAATTTAATTATGGAATTTTAACAAACATGAATTATACATCTAAGTCGAAATACTTTAATTAATTTGTACAGTGAGTTACCAGTGAACTGCAAGGTTAAAGCTGTACGTCTGATGAACTGACTAGGAGTGGAGCTCCTGGTCCTTATATAACTTTCTCCCCCTCACATTTCTGTGGGAACCTGCGGACGTAATGTCCGCTTACATTCTACAATACTTAGTTGCTATCTTAAGAGCTATTCATAAATTACATTGTTGCAGGCTTATTTTGCGTAATCACGGTACGTGGCATCCGTCGACCGTCTGTGACCTGACTTTTGCAGTGTCACTTATCCTTGTGCTACTTTGTAGCGTTTCCACTCGTGGGAACTGAAATCATCATAATATAATGTAATTAAATGTTGCAACGACATTGTTGCACTGTCCTAACATTTCTTAGTTTCCTAATATTTCCTAATATGGATATTAGTATTATATGCACAATAGATGGGGGGTTACTATAACTTGCGGAGCGCCGAAGAGTGGGTATACAAGTGAAGTCGTTGGAGATGCACATCCGTCAGTCCTGTTAGACGAGCTACCTGACGATGGAGCGGCTTGTGGCGAATAGTCATCCTGTCGGTCGAAAACCACAGGCCAGTGGACCCAGAATTCGGATATCGTGTAGTTGGCGAGCAACCAAGAGGAAGATCCGGGAAACTGCTCACTGCATCAAAACAAAAGGATTCCAGGAGCAGGCCTCGTGGAGTCCAGACCAACATATTTATATTTATCAAAAAGTTCAACATTATAATTTGAATTAGGGCCGCTATACTTGCGGCGACGTCCCCAATGCTCCACCCGGAAGTACTACATTGGGTTTAAACGCGAAAATAAACGTGCTTCTTATTAATTCTAACTTCATAATTAAACCACCCTAAATAAAAATCTAAATAAAAATCTAACAAACTGAAACAAAAACTAAAACAGGGTTTAAATAATGGTATTCCTAGCGTTGACTTTGGAGTGTGCCCGATCAACAAGACACAAGCAAAAATGAGAGGCGGAGGGAACCGCAATACCGGATAGCAGTCGCCAGCTCTGCTTACCAGTGCGACCTGAAGGGTCGACTTAAAACTATCCAAATCTAGCTAGCTAATTTAAAATGCATTCAAATTTCTAAGGCAATTGCCAAAAGTATTAATAGTGAATCCAGCTATTTGCCTGCCCTATAAATTTACAAATTTGTCCTTCCTGATCTAATTATTGTATCCTAAATTTGTCCCTAACGTTTCCTATCATTCCCTAACTGACATATCAGGTTATCATAAAGTAAGGGATATATTTTAAATTATGGTAACTTTTTAACAAATTAAGTTAATAACAAGAAATAAATGAAATCTAATTGCTTATGAAATGGGATTTAGTATGCCCAAAACAGGTTACGACAATTGCTCAATATCACCTCCGTTTTGTTGTTGTAAGATCACCATCCTTACCTCCAAATTGTACACAGCATTTCGTAACATTTCTTGTTGAATTGTACCAATTTGCTCCGTAATACTGTCTTTTAATTCTTGTAGCGTACACTGAGAAAAGGATTTAGTTGCTTCAACTGAAAATTAGTTGATTCAATTAGAATTTTGGTTTGTATATAAACAATGATCTATATGCATTAAATAGAACATAATAAAATGTTGGAAAACCGATTTTGAAGCAAACAAACCTAAATTTGTACCACAATAATTATGGCATTTACTCAAATCGCTATTAATGTAACTTGAATGTTAGGTATCGTTACTTCAATTGCTTGTAGGTTTGATTTGAATTATTTAATACTTTTATCAAATAAACTGTTGTGTTAAATCAACACGTGGAATATCCCACTTACATATAAAAATCATTGAAGCAAATACTTGAAAGGGTTTGTAGCATTAAAACAAACTATTCAAATTTTTCAACTAACCAAAAAGCGTCATTGGTTTAACTAACCCATATATTGAGCAGATAATAATTATTAAGCAAGTGGCTAATAAGGGTTCAAATAATAACATTTGTGGTTTAATCAAACTTTTATTGTGTTGAATTGAAACATTTAGCTGTCAAATCAATCATTTCGTTGCGTTGTACATTGTTTAGAAATAGAATTAGTTGGTTTAAACATCCAAGGTAGTTTGATTCAATATCCAGCTTGATCGATTACGGCTTAATGAAGTCATTTTAACCATTTTTTTAAATACAACTTGGCGATCAACAAATGAGTTTGTTAATCCCTAACAGATTTTTAACAAAAAAATTGATTTAAAATAACTTCATTCAGTCACATTATCAAGTTGTATATTGAATCAAATCTCACCTTGAATGTTACATTAACCCTAGTTTATCCTGCATAAGCTTCCACTCCAATTTTATAAAACTGACACTGATTATTGAAAGTTTGTTTATTCCTTGAGGTTGCAATGGGTCTTTGAAGTTAGACATTCGCTTATATAGTTGAATGCTAAAAACAACTGCTTTAGTTATGGGCAATAAGACTAATTTATAGAAATGTACTTACGTGTTTTAGACGAAAAGATTTTGTTTACACATAGTACAGCGTACTAAATTTATCTTTCATGTATTTTTACAGTTAGTTGAAATACTTTTATGGAAACTAACACAATAAACAATGCGAAGTAACGCTTGACGCCATTTTGACGTGTCGCAGTCGAAGGTTACCGGTATATTAAAGATATAATGTGCGCGCTGTATTTCCAATACGTAGCATCGGTGGCGTACAATACCGTTGCATTCAACGAATAACGTCGACGTTTGATTTAGCAATCGTAGTTTATTTAAATCAAGAAGCTAGAGACGTTTGTTTCAATATTAAATTTGTTAGAAAACGTGTTCATTTGACACTTTTTCCAGCATTCATTTAACTAAAATGGATTTTTTTCAACATTAATGTAGTATTGGACTAAAATAAGAAATTTGTTGATAATATTAGTTTGTATTAAATACGACTGATGTTGAATGAAATTCACTTTTGCATTCTTTTATCAACCAACTATTATTATGCATTCAAACAAACAAATTTAAGTCAACTAATTTGTGATGTTAGTTTAACCATCTGCAAGCGGTTCAGTGAATATAGTTTCGTTTAGAACGACTAAAAAATATTTGATCAAATGCTTTACTCTTCAAAACAACAGAATTGGTTGAATCAACCAAATCACTTTTCTCAGTGTAGTTGGTCGTCTTCAAACACTAAACTTTTTAAATAACCCCACAGCCAGTAATCCGCTGGGTTTAGATCAGGTGATCTTGGTGGCCATGAATTTGCGAAATGTCTGCTTAACACGCGATCTTGAAAACGTTGGTTAACAATTCTTTGACTGGTCGAAAATGTGCGGGGTGCTCCATCCTGCATAAAAATGATGTTTTCAATTCCGTAGTGCTCGTTTTGCAGCTGTGGAATAACATAATTTTGTAACATTTGCAAGTATCGTTCACCATTTACAGTTACAGATACGGCTTGTCCATTCTGCATTTCCTCGTAGAAATACGGACCAATAATAAAATCAGCTGTAAAACCGCACCAAACGGTGACTTTCTTGTCATGAAGACCTTTTTGAACGATTTGTTGCGGATTTTCTGCAGACCAGATTCTACAGTTTTGAGTATTGACTCTACCATTCAGAGTAAAATGTGCCTCATCTGTCCATAAAATACGGGATAACCATTCGGGTTCAATTTCCATCTGAGCCATTACTCGCAAAGAAAAATCGTACCTAGTAGCCAAATCTCCGTCCTTTAATTCAAACAGCATTTTCAGTTTATATGGATACATGTTTAGAATTTTGCGTAAAATTTTCCAAACCGTGGTATACGGCATTTGCAATCGCTTGGATATCGCATTTGCACTGCTGATTGCGAGTGAATTGCTTCTGGCTATGTCTTGATTTTCATGAAGAACCTCTGCAACTTGGACATCACTAATTATTGGTCTTCCTGATCTTGGTAAGTCAGTTACAGACCATGTTCTTTCAAATTTTTGTATCAAATTGCGGTACGCTTTCATTTGACAAGGTCCGGCTCTCAAACCCATTCTCGTGCGAAATCTTCGTAATCCAGCGTTGTAATTTCTGCCGGATTCATAATAGCACCGAACTAAACCAATTCTTGTTTGTAAATCCATGTTATTACAGTTGAGTCGTTTGAACTCAACGTTTACTTGAGTTTTAATTTCAAAATAAAACTTCAAATTGAATAATTTCGTTTTGACACTAGTGTCAACAATTGTTATGACAATGCTTTTGTTTCTCATAGATACGGTAAAATCCCATTCATTAAGCAACTAGATTTCGTTTATTTTATGTTACTAACTTAATTTATTAAAAAGTTGTAATGATTTAAAATATATCCCTTACTTTATGATAACCTGGTATTATATATACAATCTTCTTTTCTATATATACTGCGGCCAAAAATTGGCGACAGAACGTCAAACGAATCAAGCCACAAAACAATACAATGCAGGCAAAAAATATTAGTGTAAAAATAAATAAAAATATAATATAAATATATAAATAAACATATAATAAATATATAAATAAATTTCTGAATAAGCAAAAGCATGTAACAGTGCATTAATCAGCAAAAGCAAATACATTATCAGGTGCACTCGCATGAGCATTATATCGAATAGCGCCATTACACAAAAAACGCGCTTGTTAGATTATTTCAAAATCTCTTTAAAATCACAAATCAATGCTCGTGCGAGTACAGCCGCCACAATTTTATTCTTACCTTCAATATAAATTTTTCCAGCATCCGAAGATCTGGTCGTCTCCCTATATCTATTGGTTTTCAACCTTTATGGGAGAGTTGGATATGCACTGTTAAAGTCCTGGTGGGTATGCACTAAATGTTCTGGGGGGATCACAATCACTATCACTATCACTTCACTTTCAAGTCGGGGGGCGGTTTCACTCTATTTTATTCTTTATTTATTTTATTGATTTAATTTAATTAGGGTTTCTGATTTATTTGTTATTGTTTATTTGTTATTATTTATTCCCGAATTCCCGATTTCCCGATTTTCCGCGCATAATTATGAAGTTAGACAGTGATTGTATTAGTGGTGTGGGAGTTTCTCGTGCATATTGGACATTTAATTATTTTTTTATTTTTTTTTATGTTTTTTCTTTTAAATCAGGTTTTGGTTATTTCAATGCTCGTATCCTTACTCACGCCAAGCCAATCTAAAATTTTTCAATTGTCCCACCAACCCCACCAAATTTATACGCGGTTGTCGCTGTCTAATCTCGCGACCCTTCCCGCGAATTCTTTTAAGGCTGTCCAGAACGCCTTCTGGTTAACCACTTCCCCGACTTCCTCTAGGCTCTTCGGCCATGCCAGACCTAGGATAGCTAGTTTGCTATCAGCCAACCCTCGATTTCCCGCCTCAAGCGGGCAGTCGAAGAGCACGTGCCCTGCGCTTTCCGCACCCTCACCGCATTCGCAGCGGTCGCTGTTGGTTAAACCGAGCCTTTGTAAATACGCCTTCAGGGCGCCGTGCCCTGTTATCAACTGCACCATTTTGTGATCAAGCTTAACCTCGATCCTACCTCTAGCTTCTATGCTCGGTATGAATTTGTGGGTCAACCTGCCCGTGGCAGCGTTGTTCCACCTCTCTTCCCATTGGCGAATTGATTTTTCGCGCAGCTTTCTTTTAATTAAAGACCTCGATATCGACGAATGTGATATCCGAAAGTTGCCCGTCGCGGCCTCTTTAGCTAATTCGTCAGCCCTATCATTTCCTAGGTTACCATCGTGCGACCTAACCCAACAGAACTTTAAACGTCTAAACTCGAGCGCTGTATGCGCTATTTTCCAGACGTCCGCTTGGAGGACTGTCGAGGTGTTCATGTTAGTTAATGCCGTCAGCGCTGAATTACTGTCGCTGATTATATAATAATTGTCTCTGCCTGTGTGATTTAATACGTAATCGATAGCCTCTCGTATGGCTACCAATTCGCACTGGAAGATAGTGCTCCAGTTCGCGAGTTTGGTTTGAAACCGGAACACCTTTCTTTCCTGCTCAAACACGACAAACGTCGCGCCTGCTTGCCCGTCATCCATTCGTGAACCGTCCGTGTAAATTCTGATACCCGTCGCGTCCCGATCACCTTCGACAAACTCGATTCCTCTAATATCGGCCAGGTGCCCTAACTCTGATACGACAATCTTGTTCTCTGTCTCCCTATTGCCAAGACAAAAGTCTTCGATAATTTCGCGTGCTTTTCCGGTATCTACTAACCTTCTATCTCGAAACTCCCTAACGACATATTCGATAGGGAGAGTTTTACTGATAACCAGGACCGCCTCCGTGGAAGTGGTCCTGTACGCCCTCGCCGCCTTCACCGCGGTAATGCGTTGAACGCTCATCAATTGACGCATTTCTCGAACTTTGCAACCTTCCGGCCATACAGATGCTGCGTACAGCATTGCCGGCTCTATCGCTCCGGCATAGACCGTCCTCAGCGATTCGCCTCTGAAACCCCAGTTTATTTTCGCTGCCGCCATCATTTTATTTGATAATTCGCCGCCCTTGCTTTTTACGTATTGTACGTGCGCTTTCTAATTTAATTTATTGTCTATTTTGACACCGAGGTACGTGATGGCGTCTTTGAACGGGATTTTCTGCCCTCCTAACTCTAGCCTAAGGGGTTGTTACGTATTTCTAGTAGACGCCACGTTGTGCGTCAAAGTTATGTCACGGTGGCTCGTAGCCGTGCGTAACAAAAAAAAAATCCAAGAAAAAAAAACACAGTGACCGGGCTCAATCGGAGAGTAGGGGGGTTGTAGAAAGCAGACCAATCTATAAGGGACGCGGCTGTCAGGAGTTAGTACCAGTACCTGCCATAGAGAACTTAGAATAGTAAACCTGAAAGAAAAACAAATTAGTCCAGCAAACCTGAAACAGAGAAAAAGCATAGCCTATGAATCAAGTATAAATTGTTCAGTACTTTATAGAATAAATAAGAGCAAATGTTTAGATAAACTCTATAATCTAACAACAGTAATAGCAGTACAGAAAAATTCTGAGTACAAAGTGAGGCCATATTGGGTAGTAGCAGAAACGTTTCATCACACACCAATTAAACATAATTCAGGTAAAATGTAACAAAAAAATATAAATAGGTAAGACATAATTACTCTAAGTAATTTAGTAAAATTTTTAGCAAAGACATAAATAAGTAGATAAGCACAATTGTTCTGAGTCATTCAGTATGGTTGAGTATTCTTTATTTTTTTTTGTTATTAAATAGCGGGCAAGTCTATGGAAAAGGTATCAAAACGACTAGGAATATTGCAAAAACAACGGGTAGATATTTACAGTAAGAACAAATAGGAAATAGTGCAACTTACACAAAGTCCTTCAGTACCGCTTCCTTGCCATTGCAGTGTGGGATCCACGATGTCTTACACTAACGAAGCACTGCACCCTATACTGTGAGGGTGTTGATGGAACTCATCACCACTTACCGTAATCACACTGACTGAAACCTGAAAGTAGGCATTACCTAATACGTACCAAAAGTGTTTATAAAATTCTATTGTTAGGCCGTCAATTACAGGTGATTTGTTTTTGTTGAGTGAAGTTAGAGCATCTGTAAATTCTTCATGAGTAAGATGTCCATTGACGGCAGTTTTGTCTGATTCTGATAGTTTTTTTAAATTTTTATAAATTTTTGCTTTCGGGGTCACGAATGCTGTAAGACGTTTTTCATAGATAGGTGAAAAATGTTCAACAACTAGCGAGCATAACTCAACTGGTTTTGTAATAATTACGCCGTTAGTGTCTACTAGCGTGCTTAATGGGTGAAAGCTTCTTGAATTAATACTACTGATTGTCGGTCGGTCATTATTTATCAATTGTTGGTATTTAAGCGTATTAAAACGTTTTTCGCTGATTTGGCAGTAGGCGTTTTTCGTATCTTTTAATAGTTGTGAAATAGCCCTCAAATTTTCAGTTGAATTTGTATTAGTGCTTAACACTTGTATGGAATGCTGTAATCTCTTGAGTTGAATATATTGTGTCTGTCTATTCTGCCGGAAATATAATATAGTTGTTGCTTTTATATTTTGTTTTAACCTTTCCCACCACTCATTTGGTTTAGACGATATTTCATTAACTAGAAACGTGTGCATAATATCAATATATTGTTGATCCTCTAAAAGCATGTTGTCTAATTTCCAATACGAATAAGGCACCTTTTTATTCTTAAAAAGGTTGACCGTAATTGTTACCGCCAAATGGTCTGAAAATGATACCTGGAGAATAGTAGAAGTAACACTTTGAAGCACATTTTCACTACAATAGAATCGGTCGATTCTTGACGCTGATTTTGTCTGTGACATAAATGTATAACCATCTTTTTGTGAGTTGAAATGTCGCCAGCAATCTGTTAAGTATGCTGAATTGATGGCCACCGTTTTTACCTATGCTGCTTGCCGTTCTGTTGATTTGTATCTGTCTAGAAGTGGGTCAAATGTGCAATTAAAATCTCCACCTATTATAATATTTTCAAAATTATTAGTGTGTTGTTGAAGTTTATTTCTTAAGGATTGCGCTACTTCTTCGGCAATCTCGACATCATGTGGTACATAAATGGTTAATATATGGAACCGTTCCTTATTAATTTCTAGAACTATCAGTTGTAGGTAAGAATCGTATAATATCTCATGTGAGACTAATTTGACTTGTGGATTGTTTTTAATTGCAATCAGCGTTCCAGAATAGTTTGCAGTTTGTGGATTTACAAAATATTTATAGTTTCTTATAGTGGCTGCTGATAAAATTTCTGTGATATTAGACTCTTGGAGTAAAAGAATATCGGGAGAGTTGTTATCTAAAAACGTTTCCATCTGTATCCATTTGTTGTAGTCTCCTTTTATGCTTTTTGAGTTAAGAGTAGTTATTTTGAATGAATTTTGTAATGACATTTGGAGTCGACAGATATTAAAATTATAAATATAAATACTTTAGTTTGGTTTAAATGTTTTAATCACTAGTAGTACTGCTTGTGGATAGTTTTCGAAATCTAGGATTTGGTTGAGTTATCAAAGGTTCACACTGTGACTCAGGCAATACAATATTACTGTCTTTTTTATACAATTTATTTAGGGCTGTGATTAAGCGTTTTAGCCGTTCTTTTAGCGATCTTTGGGTAACAAACGGTAATGTGACTTTTTCCAACGAAATGAACTCTAAAATATCACTGGAATATTTTTCAACAACTGCTAGTGGTTCACTATTGCCTTTAACATCCTTTAAGAACTGTATGTAATCAATGTAGGTTAAGATTTGATCGGGTGATTCTTCCCATAACTGTTCAATACCATCGAAGCAATCCTGAGATGGCACTTTTTCGATTTTTCTTCGTTTAATCTCTTTGTTTGATTTTGAAGAGCGTTTTGGTTCTAAGAAGAAATCATGATCTTGAAGCTCTTGCGATTCAGTACAATGTTCGACTGCATTAGGTTCTGCTTCGTAAGAGCAGTCTTGAGGTTCTGTAAGGGTGTCAAAAGCTATTGTAGAGGGATGATTCCTTTTGTTATTGTTACCTGCCGATTGAGATATATATACAATTTCCATTGCATTACTTGCAGCGTCTTCTGCTGAAGTGCATTTCGACGCGATGTGTCCATATTGTTTGCAATTAAAGCACCGCAATTTTTCATCGCTTATGAATATACGATATTCCTCGGATTCATACACGACAGTAATTGAAGACGGTATAGGTTCTGTTTCATCTAATGCTACGAATACCTGTCTACGAAAACTATAAACGTGTTTGTATTCGTCAAGACCTATTCCAGCTCCGACGAACGAAATTGGTGATACAACTTTAAGGTAGTTTGATCGTAAACTCTCTTCAAGAACATAGTGAGGAATACACGGGGATACGTTTGACAGTAATAAACGTTTTGCTGGCAATATTAATTTTCTTGCAGGTATAAAAACGTTATTAACTTCTACTCTACCTTCGGCATCTATGAACTGATTTACTATATCCTTATTTCTTAAATATATGCATAATCGGTTATTTGACATGCGTGATGCAAACAAAATATTTCTAGGCTCGATTTTAATACCCGTTGCTATGACATAATCCTTAACTTGAAGCCCTTCCACTACTGGATATATTATTGCCTGATCCTTTTTAGGAAACCAAGAGGATTTAACTATATTCGAAAACAAAACTGTTTTAGATTCGACAGCTGCAACAGTACTGTTTGTTTTGTTAAAAACTGTTGACGTTTCTTTGGTGAAGCCGTCCCTGTAGTCAGAAACGACTTCGTTACTTGCAGAGGAATTCTGCATATTGATGCCTATTTAATACCGAATATACATCAATTAAGCATTTTAAAAGTAAAATGCTGTGTAGAAGATTGGTATGAATCCAAAGTCCAAAATGTCAAAGTGACAGAAGATTAATTATATCTGTCAATTAACATTAAATGTTCAAAATCACTTACTTTTTTTAACTATAATTAATTATTGATGCAGCAAATAGTCTCACCTTTAAGTGTACATTATAATTTGAATTAGGGCCGCTATACTTGCGGCCACGTCCCCAATGCTCCACCCGGAGGTACTACATTGGGTTTAAACGCGAAAAATAGTCGTGCTCCTAATTTATTCTTACTTCATAGTTGATTCACCCTAAATAAAAACTAAATAAAAATCTAACAAACCTAAAAATCTAACAAACCTAACAAACTCTAACAATCTAATAAACCTAAAAATCTGACAAAAACTGGAACAAAAACAAAACAAAAACTAAAAGCAGGGTTGTAAATAATGGTATCCCTAGCGCTGACTTTCGAGTGTACCCGATCAACAAGCAAAAATGAGAGGGGGAGGGATCCGTAATACCGGATAGCAGACGCCGGTTCTGCTTACCAGTGCGACCTGAAGGGTCGTCTTAAAACTATCCAAATCTAGCTAACCAATTTAAATCCATCCCTAGCTTTCCTATCGTTCCCTAACTGATTTACATTATGATTACAATCTTCGCAATTCTGCTCGTCCTTCCCAAATATATACTGCAACCAAAATGGCGACAGAACGTCAAACAAAACAAATAAGCCACATAATACATGCTATATATAAATAAATATAAAGTGTAAATATAAAATATAAATAAATATAATTATGTAAATATATAAATAAATGTTTAATAAGCGTTAAGCATATAGCAGTGCACAAAATAGCGAAAGCATCACCCTATTTATCAGGTGCACTCGCACAAGCATTATGTCGGCTAGCGCCTTTACACACCAAACGTGCTTCTTAAATTATTTCAAAACTACTAATTAATGTAAATCAATGCTTGTGCGAGTACAGCCGCCACATTTTAAGTCTTACCTCGATAATAAAATTCTCCAGCATCCGAAGATCTGGTCGTCTGTAACTTACTTCTAAAGGTGGGACAGGGTGCACTGCTAAAGTCCTGGTGGGTATGCACTAAATGTTTTTGGGGATCACAATCACTATCACTATCACTTCACTTTCAAGTCCTGGGGGGATGCGCGGTTGCACTCTGTTTTATTATCCTTGTTTACTTTATTGATTTAATTTAATGAGGGTTTATGATTTATTTGTTATTGTTTATTTGGTATTATTTATTCCCGATTTTCCGCACATAATTATGAAGATAGGCAGTGATTGTATTAATGGAGTGGGGTTTCTCGTGCATATTGGACATTTTGGTATAATTATCTTTTTTTTTTTTTTTTTTAATATCAGGTTTTGGTTATGCTCGTATCCTTACTCACGCCAAGTCAATCTAAAATTTTCAATCCTCCCACCAACCCCACCGAATTTTTACACGCGGTCGTCATTGATTGTCTAATCTCGCGACCCTTCCCGCGAATTCTTTTAAGGCTGTCCAGAACGCCTTCTGGTTAACCACTTCCCGACTTCCTCTAGGCTCTTTGGCCATGCCAGACCTAGGATAGCTAGTTTGCTATCAGCCAACCCTCGATTTCCCGCCTCAAGCGGGCAGTCGAAGAGCACGTGCTCTGCGCTTTCCGCGCCCTCACCGCATTCGCAGCGGTCGCTATTGGTTAGACCGAACCTTTGTAAATACGCCTTCAGGGCGCCGTGCCCTGTTATCAACTGCACCATTTTGTGATCGAGCTTAACCTCGATCTTACCTCTGGCTTCTATGCTCGGTATGAATTTGTGGGTCAACCTGCCCGTGGCAGCGTTGTTCCACCTCTCTTCCCATTGTCGAATTGATTTTTCGCGCAGCTTTCTTTTGATTAAAGACCTCGGTATCGACGAATGTGATATTCGAAAGTCGCCCGTCGCGGCCTCTTTAGCTAATTCGTCAGCCCTATCGTTTCCTACGTTACCATTGTGCGACCTGACCCAACAGAACTTTAAATGTCGAAACTCTAGCGCCGTACGCGCTATCCTCCAGACGTCCGCTTGGAGATCTGTCGAGGTGTTCATGTTTGTTAAAGCCGTTAGCGCCGATTTACTATAACTGATTATATAATACTCGTCTCTGCCCGTATGGTTTATTACGTAATCGATAGCCTCTCGTATGGCTACCAATTCGCACTGGAAGATAGTGCACCAGTTCGCGAGTTTGGTTTGAAACCGAAACACCTCCCTTTCCTGCTTATACACGACAAACGCCGCGCCTGCTTGCCCATCGTCCATACGTGAACCGTCCGTATAAATTCTGATACCCATCGCGTACTCATCACCTTCGACAAACTCGATCCTCTAATATCAGCCGGGTGCCCTAACTCAGATACAACAATCTTTCTTGCAATTTCCCTATTACCAAGATTAAGATCTTCGATAATTTCGCGCCCTTTTCCTATATTTATTAATCGTCTATCTCTAATCTCCTAACGACATATTCGATAGGAGAGACCTACTGATCACCAGGACAGCCTCCGTGGAGGTGGTCCTGTACGCCCTCGCCGCTTTTACCGCGGTTATGCGTTGTACGCTCGTCAATTGACGCATCTCCCGGACTTTACAACCTTCTGCCCATACAGAAGCTGCGTACAGTATTGCCGGCTCAATTGCTCCGGCATAAACCGTCCTCAGCGATTCGCCCCTGAAACCCCACTTTATTTTAGCCGCCGCCATCATTTTATTTGATATTTCGCCGCCCTTACTTTTTACGTATTGTACGTGCGCTTTCCAATTTAATTTATTGTCGATCTTGACGCCGAGGTAGGTAATACAATCTTTAAACGGATTTTCTCCTCCTAGCTCTAACCTAGGAGGTCTCTGTCCTGGTTTCGTGCCGAAATAAAGCGCCTCTGACTTCGCCGTGTTAAATTTTAATTTTACCGCCTGCGACCATTCGTGTAATTTATTAAGCGCCTCGTTCGGTTTTGTGCGCATATCCATTAACAATCTCGATCTTACAATTAAAAGTGTGTCATCTGCAAACCCGACGATTGAGCATCCTGCGGGCAACTTGACCCTAAAGATGCTCTCATACAACAACTTCCAAAATGTGGGACCAGAACATGACCCTTGCGGGCATCCCTTTCCACCTCACGCGACAGAACTTCACCCGGAATTTCAACCTGTGCTAATCGCCCCGAGAAATAGCTCTTGACCAAAGACATCAAGTTTCGCGGACAACCCCTACGATCTAACTCGCAAACGATTAATGGCCACCAGGCAGCATCAAATGCTCCTGAAATGTCCAAAGCAACAACGACACAGTACTCTTTGGCATCTCTTGCCTGCTTAATTTCCCCGACAACGAACTCTAACGCGTCGATAGTCGACTTGCCCTCCACGAAACCAAACTGTCGGTTATTAAAACCGCCGCTGTCTCGCACTAGGTGTTCAACACGCGTAGTCATAACGCGATCTAAAACTTTCCCCAGCACCGGTAGCAAGCTAATTGGACGATAGCTGCCCGGATCTGACGCATCCGCCTTTTAGGTTTGGGTATAAATTTCACATTCTGGATTTTCCAGCAACGCGGAAAAACGCCCTTTCTAAACAAAGATTAAACAACCCAACAAAGACACACGGGGCTAACAGGCACGCCTGCAGAGCTGCGTCTGAAGTGATTCCATCATGCCCCGGTGCCTTCTTAGGTTCATCCTCCTAAGAGCCCTGACGACCTCGTGAACTAGGATTGCCTTATCGGCACCTGTTCCTTGCGCCTTTGCAGCTTCCCGACGTATTAAATCGTGCGACCCTTCATCCCCTCGGGATTATCCGATGGGAAAAATTTCTCTAGTAAATATTCCGCTGTGGTTTTAAAACCTTCCGTGTATTCGCCATTTGTTTTCTTTATATTACTGAGCGCGATTTTTGTTGTTTTCCTCTAATTACGCGGTATGCGGTTCCCCAGGGTTCTTTCTCTGAGTTTTGCGTGCAGAATTCTTTAAATTTATTCGTTCGCGTTTCTTCTATTAATATTTTATATTCGCGGTAACTTTGATTATATTCTATTCTCCGTTGTTCTCTTATATCTCCCGAGGCGCGTTGATAGCGGCGCCTTAGGTTACGCGTTTCTGCCCGCTTGGTGGTTAGTTCCCGGGTCCACCAGGGTACGCTGTCTTTAAATGTTTTCTTTTCGGCATGGAATACGACGACGCGTCTACCACCGCGTCGTTTAATTTTTCGCGAGTGTTTCTACTTCGTCTGCCTCTCGGCAGTTAAATAGCTCATTTTCGAGCACAGGGATACTTTCGCCAAATTTTTGTTTAAATCGCTCCCAATTTGCTTTTTATTACAGAACCGCGGAAATATAGTTAGCTGCTCGTTTGCACTTGTTTTGGTTTCAACGTCCCATGTTATTAATTTATGATCAGAGAGCGTTTCCTCGTCCGACCTTAATTTCCAATTACAAATCGTTTCTAACATTTCGTGCGAGACTGCAGTAATATCTATAAAACTGCTGCCTCTATGCGTCTCAAACGTAGGTAAATCATTAGTGTTTATCACACTAAGATCCCATTCCGTAAAAGATCAGCAACCTGCGAGCCTCTATCGTCTTCGATAGGGCTGCCCCATAGTGGCGACTTGGCATTAAAATCTCCCCAATGACTAGATTTTTATTTCTGCCGATTTTACGAATAATATTATCTACTTCATTTATCAAGTCTTCGGTTTAGATTTTCCCGCCGGGAATCGACCGGCGGAGGTACACGCTTATTACATAGAACGCATTTTCCCTGATTTGATTTCGGCCGTCGTTACAAACTCGTTCGATAAATTATTTAATATAATTCCGGCGCACGTTCCATTATTTATTATTATCCGCTACGCGGTCGTTCACTATTCGCGTTTAAGACGGTAACCCCTCCCAAAACCTGTTATTTTGTGGCCATACAGGTGCGGTTCCTGTATAAACCCGATGTCGATATTATTTTCGATGAATAACTTTACGAAGTTATTTGTTGCCCTCTACCTTTCCCGAGATTTAGTTGCGCGAATTTAATCTTCTTGCTTCTTATGGACTTTGTTTTATCTTCACAGTCCATAATCGATGTTTCGTGTGATTGCGTGCTTCAGACGTTGCATCGTGGGGCATCTACTCGACTTGGCGTCGTGGCGCGTATCGACCTTCGCGCCACCGCCAGTTCTGTCGTTTGCCCTAGCGCAAACCACACAGCAGGGACTGCCTTCCGGCAATTCTTGAATTCATGCCCGACCTCGGCACAGTTACCGCACCACTGTACCTTCTCCCTGCACTCCATCGATCGATGGCCGTACTCGTAGCACCGGTAACACTGGGTCATCGAGAAGTGGTCCCGGGCCCATACTCTTCGCCACCTGAGGTTAATAGCATCAGCTAATATACGTCTTCGAAGTGTGGGGTCACTTCGAAGACTACGTTGGCGAAGGGATCTCTAGGGCCCTTTCCGCCAAACCTGAACTTCTCTCAGGTGGTCTTCTAGCTTCAAATCGCCGAAACGGGGATTCTGGCTCGCAATCAACCGCACGAGCTCTTCAGCCTTCATCCCGCTTCGACCCCGGAAGAACGACCCGTGGACGTTTCTTCTCGATGGTCTTCGCCACGAGTTCCTTGCAGTTCCCGCCGACCTTCAACTGCAGTTTCTTGGCGTCGTCGCGACCTGCGCACTCCACAACGACACCGCCCCGGCGCGTCCTACGAGCTCCGACAACAACAAACCCATCTCGAGCGGGATCGACCTTCTGCTTCAGGGTCGTCATCACGTCGTCCTTCTGGCCTGGCCTGGCGTCGACCCTTACAGCAAACGTAGGGGCAGATCCTGAAGCTGCAGCGGCGTAGGAGACCTTGCGCTGCACCGACGCACCCTGACTCTGGCCTCCTGAAACGACAGAATTCACCGCCGGACTTCCCCAACAACACTTGCTCTCCTGAACCATCTAAACAAAGACGCAGCGCACTAACCATACCTATCAGTTGGTTCGTCACGTCACGGATATCATCCACGGCGTGCCGAACCATCTTCCTATCCTCCACGACGATAGTGGCGGAGGTCGTCGGCACCTTCCCATAGACGGCAGCGTGCGCCTTCCTCACCCTAAACTTTAAGAGTTCCAGCTCATCGAGGTCGCTAGCATTAACGCTACCGTTGCTGCTAGTCGACATCGTGCGCTGGGCTCTCGAAGTAGAGGGCAATTCTGGCGCCGCGACCACCACGGGAGGCCCCTGACTCCTCAGACACGACCGCCGCAGACGCAGGCTCCTTCCTACCTCCTGTACCTCCTCCTGAGTTTCTAACAAGAAGTCCTTTAGCACTACCTTAAGCTGTTTCCCCCCAACAGCGCCCTCCGCCGCCGACCTAGCAGACTCCGACCGATCGCCCCCCTTTAAGTGTACAGCGAAAAAAGATCGTCCTTTATACACTGAGCAAAAACACAAACGCAAAACACTGTATTTTACCGTATTTAAACACTACTAAAGCGGAGCACCGAAAAGCACGTACTTTCACAACGAGTGTGTGTGTGTGGTGGTGTGGTGTGTGTGTGTGTGTGTGTGTGTGTGTGTGTGTGTGTGTGTGTGTGTGTGTGTGTGTGCGTGTGTGCGCGTGCGTGCGTGCGCGCGTGCGCGCGTGCGTGCGCGCGTGCGTGCGTGCGTGCGTGCGTGCGGTCGTGCGCGCGCGCGTGTGCGTGCGTGCGTGCGTGCGTGCGTGTGTGTGTGTGTTCTTAACGGATTAAATTTCAAATCGGCGAGTTATCACTGAGCGATTTGTCTGTATGTATTTGCATGAATTTAAAGCTGTATTGATATTGAAGTAAAAGTAATTTGCATGAGAACTTATTAAGTGTTGAAATTAGTAAGATGATTTTTTAATTATAATGAAGGCCATTTAACAGTTCCTGGGCTGATACATTGCGTGTTGTATCCCCGTGTAACCAGGTGATCCCAGTAAAATGTAAATGAATGGTATATATATCTAAATTAATAGATGGAGATGAACCGATTGCGTGTTAATCTATCCCTTTGAGTTCATTGCACTTTTCACTATTAACTTGTTGAACGCATTGCGAGTTGTATCACTTTGCGTTCGGGTGGTAGTTGGGGTCGGTTCACTGCGTGTTGTATCCCTTTAAGCCATTGCATGACTCGCTACCCTTATAAGATCTGTTATTTGTTTAGACAATGCGTGTTGTATCCCTTTGTCTATAAAGTGCCTGAGTATTAATTCCGTTCAATACTGACCTAATTCAAGTAGCTGTTCATTTGTATATATTTTAGCTTAACGTGCAATATGTTTAGGCATTCTACGCTCATACAATTTTTTTTTATATAGATACGATGACCACCCACCAGGAAGCCATCCAGATCAGCAACCCTCCTCCGGCCGAAATGTCTGACATACCATATATTATAATAATTCACTTTGCCACCTTTATACAATACATTAATTATGAACGAGCATTTCAATATTTTTCCCTACATTTGTAATTTTAAACACATAATCACTGTTGTTGTGTAAGCTTTCCGGTTTTTATGTATCTACCGCTTCTGTAAATCAACAAGTATAACCCTAACGCGCGTATCAATTATTTCGTCTTAAAATAGAACTAATACAAAATTCAAAATACCACGAATTCGTACATCCTAAGTATGGTATAATAATAAATCCACACAGAATACTATCAAGACTGCTGTGGATTTGACCTGCGCTTTATGAGCATCTGCATCTTGTAGTGAAACGAAGAGCGCTATACAAAGCCACGCGTTTCTGTTTTGCTTACTTGTGTTTGACTATCAGTACCGTTGTAACTGCGCGAGTGGTGGTGTCGTCGGCGCGGGTGTTAGTGTTTACATTTTGTTATTCAACTGCAAGTGCATCCCGTTACGAAATATATAATGGCCAGGATATGATTTGAAGGTATTTATTTATTACACTTGTTTGTATAAGGATGATATAATATGTTAGGTGTTTACTAACATACCAAACAAATGCAAATCGTGTGTCATGTTTTGTTTAATTTAATAATTCATAATGATGAGTTGTGACAGCTGTTTTACTTACACAATTACACGTTTATACATAAATCGCCACGCCTTCTGTTTAATAACTTAAATAAATTAAAATTTATAGTACAAATGGAAACTGTGGTATAGGTTAGGACATCGTAAATGCGATACTGTGCATACTTCCTCGATTTGAATGTATGTAACGCCACCGTATTTCCTGCTGATAACACGCGCATAACATTGTTTAACCGTTTTATCTTTGTAACGAAAATAACTTACTTTAGGAAGGCAAAAGGCTTAATTGTGACTTGCTTATTAATTGTATTATCAAGGTCATCTATAAACCGATGTTATGTATACTATCCGATGCAATTTTGTTTTCAACTGTTAGAACGAATATTAACGACTACGCGCACGTTTTTATCATGCGTTCCACTTCGAATGGGTCAATTTAGTACACATTTTAAACAGAATTATTTTGTTAGTTGAAATAAATTGAATAAACCTTGTAACAATTCTTTTCTAGTGTTAATTAACATTTCTTTACGGAAAAACAAAGCTGTATTAAGACAGTAGAAAAAATTCGCTAAAACCTAAATAGGTTCACGAATTCTTAATAAGTCCCTGATCATATACGGAAAACAACACACGATCTGTAGTTTCCTAGTTTAGATAAATTGCAATACTTTCCTTTCCACATTTTGTACCAATAGTAATACAGAATTCAGGTATTTTGAATCCTTGCTAGCAAGGCGTTATTTAGCATTCTAATCTTTCAGTCAGAGTAAATAACATATTGTCCACAATATATCTCAAGGTTTTTAACTTATTTCATAAACACGGTGTGTCGTCACCAGGCATTTTTACTGATAAGAATTCCCCAGATCGAATTGTCTTCACGAGTTGTTTTCTCAATCCGCTTACGTCCTCCACCTATCTTCGAGTCTAACAGGATGGGAGTCGTGTATCGAAAAAATGCACAGGTCAGGCAGAAACACTCCAGTATGAAGATAACAACACTCAAATTCATCCACACATTTAAAACCTGTGGCACACAAAATGTGGCTATTATGCATCATGAATCTGTGGATGAAACGTCATCCACACTTTTCAAAGCATGCAAAAAAATCTTTAAAAAACTCTCCTTTACGAGACGATGTCTACTTATTATGTGTACACAAATGATCTACCTAACGCAGCTTCAATTCAACACCCTTCAATTCGAAGCCAACACCGTTGTTAAACTAAGGGTAGGAGGTGAAGTAACAAACCTCTATAAATTGTATATCCTGTACGCAACGACGTTTGCTAAATTTGTTTACACGAATAATCATTAACCTAAATAAACTTCAATTCAGAACCCTTCAATTCAGTGTAATCATCGTCATTAAAGTAAGGGTAGGGGGTAAAGTAACACACCTTAAAAATCGTATCTCCTTTACGAAACGGTGTCTACTAAATTTGTTTCCGTGAATAATCATCTACCTAAAGGCACTTCAACTTCGTATCCAAACAATTCAATGTAACCGTCATTAAAGTAAGGGTAGGGGATAAAGTAACAAATCTTAAAAAACCGTATCTGTTGCACAAAACGATGTCGGCTAAATTTGTTAGCACGAATTTACCTAAATGAGCTCCAATTCGGCACCTTTCAATTCAACGTAACCACTGTCGTAAAGTAAGGGTGACCATTGAACTGATAAATTTAAAAAAATCGTATCTCCTTTACAAAACGATATCTGCTAAATGCTATCGGAGCTTCAATTCGTTACCCTTCAATTCAATGTAACCACCGTCGTTAAAGTAAGGGTAGGAGATAAAGTAACAATCCTTAAAAAATCGTATCTCCTCTACGAAACGATGTTTGCTAAATTTGTTTGCATGAATAATAATCTACCTAAAGAAGCTTAAATTTGGCACATTCCAATTAAATGTAACTACCGTCATTAAAATAAGCGTTAAAGTAAGGGTAGGAGGTGAACTGATACATTTTAAAAAAGCTTATCTCCTTTACAAAATGCTAAACTTGTTTGGGCAAATAATCATCTACCTAAAGGAGCTTTAATTCAGCGCCCTTCAATTCAATGTAACCACCGCCGTTACAGTAATGGTAAAGTATAAAGTAACAAACCTTAAACAATCGTATCTCCTGTACGAAGCGATGTCTACTAAATTTGTTTGCGCAAATAATCACATCTTTAATTCAGAACCCTTTAATTCAATGTAACCATCGTCATTAAAGTATGGGGTGGAGGTAAAAGTAACAAACATTAAAAATTGTATCTTCTTTACGAAACGGTGTCTGCTAAATTTGTTTGGTCGAATAATCATCCACCTAAAGAGCTTCAATTCAGCAGCCTTCAATTCAATATAACCATCGTCGTTACAATAAGGATACGGGATAAAGTAACAAACCTTAAAAATCGTATCTCCTCTACGAAACGATGTCTGCTAAAATTGTTTGCGCGGATAATCATCTACCTAAAGAAGCTTGAATTCGGTACCTCTCAATTCAATGTATTCATCGTCGTTTAAGTAAGGGTAGAGGGTGAGCTGATACATTTTAAAAAATCGTATCTGCTTTATGAAACGATGTCAGCTAAATATGTTTGCGCGAATAATCACCTACCTAAACGAACTTCAACATAGCACCCACCAATTCAATTTAACCACCATCATTAAACTATGGGTTGGTGATAAAGTAACAAACATTAAAAAAATGATATTTCCTGTACGAAACGGTGACTGCTAAATATGTTTGCGCAAATAAACACCTTCTTAATTCAGCACTAACCATCATCATTAGAGTAAGGGTGGAGGTTAAAGTAACAAACATTAAAAATTGTATCTTCTTTACGAAACGGTGTCTTATAAATTTGTTTGCACGAATAATAATCTACTTAAAGGAGCATGAATTTCAGCACCCTTCAATTCAATGTAACCATCGTCGTTACAGTAAGGGTAGGGAATAAAGTAACCAACCTTAAAAAATCGTATCTCTTTTACGAAACGATGTCTGCTAAATCTATTTGCGCAAATAATCACCTCTTTAATTCAGCACCCTGTAACGATTTTATTTTCTATCATTATGTCTACAGATATTTAATCTATTTATTTAATAAGAACCAACTTAATGCATAATAATGCTACACAATCTAAAAAATACATATTAAATATTGTCGAATACAATAATAACTTTTAATTCGGAAGTGTATAATTTTAAATTATGCGGTGACAAAAGATACTTTTCTATTAGTGCCATTCTTAGAGTTCCCTCTTTTAGACGATTGTAGCGTCGTGCTTGTTGTCAGGCGGTAACCCGAGTGATATGATCACTTCCAATACAGCTGTCGTCAGAAGAGGTCAATTGTTCCTTGAACACAAGGACGATGACGTTTATCGAATCCACGTGGTGGAAGCACACGAAATTTAAATTGTTTTCTTGACGAGACGTGATTTTGTTTGAAGGGCCGTTTGGTTAACAGTAAGTAGTACTGCTTTTGTAATCTTACTAAATAAATATTTTCAGTGCAACTTTTAGAAATTAACTTTTGGTTAATATGCAACTTTTAGTTAATATGAACTTTTAGTTAAAACGTAATTTTATTTAACATGCAACGTAGGAAAATTTAGAAAATTTAAGAAGTATAACTAATTTATTTGGACAAGAAATGAAATTTATCAGTATTTAGTAAAGTTTAACCTTTGTACGAATGTGGATTTGGCGTGCATCAATTAGTTAATATGGACGCTGTGATATGGTTTGTAACTTCAATAAACAGCAAATCTGGTTGTATGGAATTGGACATTTCCTGTATTTAAGTTTTGAAGCAGGCGAATGGTAAATCATCAATTATAATACCGGGTATAGCCCATATGCCTAGCAGGTATTTTTCCATCGGATGAACATCTGGTATGTAAATTTACTTTCATATATGTCAGCTGTCGCATGGATATAGCAGACACAGATCACGTGATCTGAACTTCAAGTTAGGTGAATGACAGACTATTTATTTTTCATATTAAGCAACAGGAACCTGTAAATTTTCATTTTAAATCTTTTTATTAATACATTTAATTTACGGAAGATGTCATTATGAGATAAGAAAAGTTAAATTCTATATTTTATGAAAATTGATTTAATTATTCGAAATATGATTTACTCAAATAAAAGAAATTAAATTTTTACATTTCATATTCCACTAATTGCTGGGTGGAATATTTTTGTGAGGTTAAGTAGTACTACGCAACCAACCGAAATTGTTACATATAGTTAAAAATTCAAGAAAGAAACTCATGCTCACTCATTTTTAAATAAATTTTGCTAGACATTTCTAACAGAAATTACCATGTTTCAATTGTGAGAAGTATTTATTCTATTAAGCACTTATGTACATATTTTGCAATAATTTAAATTAATCAAGCTTATATTAAAGGAAAAAGATGTTTTGTAAATAACATGCTAAATACTGAAGAAATAGATTTTTATTTTGATCAAGGCTATTCTTTTTAATTAAAAATGAATGAAGGTTGATAAAAATTAAATTTTAAATTTTGGGTATTAATGCACAAACTGTGCTATCTTTGTTTAATCTGTTCACAGGTGTAGCAGTGATATATAAAGGTCAAAGTCGAGCCATAAGGTAAGAAACTTTAGGGATTGTGTTGCAGTAATATATTGTATAGCGGTAATTGAATAAAGGTTTCCGCATTCGCCTTATACAAGGGACTTAAGTAAGGTCTTCTTCGTATAGAAAAATTCGGTGGCGCCATATTCTTTACATTTTTGGTCGCAGTCCAACCCCGACCCACAGCTAATGTTCTACCCAGAGCAAATAGTTCGACTAGCCGCTTAGCCTTTTGAGGTTTCCTCATCTACGAGCCATTTTCCACCGAAACTTGCCGTGGGCTCTATACACTTACTGGAAATCCTCGTAAAACTTTCTTGTGCCTTTCAGCTGGTCACACAAAAGAAAACCTAATAGGAAAAATCCCTTGATATATACATTAATATAAATATAAAGGCTATAACCCTTCAATTCAATGTAACCATCGTCATTATAGTAAGGGTGGAAGTTAAAGTAACAAACATTAAGAATTGTATTTTCTTTACGAAACGATGTCTGGAAAATTTGTTTGAGCGAATAAACATCTACCTAAAGGAGCTTCAATTTCAACACCCTTCAATTCAATGTAACCATCGTCGTTACAGTAAGGGTAGGGTATAAAGTAACAAATCTTTAAAAATTGTATCTCGTGTACGAAACGATGTCTGCTAAATTTCTTTGCGCAAATAATCATCTATCTAAGGAGGCTTGAATTCGACACTTTTCCATACAATGTTACCACCGTCGTTAAAATAAGCATTAAAATAAGGGTAGAGACTGAACTAATACATTTAAGAAAATGTATCTCCTTTATGAAACGATGTGAGCTAAATATGTTTGCCCGAATGATCATCTACCTTAACGAACTTCAATTTAGTACTCATCAATTCTATTTAACCACCGTCATTACAGTAAGGGTTGGCGGTAAAGTAACTAACCTTAAAAAATCGTATCTCTTGTCCAATACGAGGTCTGCTAAAATTTTTTCCGTGAATAATCATCTACCTATTGGACCTTCAACTCGTTACCTTTCAATTCAATGTAACCACCGTCGTTAACGTAAGGGTAGGGGATAAAGTAACAAAGCTTAGAAAATAGTATCTTCTCTACGAAACGATGTTTGCTATATTTGTTTGCACGAATAATCATCTATCTAAAGAAGCTTGCATTTGGCACTTTTCAATACAATGTAACCACCGTTGTTATACTAAGAGTAGGGGAAAAGTAACGAACATTAAAAATTATTCTTCTTCTTTACGAAACGGTGTCTGCTAAATTTTAAGCGCGAATAATCATCTACCTAAAGAAGCTTCAATTCAATGTAACCATCTTCGTTACAGCAAAGGTAGGGTATAAAGTTACAAACCTTAAAAAATCGTATCTACTGTACGAAACGATGTCTGCTAAAAGTGTTTGCACGAATAATCATCTATCTAAATGAGCTTCAATTCGGCACCTTTCAATTCAATGTAACCACCGTCGTTAAAGTAAGGGTGGCGGGTGAACTAATAAATTTTAAAAAATCGTATTTCCTTTACGAAGCGAAGTTTGCTAAATTTGTTTGCGTGAATAATCATCTAACTATCGAAGCTTCAACTCGTTACCCTTCAATTCAATGTAACCACTGTCGTTAAAGTAAGGGTAGGGGATAAAGTAACAAACCTTAGATATCGTATCTCCTCTACGAAACGATATCTGCTAAATTTGTTTGCGCGAATAATCATCTACCTAGAAAGGCTTGAATTCGGCACCTTTGAATGCACTGTAACCACTGTCGTTAAAATAAGCGTTAAGTAATGGTAGGGGGTGAACTGATAAATTTTAAAAAATCGTATCTCGTTTATGAAACGATGTCAGCTAAATATGTTCGTGTGAATAATCATCTATATAAACGAACCTCAACCTAACACACATCAATTCAATTTAACCACCGTCATGAAAGTAAGGGTAGGGGATAGAGTAATAAACTTTAACAAATCGTATTTCCTTTACGAAACGAAGCCTGCTAAATTTGTTTGCGCAAATAATCACCTACCTAAATGAGCTTCAATCCAGCTCCCTTCAACTCAATGTAACCATCGACATTAAAGTAAGGGTAGAGGTTAAAATAACGAATATTAAAAATTCTATCTTATTTACGAAACGATGTCTGCTAAATTTGTTTGCGCGAATAATCATCCATCTAAAGAATGCTTGAATTTGGGACCTTTCAATACAATGTAACCACCGTCGTTAAAATAAGCGTTAAAGTAAGGGTAGGGTGTGAACTGATACATTTTAAAAAATCGTATGTCCTTTATGAAACTATGTCAGCTAAATATGCTTGCATGAATAATCATCTATCTAAACGAATTTCAACTTAGCAGCAATCAATTCAATTTAACCACAGTCATTAAAGTAGGAGTTGGTGGTAAAGTAACAAACATTAAAAAATCGTATTTCCTGTACAAAACGATGTCTGTTAAATTTTTTTGCGTGAATAATCATCTACCTATCGGACCTAAACTCGTTATCCTTCAATCCAATGTAACCACCGTCGTTAAAAAATCGTATCCTCTACGAAACGATGTCTGCTTAATTTGTTTGCACGAATAATAATCTACCTAAAGAAGCTTGAATTTGGGACCTTTCAATACAATGTAACCATCATCATTACAGTAAGGATAGGGAATAAAGTAACGAACCTTAAAAATCATATCTCCTTTACAAAACGATGTGGAGCTAAATTTGTTTGCGCGAACAAACCTCTACGCAAACGAGCTTTAACTTAGCACCATTCAATTTAACCACCGTCATTAAAGTACGGGTAGTGTGTAAAGTAACAAACCTTAAAAAATCGTAATTCCGTTACAAAACAAGTCTGCTAAATTTGTCTGTGCGAATAATCATCTACAAAAAGGAGCTTCAGTTCGGCACCCTTCATTTCAATGTATCCATCGTCATTAAAGTGAGGGTAAAGGTTAAAGTAACGTACATTAAAAATTGTATCTTCTTTACGAAACGGTGTCTGCTAAATTTATTTGTGCGAATAATCATCAACCTAAAGGAGCCTCAATTTCAGCACCCTTCAATTCAATGTAACCACCTTCGTTACAGTAAGGGTAGGGTATAAAGTAACAAATCTTAAAAAATTGTATCTCGTGTACCAAACAATGTCTGCTAAATTTTCCTGCAAGAATATTCATCTACTTAAATGAGCTTCAATTTGGCACCTTTCAATTTAATGTAACCACCGTCGTTAAAGTAAGGGTGGCAGGTGAACTGATAAATTTTAAAAAATCGTATCTCCTTTACGAAACGATGTTTGCTAAATTTGTTTGCGCGTATAATCATCTACCTAGAGAGGCTTGAATTCGGCACCTTTCAATACAGTGTAACCACTGTCTTTAAAATAAGCGTTAAAGTAAGGGTAGGGGGTGAACTGATACATTTTAAAAAATCGTATCTCCTTTATGGAACGATGTCAGCTAAATATGATCGCGTCAATAATCATCTATCTAAACGAACCTCCACTAAGCACACATCAATTCAACTTAATCACCGTCATGAAAGTAAGGGTAGGGGGTAAAGTAACAAACTTTAAAAAATGGTATCTCCTTTACGAAACGATGTTTGCTAAATTTGTTTTCATGAATAATTATCTGCCTAAAGAAGCTTAAATTTGGCACCTTTCAATTCAATGTATCTACCGTCATTAGAATAAGCGTTAAAGTAAGGATAGAAGGTGAACTGATACATTTTAAAAAATTTTCTCTCCTTTACGAGATGCAAAATTTGTTTGCGCAAATAATCATCTACCTAAGGGAGCTTCAATTCAGTACCCTTCAATTCAATGTAACCACTGTCGTTAAAGTGAGGGTAAAGTAATAAACCTTAAAAAATCGCATCTCCTTTACGAAACGATGTCTGCTAAATTTGTTTGCGCAAATAATCACCTCTTTAATTCAGCACCCTTCAATTCAATGCAACCATCGTTATTAAAGTAAGGGTGGATGTTAAAGTAACAAACATTAAAAATCGTATCTCCTTTAAGAAATTATGTCTGCTAAATTTGTTTGCGCGAATGATCATCTACTTAAAGTAGCTTCAATTCAGCACTTTTTAATTCAATGTAACCACCGTCCTTAAAGTAAGGGTAGGGCATAAAGTAACAAACTTTGACAAATCGTGTATCCTGTACGAAACGATGTCTGCTAAATTTGTTTGCGCGAAGAATCGTCTAATAATCATCTACCTAAACAGACGTCAACTTAGTACCAATCAATTCAATTTAACCATCGTCATTAAAATAAGGGTTGGTGGTAAAGTAACAAACATTAAAAATTGTATCTTCTTTACGAAATGATGTTTGCTAAATTTGTTTGCGCGAATAATCATCTACCTAAAGGAACTTCAACTTAGTACCTATCAATTCAATGTAAGCACCGTCATTAAAGTAAGAGAAGGGGGTAAAGTAACAAACATTAAAAAATCGTATCTCTTCTACGACTGCTAAATTTGTTTGCGCAAATAATCACCTACCTAGAAGAGTTTCAATTCAGCACTATTTAATTCAATGTAGCCATCATCGTTACAGTAAGGGTATGGTATAAAGTAACAAAGACTAAAAATCATATCATCTTTACCAAACGATGCCTACTAAATTTGTTTGTGCGAATTATCATCTACCTAAACGAGCTTTAACTTAGCACCCATCATTTCAATTTAACCACCCTCATTAAAGCAAGGGTGGTTTTAAAGTATGCAATTAAAAACCGTTTATCCTGTACAAAAGGATGACTTCTAAATTTGTGTGCGCAAATAGTCACCTACCTAAATTAGCTTCAATTCGGCACCCTTCTATTCAATGTAACCATCGTCGTTACAGTAATGGTAGGGGGTGAACTGATACAGTATGAAAAATGGTATCTCCTCTACAAAACGACATCAGCTAAATTCGTTTGCGTGAATAATCACCTATCTATCGGAGCCTCAACTCGTTACCCTTCAATTCAATGTAACCACCGTCGTTAAAGTAAGGGTTGGTGGTAAAGTAACAAACATTAAAAAATTGTATCTCTTCTACGAAACGATGTTTGCTAAATTTGTTTGCGTGAATAATCATTTACCCAAAGAAGCTCAAATTCTGCACATTTCAATTCAATGTTACTACCGTCATTAAAATAAGCGTTAAAGTAAGAATAGGGGGTGAACTGCTACATTTTTAAAAAATTTATCTGCTTTACGAAATGCTAAATTTGTTTGCGCAAATAATCATCTACCTAAAGGAGCTTAAATTCTGCACCTTTCAATTCAATTTTACCATCGTCGTTAAAAATATCACTTCGTTAAATTCTCCTGTAAACTTTAATTTTTATTTTCAAACTGGAAATAAGGATACTGTCCATAAAGCGTTTAAGCGCATCAAATCGAGCGCAATACGAGTCGATTGAATATCTAAATCAATGATTCTATTCATACTTTCTAGTCTAATGAAAGCCCTTCTGTCTATTGTAAACTGTTTATTCTTAAGAAGTACTTTTCCTGAATGCTTGAAACAAGTGCTGGTTCATCTATTACCTAAGAAGACCTGTTCTTTATCTGCCTCTGACTTTCACCCAATTAGTATCCTTCCAATCTCTCTAAATTAATTGAATATATAGCTCTTGATCAACTACTAGACTATTTTCACCTAAATAACCTTTTCATAAATACCAGTCTGGTTTTTCCAAATTCCATAGTACCTCTACAGCCTTAATTTGTGTAATTGATGATACTAAGCAAGCCATGGATAGAAAACAACTTATTGCTCTTATGCAATTAGATTTCAGCTCAGCATTTAATAATGTTAATTCTGCAATATTACTTGCGAAGCTTAAAATGCTATATAACTTGTCCAATAGCGCTCTCGAATGGTTTAAATCATACTTTAACGGCCGTGAACAACGTGTTGTCAATGATGAAGGAAATCAATTTTCTAATTGGGTGAATCTACAGCCAGGTGTGCCACAGGAAAGCGTGCTTGGTCCTTTTCTGTCTTTCTTGTATATTCAAGATATAAATAAAGTTCTCAAATTTAGTAAGTACCATTGTTATGCCGATGACATTTAAATATATTGTCACTGTCATCCTAACGATTTACCAAATACATTTATCAACACTAATTCTGATCTTGCTAGAATAAAATCGTGGGAAGACGAAAACCAACTTACAATAAATCCTTTTAAATGTGTTCCAAATTGTTAGGTAAAACTGACCAATCGATACTCCCGCCTCTTCAATTGGGTGCGTCGCTAATCAAACTTTATCTGGTCGTTAATAATCTTGGAGTTGTTATTGACGCGACCCTATCTTGGAAGAGCCACACACTATACACATGTCAAAAAGTTTTTGCTTCGCTGCATGGTCTCAATAGAATTAGGCGATTTTTACCATCATCATTAGGTCTTCAGTTCTGAAACTGGTTAGACGCGTACTTGCATTGTTTCCTATTCTGAACTAACCTACACATTTCCCTGAAATTTGCACAGTTGCATCTATCCCTATCTCATCTAGGTCTACACCTACTTCATTTTTCCTACCTCTGCTTGTAATATGTCCTATACTATTCCCTAAAAATGCTTTAGAACGTATTCTGCCTTCTATTTCTCCTATTTTGTTTTCCACAGATACCCTTGTTCTCCTACTAATTCTAAAACTTATTTGTTATTAACTTTGTCTGTCCATGCTATCATCCTCATACATCTGAAGCACAGCATTTCAAAAGGCTGCTACCGTTTTTCTGTCTGCTTTTCCTATTACCAGTATTTCATAGGCATACTGTACTCCACACATCTGCTTTCAACAATTTTCTTCTTGTTTCTATGTTTGTTGTCTTTCATCATACGCGCTGTTCTTTTTTGTTAGATGTAGTTCGATCCCTTTCTATTGTATTACAATTATATACCTTATTTCTCCGACATACAGTGGTTGTGAAGGGGGTAACCAGCCTGTGGCTGCTAAGTTTGTTACGTAATTTTCGGGTTGGCCGTGCGTAAGACAAAGAAATCACGGAATGACCGGGCTCAATCGGAGATGGGGGTGTAGAAAGTAGACTAACATATAACGTACGGGGCTATAAGGAATTAGTAACAATACCTGAAAAAAAGAATTAGAATAGCAAACCTGCAATAAAAATAATTAAGTAAACCTGAAAAAAAAAAGAATGTAAAAGAATGTAAAAACGTTTGGATAATCTATATAATATGACAACGGTAAAAGCAGTACAAAAACTTTTTATACAAAGTGAGGTAATATTGGGGAGTAGCAGAAACGTTTCCTCATACACCAATCTAACATAAATCAGACAAAATTTTAATAAAAGATAAATAGATAAGCACAATTGATGAGTAATTCAGCAGTATTAGTCTTTCTTTTTTTTTTTTAATTAATAGCATGCAAGTCTTTTGTAAAAGGTGGCAGAACGACAAAGATATCGTAAGCAACGGATAGATATTTAAAATAAAAAAAAGTAGGAAATAGTTCACTTACAGAAAGTCCTGCAGAACGAAGTACTTCACCCTTGATTGTGATGGGGTTGATAGAATTTAGTACACTTTACACTAACGAAGCACTTCACCACACTTCACTGGTGTTAGCCCCAGACATTATCATACTGAATGGAACCATGTGGCATTGATAACTCAATTTAATTCTATTTCCTGAGACAATAATTCCGAAGTATTTTGTAACACTAGTTTAAGTTCAACTTTGTAAACCGGTAATCGGTTATATTTCGCACATAACGAAACTTGCGCAAGCAATAATCTATTTTAGATTCTTCGGTGTTAGAAAATTCAGAAACTACACTCTACCGTTAATATACAACCAAGCAATTTTAGGAATAAAGAACAATTACAAACGGACAGATATTTAAAGTAATAATAAGTATGAAATAGTTCACTTACACAATCAGGAGCACCGGAAGAGTTTCTATAGAATTGGAATAATTCGGCTACTGATCTAAAGCCTCCTGATAGCTTGGTAAGCCGGATGCACTGGTGTAGCTTGGCAAAGATTCACAGTCTATTCGCGGGGGTAGAATTTGTGGTACAACAGACAGGAACACATGTAACACGCGCAACTAAGAACAATTAAAGTTAGTATAATTCCGATCCAAACATCTGCCAAGAATTTTTCGTATTACGGATCTGTTTCAGCAGAAGAACTTCTTTAACTTCTAAAGCTAATTTCAGTTGGTAAAGGCATTGTTTGGATACGGTGAAACACTTAAAAACACGATCACGCTCACAATCTCGTCTTTAAAAAAAGGTACGTTCATATTTTATTTACTTATTATTAAATGCGAGGTAAATTTAACATATCATTAATACGGAATGCAATTGTTTTAGGGAGTTTAAAACCTGACCAAAGTGGCTCCGTTAAAAATTCGTACAAGTCCGTTGCACGCACTCCGATAAAAAAAGGGCCACTAGATTAGATCGCACACACATTAATCCTAAGAAAAAGAATCGGTCAAGTTTAGCAAGCAAGTTCTACAACGTTGTTTCCCCAAGAAAACCAACTAAAAACACAATCAATAAGCCCGCGTATCACTAAAGTACGTCAATGTTCTTAAAACACAGTTAATAAAGCATACTTCAATCGAATTGGAACTCCGCTCTGCAGTTAATCTACAACTCAAATTGTCAAAGCAAAAGAAGCCGTATTTTCAACGTAATTAACATCTATGAACAAAGAACAACTGTCTATATAAACTCGTTGTTAACATCACACCTGAGCGTCTCTTATTTCGACTTGATAATAGCATAAGGAACCAAAATTTATAAGACGAATAATTCAATTTATTTATTAATGAAAATCAAACGTTATACAACCAGCTATCCAAAACGATGTATTTTAAGTACGCTATACAAAAGGAGCGTAACAAGTTCCCTCAGCACTTGAACATTTACATTAACTATATCATTTCGCACAGTCAACATTAGTTGCAGATATTTCACAACCAACACCTGCAGTTGTTTATAATAATCATCAGCATTATCTGCACTTATTCTTCGTCATTAGGTTTTCCGTCTCAAAACTGGTTGGACCCGTACCTGCACTTATTTATATTCTAAACTAGCCTACTCAGTTTCCTGAAATTCTCACACAATCTGTAGACAGCTCGGTTCCCCTTTCATTGTTTTCTAATTTTATGCCCTATTTCACCGAGATTCAGTGAAGGGCGTTAAGCAGCTTGTGCCTGCCCAGATCCCCCAACACTTAGAAATTTGCCGAAATAATAGTTTTCCAGTAAATCCTTTCACACAATTAACATTATTCGAGAATATTGCCCAACCAATACTTGTAGTTGCTTATAATAATCACCATGTTTAAGTACAGTTACTTTTTTCGTCATTAATTTATCCATCTTGGGACTGGTTGGATGCGTACCTCCATTGATTTCTATTCTAAGCTAGCCTACACATTTCCCTCGAATTCCTACAGCCTATATCTTTCAGTGTCTGTGTGCAATAGTCCAACCTAGGTCTACCTCTACTTCGCTTTTTTGTTTCTCTGCTTCTAACATATTCCGCACTATTCCCTCTTAGTATGTGGTCTATCATCCTATCTCTCCTATTTTTTACCGTTTTCCACATATTTATTTCTGCCCCTACCATTTTTAGTACCTCTTCGTTCTTAACATTGTATGTCCATTGTTAATGCCTTTTAATAGTTTAATTTATTATACATATAAATTGGATATTAGTTGTAGAAATTATTAAGTACCGCCTTGACTTGTACATAAGCAACCCCCATCATTCACGGTTTAATACGAACCAACCCGAACTTTATGTCCTTTTGGTTCCTGCCGTAACGTTAAAAAAGAGTGGTTCTCAAACTTTTGTGCGCAACACGTCGCGTGTTACAGACGACCAGTCAAAACCTACATGAAGGTAACAATTCGCCCAAGTGCGTGTCGTTTTTCGTTGTGAACAATAGCTAGCATCGGCATTAAAACATTAGTGCTTATCAACCTATCAACCTATAGATTGTAAGTATTAACCAGTGTACGTTATTTCTTTTTAATCTGCACGGCATACTGTACATTCATGATATTTTCATCATACGTGTGTAGCACCACACTTCTAATGCTTCTACCTTTTTCTTGTCCGCTTCTCCTACTGTTCAGGCTTCACTGCCATACAGTGTTGTGCTCCATACATATGTTTTAAGCAATCTTTTCCTTGTTTGTACGTTTGTTGTCTTGGAACACAGTAGTTGCTTTTTCTTGTTAAATCTTGCACGGCCTTGTGCTAATCTTTGTTTTATATCTTTTGTGCTTTTCCCATCTTGCGTTATTTGGCTTCCTAGGTAGCAGAAATTCTTAACCTCTTGTCTCACCCCTTTCCTAATATTTACTTCTCTACGTTTCTGCTCTAATTCTATTACTGCTGTTTGCTCTTTGTATAAGCTATGTACTATTCGTCTATCCTTATAACTCATTCCAATTTTTCTTAGTTTTTCGAACATTTTTTCCCATTTTACATTGTCGAATTCCTTTTCCAGATCTAAAATCCCATATGCACGACTTCCCCTTTTCTATTGTTTTCTCAATTATCACTCTCAGTGTGCCTCCCGTGTTCCCCTGTTTTACCTAAACCCAAATTGGTCTTCTTCTAGTATTTCTTCAGCTCGTTTTTCCATTCGACTTTGTACAATTCTAGTTAATATTTTTGATACGTATGCTGTCAAACTTATTGTTCGAAAATTTTCACATCAATCCGCACCTTTCTTTTTTTGTATAGTTACTATGATGTTACGTTTGAAATCTTTGGGTATCCCGCCTGTCTCATACATATAGCTTACAAGTTGGAAGAGACGTTCTGTTACTGTTTGTCAATCGGGTTTTAGAGTTACTGCTTGCACTTTATCTGTACCCGGTGCTTTATCATTTTTCAGACCCTTTAATGCTAATTCAAACTCATCTCTAAGTATGGGATATTCCAAGTCATCATTTTAAATGCCTGATTCCTGTTTTAATGCAGTTAGTTCTTCTCCTGCATATAAATTCCCTATATATTCTTGCCATCTACCGACTTTCTCTGTATTTTCTATAATGACGTTTCCTCCCGCGTCCCCTATATTTTTGCTATACGGTTTTATATCCCTAAAATTGATTCTAATTAGTTTGTATGCTTCATCTGTCTTTCCTACTTACATCTTAGTTTGTACCTCATTGCACTTTTCATTAATCCATTGTTCTTTAGCTTTTCTGCATTTGCGAATACTTTTCCAATTTATGGCTTTGTATCTCTGTTTTCCTGTTTAGTCTGATTTATTTTGGTATCTTCGTCTTTCTTCCATTAAATTCAGGATATCCTTTGTTATCCATGGTTTTTTATTTTCTTTTTGTGTATACACCAGAATATATCTGACCGCCATATCTAGTCTGGATTTAATATTATTCCATTCTGTTTCTACTTTCTTAGCAAATATTTTCCCGATATCTTTCAGCAATTCATTTGACTTTTTTTCAAATCCTTCTTGAATATCTTTATCTTTGAGGTTCTCTAAGTCAAAGTGACTTCTTCGGTTTCTTTTTTCAAATTTTTAAATTTAAGTGCGGCCTTCATAATTATGATGTTGTGGTGAGTGTCTATATCTGCTTCTGGGTAGCTTCTACAGTCTTTTACTTGATTCCTAAACCGTTGTTCAACAAGAATGTAATCTATTTGTTATCTTCCTTCCTGGCATCTTCCACGTATAACCTCTTCTAGCATGATGTTGAAATAACGTGTTTGTGATGATTAAATTGTTCTTGACGCAAAATTCTACCAGCCTATTTCTCCTGTCGTTTCTCGTGCCTAAACCAAATAAACCTACTACTGCTCCTTCCATACCTTCATCTACCACTACATTAAAATCCCCCATAATTATTAAGTTTTCCTGTCCATTTACATATCTTAATATGTCTTCGATATCTTTGTAGATTGCTTCTACCTCTTCGTCACTGTAGCTAGAGGTGGGCATGTATACTTGTATTATAACTGTGTTTACCGGTTTAGATTCTAATCTAACCATGAGTACTTTTTCGTTCTTTTGTAAGTAATTTTCTGCACAGTATCCTATCTCTTTCCGCAAAAACTATCCCCCTCCAAATTTCCTTTCTCTGCTCCTGTATGAATTACCCCGAAGTCTGCACTCCAAAAATCCCCCCCCCCTCTGGCCACCGAACTTCGCTGATCCCTTCTATGTCTAGTACTAACCTATTCATTTTGATTTTTAGGTTCTCTAGGTTACTTGCTTCATGGTTCAAACATTCTACGCTCCGACTCGCAAAATGTTCCCGACTCTTATTCTGGACTTTCCGATCGCATTTTCCGAAGTATTCCCCTCCCGGAGATCCGAATGGGGGACTACTTTAACTCCGAAATCTTTTACCCCAGACAATGTCATCATTTTATTATAATTTAGGTACGGTGTGTAAGGCAATGTGGTGGTTTCCCGTTGCCTTTCACATCGCGGTAGCGTGTCTTACATTGTCATACCGACGCCTACAGTCCCTGCCAGTCTAAGTACCGAAAGAGCCGCTGCCCTCTTTCGGGGACCTGTTTTAGTCTGGTTCTTCACCAACGACCCTACTACTTTGGTTGGACTTGTAGTTTGGCTCTTTAGTTTATTAGAACGCGCAAGCCATTTCACCTGTTCTAGTAATCTAGGACTTCGGCACGGTGCAGGTCCATTTACCAATTAGCTTAAAAATCAAAGTGATCCAGACGTTAATCCATCCCATTTTCGACTATGGAGATGTTGTATATAATAATCTGTCCCAGATTAGTGGGGATCGTTTGCAAAAAGTTCATAATAACTGCATTCGCTTTATATTTGATATTAAGCACTTTAAGAAATTATCCTGGTTGAAGCTGCATAACCAGAGGAAATTACATCAAGCGATAATGTTGTTTAAGTTTATACTCGGGATCGGTCCAAACTACCTTACTACAAAATTTTCACCTTTATCTAACGGCCACTACAACATCAGAGATGATAACCGGCTGAAAATCCCACATCATCGAACTGAAATATACCATTCCTCTTTTGTGGTTTCCAGTTCTTTACTGTGGAACTATTTTCTTGCTATTATTAGAAATTCTACGACAATCTCTAAGTTCCAACAAACGTATCGGGAGTATCTACTATCGCAACAGTAGTTACATTTAGGATGCATGGGTTCTGAGATTAAGTGCCTGTTGTGTGACTGGGTGTTTTTGTTATGTGTATGTATGAGCATGGGTGCGAGTGCGCATACGCGTGTGTGTGTATGTGTATGGCAAAGGTATATTTATTTATTTATTTAAACACTGTAAAAATGCTTATTTTTATTTGTATTTTTAACATTTTTTTTACTTAGTTATTTTTCTGTCAATTTTGAAGTAATTTCTAGTTCGGTGTAAGAGTGGACTTCATAATCTAAATCTCGCTAGAGTTACTTTCTAACATGTAAAAATTCCGAACTGAATTATTTGTCAACCTTACTGCTACAAACCCGTTCATTTAGCATTTATTCATTTAACGCTTTACCCAATATGGATTCCAATACTCTTGTATATTTAGTAAACCAATAAAATTAAAGCACTTTATTAATATAGCTGATAACACTATTACAAATCTTGCGCGTGTTCCTTACTCGTATGTAGAATATCTAAGATCCTCATGTTGTTTGTCGACTTGTGTCAGAGGCTCACTTTTTGTCTTCTCGTCGAGCCGAAAGGTCACTTTCACTTGTCTGTGATATAAAACAGACGAGATGTTACAGGAAATTAAGTTTTCCTGGCGTAAGCGCCGAAACAGGTAAAGTTGTATAAGACAACAAAGTTATGAAGTAATTAATCTTTGCAACGTGCAACTTCTGTAATCTACAAAGGTTCTAATGGAATATTAAAATTATTCTACTTAGTTGATGTGTAAATAGTTCATCAACATGGAAATTCATTTCGTACAAAATTTGTAAGCAGATTTGTTGGATAATGCCGACACGTGACAGAATACTGACGTCGCAACACGTGCCGACAGGTTGTTAGGTCGTTGACGTCGGTGGGTAAGCCCATTTGATTTCCTGAAATTTTTGCTGCATGTGTCGTATTTTATTTCGTATACACATATATGAATTGACGTACTACGTAATAGCTCATTTGTAAATTACTTTATGCTTTGATATGCAAACACCTTCCCGTACAGATAATTCAACAACCTATTTATTAATAGAAAGAAGCTTAACTTTTAATGGTTCAATATTTAAAATATATAGAATGTATTTTATTTTATTAATCACATGTTCAAATTTAGAAATCATTTTTGTCAAACTAGTATAAAAAAATATTAAGTTATGTCAATGATAGTAACATGTTGTTTGCAACATTTGTTTAATCAAATATTATTTCTTATCTTGTTTACCGAAACCTTATTTCAACAAGTTGTTTGCGTGCCTTCATTCTAACAAATGATATTTTGTTTTGAGATCAATTAACAAATACATTATTGCATGTATAAAAATTTGAATTTATTGTACAGTTCTCGTAGCGCTACTCCGAACTACTAAGTATAAACGAATATTGTTAAATAAAATACAGACTTCAATTAAAATTCAGTAGACCTAAAAATTTAATTTTACATCTTTGTTGAGTAACGTAATAATTATATTCATAAGAATTTATCATGTACATAATTGTTTAATATAATATAGAAACCTTTTTTCTTCAGTTCATTTTTTTTATGAAAATTTAATTTCCCTAAAGATTCAGTGATAAGTATTTGAAACAAAATTAAAGACTTCGTATAGTCACAGAATTATTAGATAAATTATATGTTTACTAGTAGTAATTATGTTTCAGAGCCATCCTAGAGCTTCACTAGGGCAGGAAGAAAAGTAAGTAACATATTAGTGACAATGCAATAATATAGGTTTCCAAATTTTCCTTTTAAGCAAATTCATTTAGTCAATTGCTTTATAAAAATTTAGGTGGCGTCCATTATCTTATTTTTTTTTAACTTTAATATACCCACTGATCCAATCTCATGCGACCGTGGGTTAAAAACTCAGCTAGCTACAAGTCATAAGAGTTTTCTTTTTTCTAAAAGCCGCTTGTCATCCAACCTTACCCTGGGCTTAATACAATTTACAAGAATTCTCCATAGGTATAGAAATCAACCACGATTTTTTTGATAACTTACACTACCGCCCATGGTCTGTGGCGTGATCTAAGGTTGATTAGAATTTTAGTTTACAACTTCTGGAGTTAGTTATTTGTATAAATGCTCTTTAAATAAGATATACAATACAATACCTTAGAATGTATAAAGTGATTAGTTAAACGTTATCTGATTGCGTTTTAATTCACTGTAGTTTAGGAACCGGAAATTAGATAATTTCTAAGTGAACATTAAAATGACAGTTCAATGCAGTTAATTAATTTTTTTAACAACACTCATGGTTTACAAAAGTTACCTTGTACGTTTATTACCATTGTTTCCAGTCAAAACGATTTTATCAATTTCACGTTTACTTCGACATAATTAAACGGAAACGAAAGCTATCGAGTAAGTGTCGTATCAGGCAATTTACGTCAGTTAACTCTGCCTTATTTAGTTTGTAATTCACTCAAGGTGTAAATACGAACGGTAATTCTGCGACATATTAGCAAGCTCTCGTTCCGTTCTGTTTGCTGAGAGTTGCTTTGCTCGCTGTTGAATTAACACGCTCCACAATTGTTTCGAGATAAAGCACAAGCCCTATCTATTTATTTTTTATTGTTTGTTTCCTGGTAGCGACTGTCTGGTACTTCCACTCAGTCGGATATAATTATGGTTTGTTAATATAAAAGGCAACGACACGCACAGAAAATGACACGTATTAGATTCTTTGTGGGCGTCAGTTAGCTTCGGTAAATATATAAATGTTTCCTTGTATTTTAGCGTTTGTTACTGTACATTAGAAGTTGAATAGTAAATATAGAGAGGTCAACGATGCACATCGAAGTTCCGCTAAGTACTGATAGGAAGTATAAATGTATTTGTAAAAGAAAATTGTGCTTCCACATTACAAGAAGTTGATTAAAACAACTATTCCTGAACTTGTTAAACATCTTCCTTTAAAAATAGTTTTCGGTTGTTTGTCGAAGCATCAATGGCTCAGTTAATAATTCAGTTATTTGGTAGAGAAAACCGAGTTGCCTGGAAAGTTTTACGGGAGTAATAAAATTGTTAGCCCTATAAACTTTGGAGTGCGATTTTCGAAATTTAATTTTGATACCTCGCACTTTTGCCGATGCCGTGTTGGCAAAATTGCATTTGTTAGGGTTGCGATTAACTTTACGATGAAAGTATTAAGAGAATCTGAAAGTGACAAAAGTTCTTTTTATTTGTACCTACAATCGGAATGGAGGTTGTATGAGATCGGTAAAGGATTCTGTAGCACGTGCACTAATGCAAAGTGATGGAAAGTGCCTTACGTTTGGTTACTTAATCTTGATTACGAGGCGGAGGAATAGAAATTGAAAATAAATTAGAAATACCTTGTTAGAAGTATCTTCCAACGAAATGTGATAATCTTGTAACGTATTTTTTTAACTCAGTTACACTTTCCTTATTAATCTAATTTCATGTTTCAATAAGATAAAAATAGAATTTATAATTGGCTGATCACTTAAAATAATTTATAAAATATTGGTACGAATTTTGAGGTTGGCTGACCTCACGTTGTAACGCCAGTGTAACTATTTTTGCTAGGCCTTACGTTGGGTAGGTGCCACTGAAACGACTTCTGTTTTACAAAAGACTGGAACGTCTTTTTTTCTATATTAAGGCGCTAGAGAACAAAGTCTTCCGACAAAGCTAGGGGTCTATTCCTGGGTAGAGCAATGAGAAATGGGGGGGTAAGTCGAATTCTGTTTGCAAACCAAAGTTAAGCTAAATCAAATAGGCGCCACCATGTCCTGAGATAGTTAGGATAATTGCAAAGCACAGTTCTAAGGGCGGACGTGGAAACCCAAAGGTAAAATGATCGCCTTCGTTAACAAAAACCTGTCTTATTAAAAATAAGACGCAGCTCCTGTAAGAAATTGCAAAGATTAAATAAATAAAAAAGTAGAACACCATTTGTGTCCTATAAACATATATAAAGAAACAATAAAAAAAGTATTTCCAATATAATATTGGCATCAAATTATTACTCAGAAAAATTTTAGCTTTATGTAATTAGATTTGATCGCACTCGACCAAAATAAAAGTCTTAGATTTTGAACTAAATGTTTACTAAAAAAAACTCTTTTAAAATATCGGAACTTGTAACAAAAAATTGTCATAATCAACTACATCAAAATTAAAGTTTTAACTTTCTTTTTTTTCATTAATCAACCGACTTTACTTTAAACATGAACTTGTTATACAAATTAAAGTGATAATGATTGGTAAGCATAACACAGTGAACTAAATTTTAACCTGGGCAGATCTTTTCAGGTAGATAACAAATTACTAGAACCTAACATAATGAGAATTTGAACTTTCAAATTTACGTTTAATAATCTATGTATAGATAAAGCTGATCACAAAAATAGGTATGTTTGTTTAAATTGCATTACAGCTGCTCAAAGCATTTGCTTTTAAGACAACATCTGTAAACTGTACAAAATAGAAAAATATGACGTCGAAAACACATGTTGAACTTATCGACGGTTCATATGGAACAAAGCATGTTATTTTAAAAAGCTAATTCAACAAAATTTCGTTTTACAACTTGTAAAACCAGCTTAACAATTAATTGAAGTTTACACAAATTTACGTGTACTAAACATAAAAGCAAGTTAAGGTGTTCTAAACTTTGAAACACATGCAAACAAAGATTTTATAGCTAATTACGAATCAAAAACTGCATTAGCCGCTTTACAACAACCTGAGACGGGATTTCCGTTCTTCAAGCAAAGTTAACAGCGTTCCTAATTTGAAACGACTCCATCCAAATTAACTTCTATAATTCCTTATCAGACAAATTTCTTATTAGGCAAAGTTTAAATCGACTGTTCCTAAATAACGGTAATTCTTTGGATTCTAGATGGCGAATTATGTTCGTTCCATTCTTAATTGTCGAATTATACTTGTTGCATTCTACATTGTCGAATCACATCTTGTCGCATTATATTTTGTTGCATTACATTTTGTCGCTGTCGTGTTCTAAAGGTCGCGCTAAATAAATTACCTCAAATTACTTTAGTTCGTATAATATATACTTTACCAACCGTTATTAGAAAATATCTCCACAATTAATTATTGATACGCAGGTTGCCGGCCTCTAGCCAAAAATACATCTTGACAAAGCTGTTGCCCGTGGCCGACTGTTCATCGAAACCAGAGCCGAGCGGTCGCGCCGTCGAAGGGGGAACACAAAACAGTCAAATAAATATTTACTTGGAAATAGCATTATGCGACACAGATATATTAATATAATTAGATCCCTAAGGAACAACACACGCTTAGCGTGCTTAGCGTGTAATTCAATGCAATTAAATTACGACTGAAAAAATAAAATGTTACACTATATAATGGATTATGCGGTCCTTCACTTTTGATGTCTAAGTTACTACAATCCCAATAGTTTGTCTGTCATTTCGTGTCACTTTTCGATCAGCGCTTGAACAAGTAAGCTGCTCTTCGGAGCGTAGAAAGGCCAATATGCTCAGACACGTGGCCTGCAATAGAGTTCGTAAGAAAGTTTAATTAATTTAACCTTCGCGTCTGAATGTGGGTCCTGACGACTTTTGGTGATGGTTTTATTCTGTATTCCACCTTCAGCAAAGTTAATTGATTCCTGTAGACGGAAGAAGATAGAAGCTCCCATCATTAAAACATGCAATACCACTGAAATCAATATTTAGTTTGAAATTTAGAATACAAGAAAATAATTGGACATACTTAATGGAGATTTGGTTTGGTTAGATAATATTTTGTTCGGAAGATGTACATGGAATTGTCGACATATGGTGTTATTTGGTTCTAGTCTAAAAGTTCAAGTTTTTTTGATTGAACTGTACTTCGGCACGGGAGTGACATTTAAGTTAAGTCGTATTTATATAAATGTTTTACGTATGACCGAAGGTTGAAATTTTACTTTGATCTAGTTATCTTAAAATTAAGAAAGATCCCGCTCTATTTTTATAACTTTACAAAATTGTAAAGATGGCTACGTAGTTTGCCTATTACATTTGTTTCACAAGCAGACTGTAGTGGCTTCACTAAAAAAATTGTTATTGATATATGATGTCAAAAATATCAAGTTATTCAACATAATTACCACATGTTATTTTGCGTTACATTAGAGTTATTTTGAGATCATGTAATTTAATTTTAAAGAACATGATGAATTTTTTGTAAGATATAAAGTAAAGTTTACTCTTTGCTTGAATGATACATTTTTATAAGACGTAAAATAATCTAATTTCTCACTTGTAAAGTCGACCGTAGTACTACTAATGACTATAATTAAAATTTGAAATATGAATTATTAAAAAAGTATATACCTTACAGTAAACTTACGTAGAAGTATTCAATTTAGAGATCTTTGTGTTTTTTTGAAGACAGAAACATACTAGTTTCTTTTCATGTAAATTTTTGTTGAAAACGTTAATGTTGAAACAAACTAAAACAATTTAATTGAATAGAATTTATTTTTGCTTAACTCTTTTATTATTAAAAATTCAAGTAAAATTTATTGGTTCTTAATAAGCAAAAGGTTACTTGTGTCTAATGATAACAAATACCCTGGGTGTATATATTTTTGGAACTTAAATTCAATTATATTATTTTTGGTGAATATTTTTAACGACACAAACGGTGTCCATGTTGTGCATGTGTTTGTTCACAGAAATCTATAATACATTTGGCAATTGATATTTTGGTAAGTGCTTTGCAAGGTTGATATATAGGTTTTGTGGCTATATAAGCGGTGTAGATTTCAGGTTTCTGCATTCCCCTAATACAAAGTACATCTATCTTCGTATGTTGTTGTATTGAAAAATACGGTGGCACTCTTTATCTATATTTTGGTCATTTGACAACCCATGACACAAGGTCATGATCTACCCAGAGCTAACACTCTACTAGCCGTTTATCTCTAAAGAGTTTTTCTTTTCCTCAAGCCGTTTTCCATCCAACTTTACCTTGGACTTCCTTCATTAATCAGAAATTCTCGACCTTGTGATATTAGGTAAGGGTTTATGGTATATGGTGGTCTAGTTTGCTACCTGATATTCACAAAGGAATTAAATTTTTGTACAATCTATTGTATTTTGAAAAATACGGTGGCACTTTTATCTATATTTATGGTCATTTGACAACCCATTGGCCCAAGCTCATGATCTACCGCAGAGCTAAGAAACTCTACTAGCCATGTAATTATCTCTAACAGAATGTATTCATTATTTCCTGTGAAGCTCTCATTTCAGACATCCGAACTTTACGTTTTAGCGTTTCTGTCATTGTTTAATCAAGGGTAAATTCGACATTGTGCATAAGTACACCGTAAAAGTTATGATTGTAGGATCCAGTTTGCCTGAGCATGAATTCACGAACGAACTTAATTGTTTATACAATCATTTCATCGTCTGTTGTCGTATGTACAGTACGAGGCCTTTCTATGCGGAATAATTGAACTCAATTTGAGACTTTCCTGATTTGTTTGAAGTCAGTGAAATCCAGGGAAGCTAACGACGATATCCGTTTAAAATTCTAAATGTCAAAATTATTGCTAGATCATATTTCATCATACATAGTCTTGATCGAAATAATGTCAAATCTGACCAGGATACTCGACCCCGGGAATTAATTTTCATTCGTTATCTGTCAATTGTTATTATTAACAACGAGGTACATAATTTGTGAATTTCTACAATTAGTTTATAAGTAACGTCTACAAATTTGGATCATGTAGATCTGTTGCGCACAATGCGCCAATGAACTTTTTTTTAAAACTTATGATTTGGATTTGTTCTAATCTGACGATACATTTTTTCAATATCGGCAGTAAGAACATATGGATATTGACGAAACCTACACAAAATATCATAAAGGTCTGGCTGGACCTGGTAGCCTTTAAGCAGAACATCATCTAAAGACAGGCCGCTAGAACTTTTACTGGAAGCGTCATACACAACGCGAAGTTTCGATGTTTCGCGGTCTTCTCTGAGAACACAATGGTGCGAATTTTTTCCTTGCAGCTGAAAATTATCTGCAGGAAAAGGAATGTATCTTGCATGATTTAATGCAACATACTCAGTCAACGAATGCCTTATAATTTTGAAAAAGTTCAAAATTAGAGTGTAGTCTTTTCTCTAAGGCATAAAATCGCCACCTTGCAATTTGGAAGGAATCCCCTAACTTTGTATTTTCGGTCAAGGTTTTTAATGGAAGATTTACTTGAAATCTACCTGTTTCTAGATGTTAATGCGAGTTATGTATCCCCAATTTACCTATATATATATATATATATATATATATATATATATATATATATATATATATATTGAATATATTGAATCTAATAGGAATTATTAGAAATTATTAAATAAAGTATAAGTTCATTGCATCAATGTAATACAAGGATAACCCAGAGAGGTTATCGACAGTTCATGTGAACGGACATGCAACTTTGCATCCAAGAGGGCAGTGATCTGCAGGTGGCAGGTCACAGATTGTTAACATACCGCAATTACTTAGAAATAAGATTGTTTCAATGTAATAAAGTGTAGAATTAAGAGAAAAGCAGACATGAGATCTGCAAGTTCCCACAGCCATGTGAGGGGGCAGGTATTATAAAAAGCCCGGAAGCTTAAGGCCCGGCAGTCAGTCTTCGAACTCCATACTTCGTTGTTCAAGCTTATTACAATTAACTAAATGTTTTCGAATTAAAGTTATTTTTACAGTTATTCAAAATTCCATGTTAATTTCTGTTTTAAGATAAAATAAATTTGTTAAGAGTTTATGGAAACGTTTTTTAAAAACACCGCTCCAAAGGCCCGAACCTTAACTTGCGTTAGCAGAAAATTTTTCTCTGCAAGTTCTTCATCTAGAGTTAGAGGAATTTGATTGTAATTCTTCTGTTTCCCAGAACTTAGACAGAATTTTATTTAATTGGATGTCATATTCGTTTTCTGATTTTGTGGATTGGAGGAATAAAATTTCTACATTTTGTTGCGGATGTGGGTGTGATATTTTGCTCCCAACGTAACTAAGTTTTCACTAAGTTTAGACAGTTTTTTCCTAAACTGATTCGGTTTGGAAACAAAATGTCATCATATTTGTCAGCCCTTATCAGCAAATCTATTTCTGAAGGGGTGCCAAATTTTGGATCAGCCAATTGACAATTTTAGGAATATTGAAATATTGAACGTTAATTAGCACTTGAGGAATTTCGGAAGTAATGGAGGGTAGAATGATAATTCTAATTTTTTGGTTGTGTTGTTCACAATTTGAATGGACTACAATTACTGCCATACCTTTCGTTAGGAATGGTGTGTTTTAGATTCCAACACCCTGTAACGTCATTTGGAAAATATTTGAATTTAATTTAGAAACAAGTTTTTCTATAATGAAGGAAATTTGACTGCTTCTATCAAGGACAGTCCTTGCTTGAATTGCAAATCCAATTTTGGAGTATACAATAACCACAGCAGTAGCTAACATAACCCTTATATTTTCAGTACGCATGGAAAGGGATGATGCAACTAAAGAAGATTGAGGATTTATTTCACCGTCACCTTGGAATTGCTGATAATTTCTTGTTGGAAATGACTGAAATGACGAAACTTTGCTTATTTTGCACTTCTATTTCACCAATATTGGTTTTTATCGGCGAAACTCTAGTCTGGACTGGTGGTTTGAATTGAAAATAATTACCTTGATTTTTATTGTGAAGTGTGTGGTGTTTTTACCACACAAAAACATCCTTTTGATTTACACTTTGATAGCATGTGTTTAGCTCCCATACAATTGAAACATAGATTTTAAAAATTTATATTTATCATCCAACGACATTTTAGAAAAGTTAATACAGGAATATAAATCATGGCTGGAAATTTTACAATGCCAACATTCTCTTTGTTTAACCCCTTGTATAAAAAGGGTTGTTTTTTTATTGGCTGGGGAGAGACTTTATTAAATCTGGAGCCAACACACCCAGCGACAGGATGTCGACAGGATTTTCTGTTGAACTTACATGAATCCACTGCCACTGTGAGGATAACTGCTGAATTTGCGATACTCGATTTGTTACGTACGTAGACCAGCGCGAAAGGTGCGCTTGTGTCCTGCACAAAGCAATTTGAGTATCACTCCACAAGTGCAGAGATGAGAATAATAGGACTATGGCACATAATTCTAAGCGTCGAAGTGTTACTGTGTTTGCCGGAGCGACCCGAGACTTGGAAATAACTAAATTACAAAAAAACAGAATTGTCGGAACAGACAGTTCGAATATATACACAGGCAGCAAATGCCTTGATACTACCATCTGCAAAACAATGCAATTGGATATTAACCATTTTCTTATTTGGAATTAAAGCACGCGGAACTTTTAATACCAACCCAATTACTAATTGGCGTAATTTTGGCCTTAGCATGTTTACGTGCATTTTTTAACGCATCCATTTTGAACAATCTAATTTATAACATTTTTTATTACTATAAATTTTAACAAAGTAATATTCCTATATTTGAAACAACAAAATTATTTTGATATTTGGAACAACAAAATTGTCGTAACACCTTTGCTACAACCCTGTATGAAAAAAAAACATAAACAAACTGAATTATAATTATTTGTGTGAACTCAGAAACGTCAATTGAAAATATTAATACAACATATTTTTGAAAATATTTTGTTTACAATATCAACCATTTTACATTACCTTCTGAATATTTACTAATAATGTAATAAACCAGTAGCTAGTTTAAATACAAGGAAATATTAATAATGTTTTGAACCCGTAAATCTTTCTATCAATAACTGGTTTGCCCATAATACCTGAATACCCCTACAGGTAACAACCTTGAATGAAGTAGTTTAATCTTTATAGGAATATCTTGAACGCGAAGCAGGAACAATGAAGGTAAATAACTTTAACATCTACCGTTCAAACCTAACATAATTACTTTGCAAACATCCGGCTCGAAGGATCATGTAAAGAAATTGGTTTTAACAATCCCTTTGGAATTTCTTGTTCTCACTTACTGAGTAGTAATTTCAACAGTTAAATTTATTTATTAATTTTTCTTTCGATAGATAAGGACCAGGTCGCTGATACGCGTCCGAAAGGTGGAAAATAAAACGAACGACAGCCGTTTTGTACACACACTATTTAATCAATAGACAGTAATTATAAAGAGATGACAGGAAAATATGCTGTAAAATTGGCGTAAATGTTTTTATATTATTTCTGTGTTCTAACTAGATAAATATGGTTGACTGAGTCCACACGGCGACGGTTTAATTCTTACAACTACGATACCTGTTATCTGCATTTAAAAATTGCATGTAACTTTCTGCTCACACACTACACAATTTATACTTGGATAAAATACAACAATTATTGCATTTAAGGATTGGAATATTGAAAGTTCTATTTTGAACCACAGACAATGAACAGACAGCTTGTACTATTGTATCGCCCGTGTTATCGGAAACCTAAAGCAACTCTTAACTGGGACGCGTTTACAAGGGCACATCAAACAGAATTTGAATTAATACGAAGCCAGGGACGGCTTGAGAAATATTAGAATAAAGAAAAAGTCAAGAGAATTCTCAACACAAAGTATTAAATTATGCATTTCGTTGAGGGGGGAATTGCCAGCTTATAATTTCTTATGCAGCTATAAGATATCAGAATTCACGAGTAGAAGAAAAATCAAACATGTTACAATACAAAATTCATTAATATCAATTATACATGAGATTGACGCATATTTAGCTACAATTAATTCACTCGTATGAATACAACTATTTTCTAAACAAAAATACGCTTGGTAGTGCTTGGGAAGATTTTTTCTATTGCAATTGTGTAATCTGTATGTTTTGATTAGCTGTTCAACTTGATTGTTCTTTTTATATAATTAAAATAGTCTTTAAATGTAGTACGGTATTTTATAACAGATTGTAACGTGTAAATTTCTACTTTGCTCATATATGTAACCTAATTCGACAAACCTGCTTAAAACCACAATTCTACATTTACTCTTGATATTTACATCGATACGTCGGCCTGGTTTTACCGCTACGCACAGATGCGACCACTTCAAAATAATTACTTTTATATTTTTAGTTACGTTGTTGTTGTTGTTGTTGTTGTTGTTGTTGTCCGGCTTAATATTTTTTTCGTAACTTAAAAACGCAAGAAGTGCTTTGTGGCTAGTTTTACATCAATTAGAAGGCGGTACTGATTTGTAGAGGAGAAGGTGCAAATATGGAATACCATTTTGTTTATTAGATACATCGAATAGGCAAATCAAACCTAAATTTCGCGAGGCTCTACCTAGTATAGCTACGAGTAGGAGTTTTTAATCAATTTAATATACCCTCACACTTTTTAAAAAAAAATCGTTGGAATGTCAAAATTGCCTCTTGAAAATATTGAGTTAAAATATAGAATTTATTTACAAATTAATAAATAAATTTTTATATAGTTAATTTTTTATTATTAAAAACCAAAAGTATAATATATACAATACACTTCGGTGTTGACTAGTTCCACCAGTCATAGACATACTTGCCTTTCTCCGCGCCTGCGCACTCATTATATTCCTACATGGTTACATGGTTACATCAGTTTACACAAGTGAAATTACATAAAAGAAGTTATCACGTCTAAAAGAGTAATCTATATAATAACGATATACTTGCAACGCATTCAATAACAACATGCGACAAAAATAATATCTAACAATAACAACATATCTGCTAAAACTTTATGATCATGCGATTCACAACGTCAATTGTAACAGACTGATAAACTTCTTCGAACGGGTTGAAGTGATCTATGAAAGTCTAAACGAAGTAGGCCATCAAAATAAACTACTTGCCGCTAGATACTGACACGCTGGTTTCGACAACGGCTGCTGTTCCGTACTAGATAGTATTGCATTTTTTCTTGATCTTCTTTGGGAATTAAACCATAGTTGGTAAAATCGTCTTTATTTATGTTTCGATCCATGACCTACTATTTGTACTACCTCGTAGAAAAGATTGTTGGAACGACCTTCTTATCTTGCTGTTCGGATTTGTCAGATTTGGAAGACAGATAACTGCACTATTCGCTTTCCTATTAGATAACCCGGAATGAGTGTTTAACGCCAGTCGCAGTTCCTTTGACATCCTTAGCTACTTGCCGGTAACTGCCGTTACTATTTGGAAGAGGTTACTCCGCTAATCCTCAGATAAAACGGTATAAAGTATTATAAATACGTTGTCGTCTTGCTGCTTCGGTACTTGGCCTGTGCATTAAAAACGAAATTGTCATGTGGACGATATTCGCTACGATTGTTGCTTTGGCCTTAATTTTTAAATGATGTTAATTTGTAACGCGAGTTATGTAATCCCCCATTTGAAATATATATATATATATATATATATATATATATATAAAAGAAACTAATACTTAAGAAGTTATTAGAAATATTAGGAAAATGCAACAATGTAATTAAAAGACATTTATTCAGTTTATTAACGTTCATGGGAACGGAAGCGCTACAAAGTAGCACAAGGATAAGTGACACTGCAGATGTCAGGTCACAGACGGTCGTAGACAGTCACGTACCGAGATTACGCAGAAGTAAGGCTGCAACATTGTAATTATGAATAGCTTTTAAGATAGCAACTATGTATCATGAATAGAGTCAAGTGTAAGCAGACATTAGGTCTGCAAGTTTCCACAGAACTGTGAGGGGGTACGGAGATTATATAAGGCCCGGGAGCTCCACTCGCAGGCAGTTCATCAAACGTTCAGCTTTTGCATTGCAGTTCGTAGATAGCTCATATTGTACAATTAATTAATGTATTTCGACTTAGACTAATTATTCAAGTTTGTCAAAATTCCAATTAATTTCTGGATAATTAAAAATAAATTTGTTAAAGTTTAAGAAGTCTTTTTAAAAAGGACCGCTCGAAGCCACGAACCTTAACTGGCGCAGTCGTAACGGATGTCAAAAGGGTACTAGCGAATCCAAAATCGAGGAACTGGTGGTCTGGAATTTCAATTCCGAATTTGGCAGAACAAAACAGAAGTTGGAGGCGAAACAAGCATCGTTCAATCCCAGCAAACAAGAAGTTGAAAGAGAAACAAGAATAGTTCAAATTCAACAAAAGAAAAATTGGAGGGGATACAAGAATAGATCAAATCCAAAAGAAAAACCGAAACAAAGAAAGAAACCAATGAAAGCAACAAAGCAACTAGTGTAAGTTCATTTTCCTTTAAACCAATTGAATTTTATTTTATTATTAACAAAAGCATTTGATATTTGCTAGTTTATGATTTATATATGTATATTGACTATTGTTACAACTATTTTATGCAATTTTTGAAAATACTCTACTCAGCAATTGCTAAAGATTATTTTCAAGCTTTTATTGAAATTTTATTATTATTTTACTCTGTATATGAGAAAGATTTATAAGAACTTAAGAAAACTAATTTCTGAGACAAAGAACTGAGAAAAAAATTATTCTGAGACAAACAAAAAAAACCTGAGACATTTAACAAAGCCGCAAATTTTAAGCGCACAAGAGACTAGATTACGTTTCAAATAACGCAAGAAAATCTTTAGAAACAAAATCAAACTTCTAATTCAACAACTTTAACTAACGCAAAAAAAATTTTTTAGAAACAAAAAACGAATTTCTAATCCAACAATACGAGAAATAACTGGCGCATAAAAATAATTTAAATACCCCGAGAATAAAAGGCGAAAGCTAAATCACGAACAATTAAAAACAAAATCCTTATAATAACGCAACTACCCAGACGTAAATTCATCTTATTCCATAAATAGACAACGTACAAACCTATTATTAAAAGCCACATTTTTAATACGCAACAATCGTCTCATCTTTAAAAGTGAATAAATCTAATTATAAATTTCTGTACAAAAGATATTTAAAAATATCGCAAACACCTTCAGCATTGTGTAATTAAAACAGCATAAATTACGACCAGAAACTTTTTATAAAGTATCAATTTAAATTACTCGGGAAAGATATTAATAATTACGGTACTGAGAACGCATATTACAGCCTTATTCAAACGTGACAATTTTAATTAAATACTTCAGTAAATTAAAGAAGCACAAATTGTATTATTCTCAAACACGACATTGTATAAAATCACAACGATTACTGAATAACACCTACAGTATATTTAAAAATAACCTTACAACAGGAACTGACGCAACTAATTAACTGACAACATTGTAAGCATTGCAGACACCTTACAATTGCATAAACCGCGAGAAGAAATAATTATTACGCACATAACTAAAATCGACATAATTAAAAATAGAGAAGTTTTAACTGACGCAACTAACGCAAAACATTCAAGCACGATAAATTACCACAAAAACCACTCAGCCTATTGAAACTTCAGAGATTAAAATTAAAATCGGCAAACTAAGAATAAACTTAACCAAACCAATACCCAGCGTAAAAACCCATTAAATAACACCAAAAACTACAAAATAAATCCAATTTTTTTTTCAAAAAAAAAATATATATTTTTTTTTGTTTTTTAAAATTACCCAAATATTCCCTCAGCCAAGATGACTGATGAAATGAAGCTGCACAAGGACATGATACCCAATTTTAACGGTAATGATCAATGTTTATTAATCAACTACATTTCGGCCTGTGAAATATTCCTAAAAACCTTTTATAAGCCCGGCGATAACGAAAGGAACACTTCTTATCCGCTTTATTATCAGTAAACTGACCGGAAGGGCACTAACATTAATCGCGAGTCGAGAAGACTTAGACCAGTGGAATGAATACAAACGCATATTAATAGCATATTTCGGCGATCAAAGAAACCTAAAATGTCTAGTAAGAGATTTGACAAACCTTAGGATGGAACACAGCCAATCCCCATACCAGTTTGGAATGAAATGCCAAGATGTAAGAAGCTTAATCTTGACAAAACTCAAAATTGAAGAAACCTACTCAAACGTAAGAATTTTAAAAACAAAAATGTACGACGAAATGGCATTAGACACCTATCTAAATGCACTACCCGAACGACTTTCAGATAAAATTAGATTTCAACATCCCCAAGACTTAGAAGCAGCAATGAACATGATAATTGAAGAAGAGAATGTTATGTATTATAGAAACCGACTATATAACCCCAACGCGAATAAAAGCTACACGCCAATGAAAACTATACAACCCGCAAGACAAATAAACCCACAACAAAAATTCAACCCGTCCAATGCACAAACAATGCGAACCAATAATCCACATTTTAATAATTCGAACTTTATCAATTAATACAAACAATTCTCAAAACCAACGTTTTACCCGAGCTTTTCAAAACCCGCATTTCAACCGAGATTCAACCAAAATGTAAATCAGCAAAGACCAGCAATCAACGCGAATCCTAATAGAAACTCCCCGATGATAAACAATAATAATCCCAATAACTATTATAAACCTACACCAACGGATACCTCATCTGGTAACACCAGACCCAACACCAAAATAACACACATAAGACCAAACCCCAACCAAAAACGCACTTTCACTTCAGAAGAGCTATTTCATCAATAAGTAGAAGAGTACGGAGATGACCAGAATAATAGCAATCAACCGTGTACGAATAATGAACAAAACCAATCAAACCACTATGAACGCGAAGAACCATACGAAACTTACGAGGAGGACGACGAAGAAAACGCGTGCTCAAATTTTCAAATGGACCACTTTATAAACGACCAAACGTAATAAACCTAAATAATATTAATCACCTTGTACTACCCTATATCGAAATACCCCACACGCTGAATTTAAATTACTAATCGATTCCGGATCCTCAAAAACATTAATAAGCCCGCGAACAGTAAAGAAACATTATCTAAACTATGTAGAAAGAGAACCCTTCAAAATCAAAACCGCCCATCAAACAACCCTGCACCAATTCGTAGCAAACATACCTTTACTAAAAACATTCAACGTAAAGATGAAACATAAATTCTGCATATTTGAATTTAATGACAAATATGACGGACTATTAGGAATGGACCTTCTAAGAAAATTAGGAGCCAACATAGATATTAAAAACCGATTATTAAAAACCAAATATGGACGAATCCCCATCAAATTTCAAAACACCCAAATTGACGAAAAATATACGTTAGAACCCCGAACAGAAAAAAAATTAGAATCCCCGTAGATTCAAATAATAACTTAGGAATAATAAACCACATAACTTTTCAACAAGGAGTAGAAACCCCAAACGCAGAAGTAAAAATCAAAGATAATTACCCCACAACAACAATATTAAATTCAAATGACTACCCCGTAGAACTATCTTTAACAAACCCGATTAAGGTAGAAGAATTAAATTTTAACGAGATGGAAATAGACGAAAACTCAAACGAAAATTACAACCCCGTAGAAAACGACGAAATGTTAAGACAAAATTTAAATAACATCCGATTTAACCGCGACATAAATCCAGAGGAACAAAGAGCAATACAAAAATTATGCTTCGAATACCGCGACATATTCCATTGCGAAGGAATACCCCTAACCTTTACAAATACAGTTAAGCACAACATTGAGCTAATAGACAACAAACCGATATTCACCAAAGCATACAGATTACCCCAGGCAAGTCAATAAGAAACTGACAGACAAGTAGCCGATCTAGTAGATCAAGATATCATACAACACTCCAATTCATCATGGAGCAGCCCCGTATTAGTAGTACCAAAGAAACTGGACGCATCAGGAAAACGGAAATACAGAATGGTAATAGATTACCGCAAATTAAACGAAAAAACGGTAGACGACAAATACCCTTTACCGAATATAACAGAAATTTTAGACAAATTAGGCAAGTACCAATATTTTTCGACGCTAGACTTAGCATCAGGATACCATCAAGTAGAAATGGAAGAAGGATATACACAAAAAACAGCCTTTAGCACACCTAGAGGACACTACGAATATAAACGGATGCCATTTGGACTAAAGAACGCACCCGCAACTTTTCAACGAGTAATGGATAACATCCTACGAGGGATACACAACGAAAAATGCCTTGTGTACCTAGATGATATAATAGTGTATTCAACATCATTAGTGGAGCATATTGAAAGATTACGAGAAGTGTTCGAAAGATTAAGAACCGCACAATTTAAAGTACAGTTAGATAAGAGCGAATTTCTACAAAAAGAAGTAGCCTTTTTAGGACACATAATAACACCCCAAGGAGTGATGCCGAACCCCGACAAAACAAACGCTGTATTAAACTACCCCTTACCCAAAACGAACAGAGATAAAAGGATTTTTAGGCCTTAGCAGTTATTACCGAAAATTCATTAAAGGTTATGCTCAAATAACCAAGCCCCTAACCAATTGTTTAAAAAAGGGATACAAAATTGTACATACCCCAGAATTTATCAAAGCAGTAGACAAAATTAAGAGTATATTAACAAATCACCCCGTATTAGAATACCCCGACTTTTCGAAACCATTCATATTAACGACGGACGCATCAAATGTAGCCTTAGGCGCAGTGTTAAGCCAAGAAACAGTAGGCAACGATAAACCCATCAGTTACGCATCCAGAATCCTCAACAAAGTATTTTAGACCATACCTATACGGACGAAAATTTTATATATACACCGATCATAGACCATTAGTATGGCTATGCAAACTCAAAAAACCTAACTCGAAATTACAAAGGTGGAGAGTTCGACTAGAAGAATATGACTATGAGATCATATACAAAAAGGGAATTTACAACAATAACGCAGACGCTTTAAGCAGAATCCAACTTAACGCACTAGAGACAGAATCAGTAATAGGCAACGTAGACGAGACAGAAATCAGAGAAGACCCAGAAGAAATGGAAACCATACATTCGACACAAAATGACGAACCGGAAACCGCAATTAAAATTTAAAACGAAGCTATAGACACGAAACCCAAGCAATTTATAATCACAGAAGTTTTAAACAACCCCGACCCTGTAAAATACACGAAAGTAGATAATAAGAAAATATATCAAATACAAATAACCAAAGACGACAATGAATCACAGATAATTAAAATTCTAAAGGAATACACCCCCGAGAAAAAACGATTTTACCTTTACTTCAACACGGAAAACTTGTACAAACGATTTTCAGAAATATATGTTAAACTATTCAACAATTCTGGCCCTGAACTTATAAGATGCACAAGAAAATTAATAACATTAGACGACCCTGACGAAATAAATGATGTGATCAGAAACCAACACGAAGGAAAGACCAATCGAGGAATAAACGAAACCTTAAAGCAAATAATGAGACGTTACTATTTCAGAGACATGAAAGAATTAACGACGGACTATATCAATCAATGTGAATTATGTGACAAAGCAAAATATGACAGAAAACCCCCGAAGATACCCTTAATGTTGATTTAAACACCAGACAAACCTTTTCAGAAATTACATGCAGATACTCTAGTAGTAGAAGCACAAAGCTACTTAACAATCGTGGACGCATTTACGAAAATAGGCCAAGCAATACCAATCACTTCTAAAAATAGTTTAGACGTAACTCAAGGATTTTTACATTATTTCACATTTTATGGAACGCCCGAAACAATCACGTTAGACAACGGAAGCGAATCAAAAACGAAACAATTCAAAACACTTTGGAACTACACAAAATAAAAATTCACTTTATAACTGAAAACCACCCTGAATCCAACGGACTAATTGAGAGACTACATTCAACCCTATTAGAACAAATCAGATTATCAAGAATAAATTACAAGAAAGAACACATAACTAACTTAATGTCATACGCATTAATCGCGTATAATAACACAATTCATTCATCGACAAATTTTACACCCTTAGAACTAACCCTAGAACACTTAGACTGACGCAACCCCTATGATATACATTATAACAAGGAAATCTATCAGCAATACGCCAAGGATCACAAAGAGAAACTAAAAATAACTTATGACAAAGTAAAGGATAAGTTAGATAACGATAAAGAACGAATTACCGCGACCCGTAATAAAAACACAGACATAAACAAATTTTCCATAGGACAAACCGTATTCGAGAAAAACTACCAAAGTAAAAGACACAAAACGGCACCGATAAATTTAGGCCCCTTTAAAATCAAACGAATATCCGACAAAAACGTAGCCGCAATAGACGACGGCAAGATAACAAAATATGTTCACCTCAGAAATTTAAGACACCCTGTACTTTCAGATGGACAATCGTCACCATCACCGTCAAGCTCCACCCAGGTAGAACGGACACAGAAATCATAATTGAAGACATAAAGAATAACCCCGGTATACTACCAATAAAATTAGGCAGTATGCAGAACACTAGCAACATTAGAAAACGCAGTAACCTTTGCGAAATTAAATACCCTACATTCAAGCATCATAGAACCAATTGATTTATTAAAAGAATTATTGAGAATAAAATCCTTTATAACTAACAGCAAATTACCTTTCGATGTAATAGAATCAAACATTTTAATATTTGAAAAAAATAGCTGTAGTTAAAGGCTATGTAAAAAATAACGATATAACATTTTTAATGGAAATACCAATAGTAGAGATTAACAGTTACAATTATTATCACTTATTTGCTTTTCCAATGAAAATGACTAACACATACCAAGTTATTATTCCAAAAACCAAATTCCTATCCTTAAATGAACAAAGATATGGTTATACGAACGAAAAATGTAATGAAGTCACACCCAATCAATACTTATGCCAATCATTGACAACAACAACAATTCAAGAAGACGGCCCTTGTGAAGTACAACTACTCAAATTCACCAATCATTACGAAAATTGTGAAGCCAAACCTGTACAAATCACCAACATGAAAATTCAGAAAGTAACGGAAAATAAATGGATAGCCATTTTCCCCACCGAATGAATCGCAACAATGTACTGCAATCAAGATGAAAGTAATTTAGCATTAACCGGAAGTAAATTAATCACCCTTAAGGAAAATTGTTATTTGAAATTAAAAAATGAAATAATTAGAGTTTACCAAGATCCCGTACAAAGCAAGAAATTAGCAAATCTACCCGATCTACAAATCAAGATTACCCAAGACGAAGACGAAGAAATAATTCAAAAACCCCTACAATTGGAACACCTGGAATTAGACAACCTCAACCACGCCATGAAACTCATGGAAGATTACAAAGAACACCTGAACGAGATCAAGACACTAGAAAGCAAAGCTCAAAGTGTGATAAACACTTGCCTATACAGTTTCGATAATACATTATTGCGTGTGATAACTTGTGAAGTAAGCATAGATTACACTCGACACATTGTATTAACCAGATACTGACCGTAATTAATATGATTTACAGTGGGAGTAAATTAGATTTGTTGGACGTAACGGAAAAGTTACTTATATAGGTAACGGTAACCTAAAAATTTCATTATTCAGGGATACCAGAACACGAAATTGCGGACGGAGTGGAGACTGTACAAATTGAGTAAGAACCACTACAATTGCGGTTATGTCTCTAATACTCCACCTGAAGGCACCACATTCGGTTTAAACATGAAACATAACATGCTTCATATAAATTTGATTTCAAATTTAATTAATCGTTGACTAAAGTTAGAGTGTCTGATCAACAGGTACTAGCAAAAAGTACCGGATAGCAGTGGACGGTTCTGCTTACCGGTACGACCTGAGTGGTCGACTTAAAAGTATCCAAATCAGGCCGACTAATATTTACCAATAGAGTTGAATTTCTAAGCGTACGTTAAATTTATTAATATCAAATCCAACTATTTGTTATTACTCTATGAATTTACAATAGTCAACTCTATTTTAAATAATTTATTCTACTTTCACCTTAAATTCGTCTTTAACGTTCACTATTGTTTCCTAACTGGCTTATAGTAATTTCAATCTTCCTTTCTATAGATAATTGGAACAAAAGCACGAAAAACACCAAACAAAACATATCAGGATACAGAACAATAAAGTACATAGTGTACAATACAGATATAAAATGTAATATATACATATCTAAATAAAGCAGCAAGGATGTAAGCCTATAACGAGTGACGTAGAATAGCAAAGCCGCACGCCCTAGGACTATTAGCGCCGCCGCTCGCAGGACAGCCTCGTCGCCGCTAACGCCCTGGACTCTAAAGACGTTTTCGTTTGAAATCTAACTGCAAAATTTCATCTTATCGAGTATAAATCAATACTTATGCAATGTATGCTGCCATAATATTTATAAATACTTCGAATATACATTTCTTCAGCTACCCGAAATTTCTAAGAATCGTTTACCTAGACTTAGCATCATCTCCTCAGAGGGCTGCCCTAATTTTAAGATGGGTATACACTGTTAGCAACTTTTGAGGGTATGCTTATAAATGTCTTTGGTCATGCGAATAACTATCACTTTTTAAGTCTAAAATTTGGAGATGCGCGGTTTCGAAGTGTGCAATGTCTTAGATTTAATGTCCGTTACCACGCCCTGTACAAGGTTATACCTCTTTAAAGTTCGGAACCTAAAATTTTGCGAAGTTAATTTCGAATGAAAGAAACTGTAAGTCAGATGAACTGAACTAGAATAGTTGTCTTCGTGCTAACCAATGCATCTTTCGCGATAAATTATGTGAACCCTATCCTCGTTTGGAGTGAGCAATTTTCATGCATCTGAGGTGGAATTAGTGTCGTCAGCTGACCCAAATCTTTAAAGAAGTGAGTTTTGGGATAGTTCAAGTTCATCTCCGCTATAAGAGCTGAATTTTGCGTTGCATTTTAAGATTGTCGTTTGACAAGATGGAATTCTAACAGGAACCTCTCCTTATTAATAAATGGACATGGTGTCTGGACATTCTGAACCATAGAATCGGTGAAACAATCTGTTAGTAGGCTAGATTATGATTCGGTATAATTTATATGCGAGTGTGAACTTAAATATGGTTGTTATTTTACGACGTATGACATTAATTGAACATCACAGCGGTTAATTTTTTATTATTTGATCAACATTTTACCGACGGAACGAATGGTGATTAAATTTAATTAAAATGTTATCGGTTTAAAACATTAAGAAATCTGTCCGGCTAAATATTTCGGAAAAAACAATCATACAGAACAAAGTTGGTATTTAACCTTTCTTTTTTTTAATTTTAATGAACGACATTTCTGATAATTAAAGATTTATGAATGTCTGATAATTAAATATGAAAGCAGGAAAAATTTGAAGTGGCGAATAGTTTTGTCGACGACTTAGATTTAACGTTTTTCTATAGGATTTATTTTAGCAATACCTGGCCAGATTTGAGTTTAAGAATTTATTTTTATGAAAGTATGTTTGTACGTGGAATGAAATTATTCTATGTTAACAGAGTTTTAAGTTTAGGTTGAATTTGTTTTCAATTTATTTAGGAAAGGGGTAGTGTCATCTACTTGTAAAGAATATCCAGCTACCCCAGCGATAGAGTCTTATTTGGAAGAAGTATTTTAGTTTGCACTTTTATTTAGTTATTTTAGTTATTTTTATATAGTTATTTAGTTATAATTAAAGGAGTTTTATGCGGAAAACCATCTTTTGTATAGAACTAATGTCAAATGAAATTGCTGTGACATATAGTTTGACGCCCCTCGATTTTGACAAAAGTAGAACCTTTCAGGGTGCGTTAATGTAACATAAAATTTTTGTATTTATCCATAGGAACTTACTTCCTTGCCACTGTAGTTACGAGGTTCCTACCCCATCCGGGCAAATAAAAATTTAATTCATTCAACTCTTTTTTTACCCGTAACAAATTACACCATTTTCTTTTGAAAACGAGTTTTGGGCTTGGTTAGACGTTGAACAAACTATGTGGTTTGCATAGGGTGGAGTAGCACTATATTTCAGTCGAATTGCGCGAGACCATTTAAACTTTCAAAACCAACCGTTGAATAATCCGAGAAATATCTATACCTGATCACCAAACTTGGAACCACTTGATCTCCAACTCCGATAATATTCAAGAACACTAACTTATGCGCAATCAAGTAAAATACTTGATATATACCGCAAAACACGAGATTGTTTCCAAATAATTTAAAAATAGCCTCAGCATACTGCAAAGTGTCTGAAAGAACTTCTATGCAAGTTTGTGGTTAGATTAACTGCGGTCATTTCGGACATTTTTGGTCTATTACTCTTTTCCTTGCACATATTCGTTATTTAACTTATAAATTTTTCATTGTGAAAATTGAAATTACTAATTTTTGTTAAATATTCGGTATAAAGAAGCATTTTTTAATGTAGTTTAATTTTGAATCATGCTGCTCAAAAACCTAGCGGGATGGGAACTGATACAAAATATTAAGTACATTCAAAAGAAGTTTTTAATTTAGCAGGTACTTGAGCCGTACTCGACCCCATAGTGAAAGAAAGACAGCAACGTACTACCTCAAAAGAACCGCCCGAAGAAAGTAGTGTGAGATAGAGGTAGACACAATCGTTTCAGACGTTTCAGTTCTTCTCAACCAGGTTCAGAGCACAATGTTGATAAGGTAAAGGCTATAACTACATAGGTACTTTATTGAAATTGTTAACTTATTACTACAACATCAATTACTTAGTTTTTTGAAGTTAATTTGACACGTCATGAATTTTTCACTGCAAACTAATTTTTAAAATTTTGCTTACGGAAAACCAACTAAATTGGTAATCAAGTAGAGTTGTAGCATTCCTCTCACCTTGATTTTTAAATCAAAACATTAAAAAAATACAACAAATTAATAGAAACTGTATCTAACGGCACTTAATGTAAATGTACAAACTAGGGATGGATTCGGGCCGGGCCGGGCCGGGCTTTTAGACGCGGCCCGGCTCGGCCCGAAATAATTTGCTCCGGCCCGGCCCGGTGGCCCGGCCCGAACCAAAACGCATCGGCCCGGCTTGAGGCCCGGCTTGAATTTCGGGAAGGGCTTCGGGCCGGGCCGGGCCGATTCGGGCCGGAATGTAACTAAAACCTTAAGTGAAATAATAAATCCAAATTTACACGGCTTTTGTTGAAGCACGCTGGAATCAGGTACATTCCTTGCAAAATTTGATGAAAATAAGTCCCAATAGGATTAAGTTCGATGGAGCAAAAACCTCTAAAATTGTACTACTACTACATGTACCAACTACTACAGCTGCTTAAAATATGCGACCTAAAATGCAAATTATAAATTTTCTGGATATCCATTATTGGCCTAAGTTCTGCAGATAGCAGCAGCTAGAGACGCCTCTGTTAAAATAATATTTACTCTATTCCGCTATTTTTGTATATACCATTTATAATATCACGATTTTTCTTTATATCTTTTTAGGAGCCGCAACATAGAATATTATTTAGTATTTACATTTTAATTTTCTATATCCATGTTATTTAATGCTATAAAAACTTAATTGCATTGTTTTCGGTATGTTTTTCAACTAAAGATACATTCAAATAATTAAATTTAATTGAGCTGGATTTTTGTAATCGTGAGTTTTTAATATTTTTTCATATACAAAGCGGTTTCGATTTATTCATAAATAATCTTCAGTGCGGGGCCACAATATTAAGTTAATTAATAAGTATAATTAAATAAACCAGCTCAATTAACAATACGTTGCAATACTCCTTCAAATAATTAAATATAACACGGACAATTTCTATTTCAAATTTCTTGAAAAGTGGAAAGAAGTGAATATTACTTATCGAAAAAAAAATCGAAATTCACAAATTGGTTTAAATCAAATCATTTTCGTTTTCGATTTACTTCCATTATCACACACTTACCAATATGTGTGTAACTGTACCTGGGTGATATATTATGAGGAGCGTTAATTATAATTTTGCTTAAGAAGCAACTAAAGAAATCATTAAATGGAATCTTTTACTAAATCAATAAATTTTATACATAAACTTCGGGCCGGCCCGAAATAGCCCGAAAAGCCCGAAAAGCTTGAGGAGTCTGGCCCGGCCCGGCCCGGGCCCGAGACGTGCTTGGCCCGGCTTGAGCCCGAAAAAAAATTTGTCGGCCCGGCCCGAAGCCCGGCCCGAATATCAAGCCGGGCTTCGGGCCGGGCCGGGCCAAAGCCCGGGCCCGTGGCCATCCCTAGTACAAACAAATTCAAACGTTTAGGAATGTTCACTTTTCGTCCGCTTCTGGTTACGCGAGTTGATGTGTCTTGCTGTTGAGATTCTGTATCCACATTTTTGTCCGACACTTCATACTTCTTTAATACATTTTTTATTTCCGTCGGTGGCAAGTCATTTTGACTCATTTTTAATGGATAGTCGTTGCACTGCTCGGACATATTTATCACCCTTTGTTCGCAAACGCGCCACTCGCGTATTGCCATCTTGCCCAACAAAAACTTTCAAATCTTTAGCCAATGGCCAATTGATTCGGTTTATTTTGTCATTACTAATCAAAACTACAGAATCCTCCTGAATCTACTCACTTTTCCTTTGTTTACAACGAGTTGCTAGAAGGCCCAAATATTCATTGCGTAGTCGTCTCCCTAAAGCGACTCTTAAGTTCTGTAGGTAACGCGAACGTTTGCCTAGATGTATCGTATCGATTTGATCTATATCTAATACGTCCACATTACGTATGTCATTCAAGAGCATTGCTGAGGTTAAGGGTATTAAATCATCCCCATCCTGAGCAACATAAGTCAATGGACGGAAGTTTAAGATCGCATCACAGTTACACAATAGTGTATATAGTACCTCATAATACAGCACTGCTTTGCCTAAAACTCGTCGCCGAAGGTCTTTGGCTGTTCTTATTAGACGGACTCACCATCCACCCCACCAAGCAACGTACGGTGGGTTAAATTTCCACTGGATACCTTTAGTCTAGTCTTTTCTGTGATGACTTTCCAGTCCAACTCTTTCATAACTTTTACTGTGCGTACAAAATTTCCCCCATTATCGAAATATATTATATTCGGTCGACCACGGCGACCAATAAACCTTCTTAATGACTCTAAAATGACGCTGTGGTCATTGATGATACAAGTTCTAAGTGTACGGCTCTATACACAGCACAGGTGTATAACACAATCCAACATCTCTTCCTTCACTTTAAGTAAGGTGTTCCTGCTAGATCAACGCTCACAATCTGAAATACTGCTGCTAAATCAACACGATCAGCCGGGAAGCGCCCGCTTTCAACATAGAGAGGTTTAGAAGTGAACTTACGAAGTTTACTGAAACTATTGAGTACACAACGAATCGTTTTTCGACACACCAATATCCAGCATTCTTCTCTTAAGGTGACCATTAACACATTGGTTCCAGCATGACAAAGCTGACGATGTTTTTCTACAATCATCATAATCACAATGACGTGCTTTGAAGGGAGCAAAACGGGACAGCGAAGATAAGAGTTGTCATTACTATACAACAGCTTAGTTTTTATCCGATTAAGTTCGTCATTGTCTTTAAATGTACGTAGTTTGGTTAAAAATTCGAATGATTCCTTGTCACGGAATGCTTCCTTTTGTACCAATAACCACAATTTTCTCTCGGCGTACTTTAATTCTGTAACGCTTGTGAATTCATTTTTACCTCTGATACCATTTGTTAATCCTGCAAATCGATACAGAATTACGATCACGCCTACTACGCAGGAATATCTAGATATGCGTCGGCCTAGCACTTCTAAAAGGCTGTATCTGTATTGACATATAGAATTGTAACTGCCTTTTTCTTTCTTGATCCACTACTTCTTGATCACAACTTATAATATTTTTCGGCCAGTATTCATTGGGTAGACGAAACCATTCAGGTCCTTCGCACCATCGTGATGACAACAATTGACTAGTGGTCAACCTCTTGATGGTAAATCCGCAGGATCTATATCCCCAGGTACATGTCACCACTGATCTGACGTGGTACATGAACGTATTTCTTTTACCCTGTTACCAACAAAAACATCCCAGTGTGCATCTGTTTTGATCCAATATAAAACGTCCATAGAATCACACCAATGAGTTACTGGAACCAGTTTCACCTTCATACCTTTCTTAACACTCTCAACTAACCGAATAGTGATGCAACAGGCAAGCAATTTTAAATGAGGTATAGTCACACTTTTTAATGGGTATATACGTGCCTTTTCTTGAACAAGCTGAACAGAAACACCAAAATTATTTTCGTTACGCAAAAAAACACAAGTTGCATAGGCATTCTGGCTCGCATCTGAAAAAGTGTGCAAGGTCCAACTTTCTTCAGACCTCTGTTTTAGGGCTAACCATTTTGGTACTCGTATTTCTGATAACATAGAAAGCTGTTTCAACCACTTCATAAACCGATCGGAAACGTCATCAGGGAGTTGTTCATCCCAACCAGTTTTCAAACTCCAAGTTTTTTATGTAACAGTTTCGGGACTAAGGCGAGTTGACACGTAAAACCTATCGGGTCAAAGAGATAATGTGTAAACGACAACATAATCCGTTTTGTTACTGTTACTACTTCACCCAATTTTTCAGGTACTGTGCAGTACAACGTATCTTCCTTTATATTCCACTTGAGTCCTAGCAAATCCACGACTGCTGTTTCATCTGTTGCTTTAACAGAGCTATGTAATGAATTCTCCCATCCGCCTAACTCAAACTTGGCACTCAACATTATTCTGGAGGCTCCTTCAACAAATCTATTCAATTCACTGACACTCGTTGAGCTTGTCAGACAATTATTAACGTAAAAATTAGAGCTCAATTTTTTGGCTGTCTCCACTAAATTTCCAGTGACTAGATTTAGGTGATGAGTAATACAGGCTCCAAGTAAAAACGGACTGGTCGTCACGCCAAACACGACGCGTTTATGTCTATAGACAACAACTTTGTCCATCTGTGAGTTTTCCCACCAAAGAATTCTCAAACAATCACGATTATATTTTGTAATGCCGATTTGCAGAAAAGCTTTCCGAATATCTGCTGTCACTCTATAACGATAGTTTCTAAAACCTATATTCAAATTTGGGATAAGCTCTAATAAGTTCTGTCCTTGCTCTAAACAATCATTTAAAGAATTTTGTCCTTTTGCACGTGAAGATGCATCAAAAACTGACCTTACTCTTGATATCAAACTTGATTCTTTTATAACAGCCCGATGTGGCAGGTAGTGAGACTGGTTAGTAAGTTCTTCATCTGGCACTCTCTCTATAATATTCTCGCGCCTCCGCTCTTCTAAAACATCAAAATACGCTTGGAAATTACTACTATGTTGTAGATTTTTGGAAGTTGTTAACAACCTTTTCTCAGCTACGGATTTATTGTCGGACAACATAGGTAAATCAATTTTCCATAGTAAATGCACCTCATTACGTCCATCTAGATTTATGTTAACTGTTTTATTAAAATATTGTAAAGCAGTTTCGTTGATTTCATCTTTAATCCTTTTTTCAACAGGATCACAAATGCCTATAGCTTCAAGATCCCATAATTGATACACAGTTGCACTATTTACTCAGAGATATAATACTCCAATCTGTACTTTCCTTGGCATACGTTCTGAAACTTTTCCCATAATAGTCTATCCCAATTTCGTATTTACAGCTACCACTCCATTAACTAACTTTACAACTTTTCCTGTAAAAAGCGTACCAGCCATGTCCGCTCCTATTAATAGCTCAATTTATAGACTGTCTGCACCAATATCCGAAAGCATGACGTTGTGATCTTTAAGTTGATTAAGTAGGGGACCGCTATTCAAACGTGAAACGTTGCCACATATTACGTGTTGGTCTAACGCTTCGATCGAATATCTACCGGACCCTTCAAGTGAGGACACTATCAATTTGTACCGATTATGAATTTTAGAGTCCGACTTTATACCGCCAAACAAGACGTGACTAAGTTGTTCTTTTTCATTGGACTCAACTTCATAGATTTTCTGTGACATAGGTTTGTTGAGACCCCGTGTCAATCACAGCTCTAATGTTACGAATTTTGTTGTCGATTTCATATAACGTAATAATTAATGTCTGAGTAAAACATACTGTGTACAACTTCGGGCAACCATCACATTGATTCCGCTAATATCAGCCTTTGTGTCTGTTTCGCTTTGCTTTCCGCTTTCATCATTCGGCAGTCTACAAGAATTCAACTCGGGACACAATACAATATAATGTCGACCATTACAAAGAGGACATTTTACTTTGGTTCTGTATCTCTTAGTTACGTGACCCGGTTTTAAACATTGGAAACATAACCTTTGGTTGCTAACAATTTTCTATTTCTCCTCCACTTTTAAAGAGAGTGCCTTAAAACAATCTTTACTACTGTGTGGTTTTCCATAAAAGATGCAATCGTTTCTCTCCTTGGCTTGATGGCTTACAGATAACAAATCCATTGCAGTAGTACACTCTTCCTCGTCCTGAGACGTTTTGGTTTACCTTTCAATTTTTCCCCCAAACCAAAACCGCTGCGTGCCAATAATATGCGTTCTTCCCCTACCACTTCCTCGCGCAAAAATAGCACAAGTTCCTTTAACCAATTGGTGATATTCTTTTCACTTCCGCCGGTGCGGTTTCTTTCCTATAGCTTGAAAACTTCTTCGGGGAGACACGACTCAACCAATGGGTTTAACAAGATAAAATACTTGGCTGCTATAACCCCTAGTCTTTCTAAACATCGCAGCTGGGATTCTAGCTTTTCATACAAAGTTGACAAAGACGTTTTTTCTTAGGAAGCATCGTATTTGCAACAAGTTTTAGAAGTTCATATACCTCAACGAGTACGTCATGACGCCCAAAACGCTCCTGTAAGTGTTCGACTAATTTTGGGTAACTTTCAGACGTCGCAGGGAACTTACACAAATTTCTCGTGTTTTAGTATGCGGGACTGTTGAGTGCAGCAAATATTGAAATTTGTCTACGTCAGGAATTTCGGGATCTTCATGAATCTTTTCAAATTGGCTCCATAAACGTAATCACGACTTAATATCTGAGTCGAACTTTTTTATCTCTAAGTGCGGGAACCTAAATTTACTTCCTACGGTACTACTTGATGGGAGAATCAAAGGCTTGTGGATATACGTTTCCACTAACGTCTGTTTTGCTATCAATGTATCCCGATATTTGTATTGCGATTCTGTTTCATCAATAAACATTTCTTCTGTCACCATGTTGTTGCTATTCATCAGTGCAGTGACTTGCTCATCTCCTTTAAACAATAACGTTGCCTTGTCGTCGAGTTTACGTAATAATTCTCGAACTTTATTTACATCTGCGTTATGCGACAGTGCTTCATCTAAAATTGCAACCGTTTTAGTGAAATGGGTACGTAACGCGCTTCTTTGTTTCTTCAAATTATCTATTTAAGTTTTATAGTTACTATTCAGTAACCAATTTTATCTTTATTAACACTCTCCGTGTCCTGTCACGGTCGCCATAACATGTGAAAAAGAGGTAGGCAAATCGTTCCAATTCTTCTCAACCAGGTTCGAAACACAATGTTGATCAAGCAAGGCTCATAACTATGTAGGTACTTTATTGAAATTGTTAAATTATTACTACAACATTGATTACTTAGTTTATAGAAGTTAACCTGACACATATCATGAATTTTTCACTGCAAGCTAATTTTTACAATTTTGCTTAGGACAACCAACCAAATTAATAATCAAGTAGAGTTCTAACAAGTAGAATACATTCTACAATTTCGTGCTAACACAAAACGGGGCATTAAATCGGCATTGCACGCTCAATGGTAGACATGCCGGAAACTAGAACGCAATTGAATGATGAATCTACCAATTGATTCCTAACATACGGTAAAGACCGAACGTCAAATACACGACACCGAGCCAAAGACTAATACACTTCATTAAAAAAAATTACACTGTCAGTTAGGCAGTACAAATTGAGCTATTTAGTTTTGTTGCTTAAAAGATAATACCTATTACCTATTATTAACGCTCGGTTAAGACACAGTGGACTGTAATTTTTAAACATGAACAAACAAAAGTAAAACAATGAACTTATCCAAGATCTGCAGCTCACTTTAAATAGGTGTTTAAAGGGTGAGATTTAGGATGGTCATTGCAGGAAGGCAAGGATCACCAATTTAGAAATTTCACCGTTTTCGAACCCACTCTCTAAGACGGGTGCAAGGGGTTATTTTGACGTACACACCGTAATGCCACAAGTTACTAGAGAACCGAATCACACCGATGTTTCTTACTATCTGTCTTAATTTTGTTATTGTCAGAATTGGCATATGTTTCAATTTATCTATAAATTAAAAATAACTTGAATTGAATGCTATTCTGTCAATAATTTATCGTATTAATAAACTGTAATTTAAAAATAAAAGGAATTAGTTGCCGGCGTTAGCATCTTCCGGCCTTAAAATAAGATTTTAACAAAATGAAAAATTCATATTAAATGAAGAAAAAAAAAGTTTACTGCGTAGGGAGTGAACACAGCTTTGCTACTGGACGGGTATAAACCCCATCTTTTGTTCGTACTGTGACAACCCTAATAATGCCGTCTTTTCCTGGGTGAGTTTGTTCAATTACCCCTGTTGGCCACTGCAAAGGCGTGCAATTATCGCGCATCACTATCACGACTAGACCTGGCTTAACAGGACAGTAAGGTGCATTCCACTTCTGTCGGGACTGTAATTCACACAAGTATTCCCTAGACCATCGCTTCCAATAGGATTGAACAATTTGATCTAAAAGTTGCTTGCGATTCACAAGCGTAAGCGCTTTTCCGGTTTCACCGGCAGCTGGCAAGAACTGCAACGGGGTGAGAGTTAAAAAATGAGCAGGCGATAATGCGAGAGGTTCCGAAGGGTCTGAACTAGGCCAGCATAACGGACGTGAATTTAACAACGCTTCGATTTGTGTTAAAACCGTTGAAAATTGTTCATAAGAAAGTATTTGCTCTCCCGCAACTTTCATTAAATGACCTTTCACGCTTTTAATATTCGCCTCCCATATTCCTCCAAAATGAGGAGCCGAAGGCGGATTGAATTTCCAAGCAATGCGCCTTTGACTAAGTTCATGGCCAATGGTATTTAGGCAATTTGAATTTCGGAAAAATTCTTGAAGGGAATCTAAATAAATTTTAGCGCCCACAAAATTTGTCCCGCGGTCGGAATACATAACCGCACCTGGTCCCCTTCTAGCAAGGAAACGCTTAAATGCGTCAAGGAATATGTCGGTTGACAAACTTGACGCTAATTCTAGATGCACGGCACGAGTTGTTAAACAAACAAATATGCATATATAGGTCTTTTGAGATTTAACTCCCCGGTGTTTACTAAGAGTTATATTAAAAGGTCCGGCAAAATTAGGGCCAGTATGCGTAAATGCTTTGGCCTGATTAACCCTAGGAGACGGTAAGTCAGCCATAAGAGGAAAAGAAGGTCGAAGTTTTCTTCTGAAACAATGATTACAATTTTGAACACGAGTCCGAACCAAATTTCTAGCCGCTATAATCCAAAAATGCTGATGTAATAGAGAAAGCAGAAGATGTGGCCCTGTGTGTAAATTTTTTACATGAAAATGTATTATCTATATTTTTTCTGTCAATCTATACCACAACAAATTGTGGTAGATTAACATTATCTATCGAGAATTCTTATGTATTTGTATTAAGCCCAGGGTAAGGTTTGGATGGAAATTGGCTTATAGTAAAAGAACACTCTAAAGATATTGAGCTAACTGGGTTTTTTTGGTCCACGCTCGCATGAGACTGGGTCAGTGGGTATATTTGAATTGAAAGAAACAGAATAAAGGACGCCACCTAAATTTTTTATAAAGCAAGTGACTAAGTGAATTTGCTTAAAGGAAAATTTGGAAACCTATATTACCATAAACCACTTTGAATACAAAGTTTGATAGTCACACATTTCATACTTACATCTGTTGGTCTTCTTCAAAGATCTAATGTTGAGTGGGGTGACGCTGAAACATAGTTTCTACCAACATAGACACCCTATATATATATTTTACGGATCAATATGAATATAGTATCTTTAACTTAATTTCAATTGTGTCTACTATCTTGATACCTTTTCGAATAAGTTTACTTTGTAAACACCGTACCAATTTTTGGAGAATTTAGTATTATTGAAAAATGAACTGAAGTCCAATAAATTAATTCTGTATTCTCTTTAAAGAAAAGTAAATAACATCTTGATAAATAACATTGTTAAAAAATTTTAGTTCTTATGAAAATGGTTTGTAAGTGAGAAATTTAATTTTGACATTTTATATTTTATAAATTAGTCATTGTAGCGCTACGCGACCTCACAATGTTTAAATATTGCTTAATAAACGTTTGGCAAAAATCAACAATTATCAGATTACTTTAAATTCCAATTTACATGATATAGCTTTCAAGTGTTATAATTTAACATATTAATATTTCAATTTGTCAAAGCAAGATAACTGAGGAGGTATATCCACACCTGTACAATTGGTGAGATATGATATATAAGTTGAACACACTATTAATAAGAAATATAGGTTATGGTACTCATTGTACTTTATACTTAACAAAGGGATTTAAAATTCAATTGACAAAACATTTATACAAGTGATATTAGTTGCATAAAGCACGTAATGCAAAACAAGTTTCATAAGCATATTATTGCATGCACATTTTACGCAGTGGACTTTGTAACGTCCGCGTTATGTAATAAACTAATACATTCTTACCGACCGCGGCAATGACCTGCAACCTTGAATCGACCTGTGCATCAGTAAGACATGCTGGTTACAAGCGACGTCGGCCACATGTGGAATTCAGTAGTCTACAGCTATGCCTGCTAAACGGGTTCCATAAATCAAAGTGAAGTCTCCTCTAAAATTATTACAAGACCATTCTTATTTCGGTATTAAAGTTGTACGGGATCAAAGTTTCATTTTTCGTGATTGTAAAATTACACGGCATCAAAGCCTTACGTCCAAAGTTATACGTTAAAAGTTGTACATTAAAAGTTGTACGTTAAGAGTTGCACTATAATAAAATAATTAATTTCACATTCTAATTTATTTATACAAACCGTTCGCCAAGGGATTTGTACACTACATTATTACTATAGTTGTCATGGACAACTTCAACAGACTGCTCGTCTGTTACGACGTCGTCGCCATGAAAACTTGGTTTCCTGCACATGTTGAACATTTCCAACACGGAGCGACCTTTCAGTTCAACTACGAAATGAAAAGTGATCAACGATCGTCAATCGTCGGAACAATTTTAAAATCTTAGATACTCTAAGATGTAGGAACACGTTAACAAGTTTGTATATATAAATGTTATCAAAAGGAATATGTAGTTTGTATATTTTACTCGTAATTAGGATTAAAATGTGCTTTGTGAGTTTATTGATTATTAAATATGCAATAATGACTGAATGAATTATATAAATGTTGTTAGATAACAACTAAAATAACAGCTACACCGCGCTAAGGTTAATAGACAAATTTTACTGAAAATTTATATGCTACAAATTATCAATTAATAAATCGGTAAAACGATCTTTCTTAGGTAAAAGAACTGGATGCTGCTGATCATATGAAATATTCGCATTTGACAGACGGCCTCCAACTCTAATTAAGTTATTTGAAAGAAAAGGATTCAAATGTCGAAAGGGTTTGGAACAAAGTTGTCCTTTTTCCAGAAAACTCTTTTCGGAGAAAAAATGTTTATCTTGCACTGCTAAAATTAGAATATTTTCCGCCGCAACAAGATCTTCCGCAGAAATGCGGTTCTTTTTAGGCAAACGTTTAACAAATCTCAAAACATAAACAGTTATGCTTAACAATTTAGAGTAAGAACTGCATCTATCAATCAGGGCGTATAAGGGATGAACTTCTGATTGTGTAACAGGAAGTGAAATCAATTTCTGTTCAAGTTTATTGACAGCCAAAATAATTTCTTCAGTGTCAATGATTTTAATAGGCCAATCGCTTTCTTGAGAAAGAAGCCACGATGGCCCCTGCAACCACAACTCGGCGATAAGAAATTGATTTGGAGATATACCGCGAGAAGAACAATCGGCAGGATTTGAAATGCCATCAACATGAAACCAGCGAGTTACTGGTAATAAATTTTAAATTTTTGCCACTCGATTGGCTACAAAAATTTTCCAACAATGGGGCGATTTATGAATCCAGTTAAGAACCACCATGGAATCAGAAAACGCAAAAACTTGTTTGATACTGCATCGTGAGGAATATGTGCGAATGATGCAATTTAATAGTCTTGCAAGCAATAAAGCAGCACATAACTCCAAACGAGGAATAGTGACAGTTTTTATTAGAGCCAATTTAGCTTTACCGTATAGTAAAATAATTTTTACTTTGCCATCCAGAGACACTGTTCGGGCGTATACGACGGCACTGTATGCCTTTTCAGAAGCATCGCAAAATCCCACAAGTTGTAATGACGTTACTGATGAATATCCGATGTGTCGGGATATTTTAAAGTCGGAAAGTTGAATTATTTCTTGCTCAAAGGTATTCCACAAACCTTTAATATATAGAGGGGTTTCTTCATCCCAAGCTAACTTTAATATCCATAATTCTTCGATTAGTAGTTTGGCAAAAATTGTCACGGGAGATAAGAGCCCTAATGGATCCCACATTCTAGCTACAGTGGAAAGAATATTTCTCTTTGTACAGATTTCATTTGGACCTTTAACCGCAAATGTTAAATTATCAACCTTTGGATGCCATTGAAGACCCAATACCTTTAAAATATTGCTTTCGAAATCTACAACATTGTCCAATCGAATATTTTCAGATATTTCGTTTGTTAAATGCGAAGAATTTGTGGCCAATTTAACTAACTTAAAACCTGCGGCCGTGAAAAGCCCGCGCAGTTCATGATAAAGGACTTTGGCATTATCTAAATATTCCACCGAAGAAATTACGTCATCTACATACATATCTCTTTGTACAACTGCGGATGCAAGCGGAAAATTTTTTGCTTCATCTAATGCTAGCTGAAGTACAGTACGTAGAGCTAAATATGGAGATGATTTGACATCAAAAGTAACTCTTGTGAGTTGATACGTTTGTAATGGTTCATCTGTGCTGAATCGTCAAAGCGAACGTTGATAAGATTGATGTTCGGAACATATTTTTATTTGGCGAAGCATCTGACGAACGTCAGAAATAAAGGCAAATTCCTTTAATCTAAAATTAATTAATATGCAAAATAAATCGGTTTGCAATTTTGGACCAGCATAAAGGCAGTCATTTAAAGATTTATTAAATTCATCTTTAGACGATGCATCAAAAACGATGCGTAAAGGGGTAGAAACCGATTCTTCCTTAAACACCCCGTGATGAGGAATAAAGTATCCTTTGAAGTGAGGAGCACAATTTGGAATAAGGTTTATATGACCTTGCTCAATATAATCTTTCATCGCCGCACTATAGTCTACTCTGTATGACGGCGATAAAGAAAATCTTTTTTCTAGAGAATAAAATCTGCGCAAAGCTGTAGAAAAGGAATTTCCTAAGTTTGGCGGATATTCTGTAAAAGGTAAAGCAACAATGTATCGACCAGTATCATCTCGTTTTGTTGAAGTAGAGAACAATTCTTCACATTTAATATTATCGGAACTACGAGTAACGACTTCACCTACTTCTTCAAGCTCCCAAAATTTCTGTAGCAAAGGTTCTATTACCTCGGACCCTTCAACACAACAATAAACCTGTAAATTGGTCGTGACATTTTGAATTGCAGTTTGACCCATAATTACAAATCCTAAAGTGGAATTTATGGCAACGGGTAAATCGGGACTTGAATATTTGAATGATTCCAAAATATGAGGTACAGGTTCAGCACCTATAATTCCGTGAATTTCTCCAGGACGAAAGAAAGTTTCATCGGCTAAACGTAGATTGCTGAAATGTTTACAAACTGCTGGGTCGACAGCACAAGATGGCAAACGATCCGTGATTTTGTCTAACACGAACGCTTGCATTTTGTATTTAACATCTGCATCATGTTGAGATGTAAATGCTATTTGCGTTTGACCGCGAACAGGTTTGAAAGACGCACCGATCCCCTGAAATAGACGTGTAAGTTTTATTTACAGCTAATCGAAGCAATTGACAGCATTTAGATGTAATGAAATTACATTGACTAGCACTATCAATTAGGAATCTCAACCGCAGGTGAGTACCCATTGTTGATTCAACTTTAACGATCGCAGTCGCTAAAAGAGTCGTGTAATTTTTATCTGAAACTTCCTTAGTTGACGTTGAACAAAGACTCACATTAATTGCTTCATTTGTATTTATTGGATTAGATAACACTTGATTATTTGTGTCAACAATCGGACTAGGAATATGTAACACTGAATGATGACGGTTACTGCACAACCTACATGAATACGTGGAAGGGCATAACGACAAAGCGTGCTTAGAACTGAGACAGTTAATACACAATTTTGGATCTTTAACAAAAGAAATTCGATTTTGCGGAGAAAGATTAAGCAATTTGTAACACCTAGCTAATCGATGATGTTCGCCTTTACAATAAGCACATTTCAAATTGTCGTGATTATTTACTTCTTTTGTGGCGAAGGCATGTAAGACCTTCGTCTTGTTTGTGTGGCCATTAATTTGCTTTGTTTTGCTACTGCTGGTTCGATCTAAAATTTTAACTTGTTCTTTTACGAACGTGGCTCATCGTAAGTAGGAATCGAACCTCCTTTCAAAGATTGTTCAAAAATTCATCGGGTATGATTGTCTAGCTTTGATAAAGCAATAGAAGTAAGAATAAAATCAGACAAGTTTGTAATGTTTAATTTACGAAGAGCATTGATTGCAGAGTCGACCTTTTCTATGAATGAATTTAGACTGATAATACTTTCCGTTTGAAGCGCTTTAAAGTCGAAAATCTGACAAAGGTAAGTGTTAGCTAAAGCGCGTTTATGTTCGTATTTTTCAATTAAAGCGGCCCATAGTATAGAGTAATTTTCAGCCGTCGGTAACATACCAGAGCTTAATGCCAGAGCGCTACCCTGTAATTTTCCTAATAAATAATGCATTTTGCAAGTATTGTCCAACTTAGAATTATTATGGATAAGCCTTTTAAATGTTTCGTAGAAAAGAGCCCATTTTAGAAAATCGCCGTTAAAATCAAATAGATCAATTTTTGGGAAACGAACAGTAGCTTCAGCTGCCTGCATAGTTTGATTTTGAGAAGATTGATCGGTAACTTGCGAAGTGATTAGACCGGTAGCAACATCCTGAATGTAGCAATAAAGTTCATCGATAGCGTTTAATTCATTATAGTTCGGGTTAAATTCTGGATCCGTTTCAAACCCTATCGTATTAATTTCATCTATAATTTCATCTAATTTACGTTTTGTGTCATCTAGGGTTGCGTGTCTTATTTTAAATTCTTTTAAAATTACCGAATCTTGAATGTTTTTACTTTTATCGTAAAGATATTGAATTCTTTGGAAATAGGTTTCCTTTTCTAGATTGAAGTGATTTTAATCTATTAACCGCTTTACTCATTGTGATATTAATAATTCGGTGATTAATAACAAATTGCAGATATATAACAAATATGTAAATTTAGAACGAAAGATTTGTATTGTTTACGCTATTTCAAATGTACTCACCATTGCAAGGATAGATAAGCGCATTTGAAATAGAAAAGCATATGCGACAACAGAGCGCGAAAGGTCTGTTTAACATACACCTGTTTATGTTATCTATAGTGAACGATTCTTGTAAATGAACTGTGGCATGAACGAGCAGAATAACCCTTATAACCCGGTATTTAGTAGAGTGCTAAATTCCAGCTACTAACAATCGGTGCCCGAAGGTAACCAAAAATAATAACGCTCGGTTAAGACACAGTGGACTGTAATTTTTAAACATGAACAAACAAAAGTAAAACAATGAACTTACCCAAGATCTGCAGCTCACTTTAAATAGGTGTTTAAAGGGTGAGATTTAGGATGGTCATTGAAGGAAGGCAAGGGTCACGAATTTAGAAATTTCACCGTTTTTGAACCCACTCTCTAAGACGGGTGCAAGGGGTTATTTTGACATAAACACCCTAATGCCACAAGTTACTAGAGAACCGAATCACACCGATGTTTGTTACTATCTGTCTTAATTTTGTTATGGTCAGAATTGGCATATGTTTCAATTTATCTATAAATTAAAAATAACTTGAATTGAATGCTATTCTGGCAATAATTTATCGGATTAATAAACTGTAATTTAAAAATAAAAGGAATTTGTTGCCGGCGTTAGCACCTATTATAGAAATATAGGTGATTACATCAATTTATATAATCAAAATAATAACGGCATTGGTATGGCGTTTTACTTATTGTCACTTTTATACGTTTTCTTCATCTTATAACTGGTTGTTATTATCTTCAGGAGTAGTAGAAGTATTTAATATAGTATAGCATATTTCAGCGCCGTGTAAAAATTACAAGCATCCTTTTGGAAACTGGTATAAAGTCAGTTTAGGAACCGTATTTTCTGATGCAATTTAAAAAGGAAACAAGTTAAATTTTTTAGAAATTATTTTACAGAAATGAAAGATTTAAATATAGCTTCTTGAGAAAATATCTACAATATTCGACAGCTAAGTGGCACACAACCAACTATAAGGTTTCAGAAATAAAATGAATTGTATAAATTGGCGGATGTCCAAATATTTAATACCAATAAATACATGTTTCGGGTCACCTCATGAGCACATCCCAGTAATTGAACGCAGCTGTTGAAACTTTAATTAACTCTAGCAAAACTGTGCATCGAAACATAAAGCCTGCAACGGACTCATTTTATACAAATTTTAGTGTTACGAAACTGTATCTCGACTTGGTGAATTTCTAATCATTCTAGTGTACTTGTTTTTCCAAAGTCGCACAGTAATACACAATCAATATTCTACAATTTATTGCATAATTAGTAACGCGTTTTTTAAGATTTCATGTAAGATACATATAGGGTTTCCCTTGAAACTTAAACAAACTTTATTATTATTGAACTGGACAATAATGGTTAAAGGAAACAAAATTAGTATGCCTGCTATCTTTAAAAATGTTGCTTGCTGCTTCAGTTTGAAAAAAAATTCGACTTGAGTTGTGCACGGTAATAAGTACTTGTTACGCGCCAGAACCAGCTCCTCAGTTTTTATAACTATTATTTAGAGTGCTACGCGAGTTAGATTTTGGGCCCCTTGGAGCGACTTTTTAAAAAACTTTTCCAAAAAACTTCTTCTAACAAATTTATTTTATACCGAATTACAATGATTAAATTTATAAGTACGTTATGTTCATTAACGTTGGAGATCGAAATTATTCTAACTTGACTTTCACTAATCAAATAAATTAAAATTATGGTGAGTAGCTGAACTGACAACAATGTTAAAGTTGAGAAGTTCTAGACTGACTGGTCATCTTGGGCTCTCGCGGGAATTTATGCTATCCCTGCCCCTCACATTGCTTGTGGGAACTGCAGAGCTAGTGTCTGCTTATTTCTGTATTTAATACAATGTAACAATCTCAATTCTAATAATTGATGTTTTATAACCTACTCTGACCTGCACCTACAGTATTACGATACGTCTGGAATACAATGTCTGTTTCCGTTCTCACTGTCTGGCTTGTTGAACTTTCATTGAGCTTTTCATTATGTCCTTCAATATTACAATGTTGCATCTAACTTAAGTTTTAATAATTCTTAATTCTCATAATTCTATTACTTACATATATACTCTAATTTGGGGGATATGTAACTCGCGTAGTAAATGTGGTCTAGGTGTTGCTTGACGATGTTTGAATGGGAATAGCCTTTTTTTGTGTGAAAGGAATTTGAACATAATTTTCACCAGCCGAAGAATGGACATTTGATGTTGTCGGGCCAATCAGGAGGCGTAACGAACAAGCGACGGTGGTTAACAAACGCTTGTAAGCACCGCCATTGACGCGACTATCTACCTTGAAAAACTTGTCCGGGAGTGCATTATAGAATGTGGTAGGATTTTGACTGTTAATTTCCTTACGTACCCTAATTTAAATCGTACGTTTGTTCTGTGTTCCTGTTTGAGATTTTAGGAAGGAAATGCAGCGTCCTCCATTAGAAGAATCTGATCTACAGCGGCAAACCGCATCCACGCCAAACAACTGAGATAAACAGCAATTATATGATATACAATCTGCCCGGAGCTTTTGTTAGCCAACCCGCATAAAAGAAACGATATCGTACTGTCAGATTGCTTAACGCTTGTCATCGCTTAACTTTGTCGATTCTCCAACCTCTCAAAAAGAACAAGTCACGGATTGTTTCCGGAATACTCCCACCTTTTGTGATTGAATCGTGTATATAAGTTTGAATGCCCACGGAGGACGTGTCGTTATAGTTTCTCATATAGTTTGTTCGAACTTTCAATCGTGGTTAATTTCAAGGGCTGTCATGATGCTAGAAAAAGTTATGTATCCGAAGGTTCACACGGTCAATATGTATTAATACATTTACGTCAGGGTTTTTGTCCTTACTCATTAAAATTTTTTAATTTCCATTTATTTAAATTATTTACCATGTTTTCAGTAGCATTGAATTGCATGGGAATATTTTGTATGTCTACGTTTGGGTGTTATATCGACTTTGGTATTATAAATATAAAGTCCAGCATTTTAATTGCTGGTTTAAAAAAGAATGCACGATGCATTTTTCCATAGTTTTCAGTATTATCATTTAACAATATGATGCAATAATTCGTTTTGAAACTACCCGTTACCTGAGTTTTTACAATATTATTGTTTGTTTTTACTACGGTTCCTAAACTATCTAAAATTGAAAAACTATTTCCCTATATACTATTATGCATTAATTATTACACGAACATCGCACATTTGTAAATTCTGTGCAACTTAGCACGCTTTCTGTTTACATAAGCGAGTAACTAACCGTACTGTTTAAAGTATAACATACTAACTCCCTGTATTCATATACGAGGATTAGGTGAAAAGTTCTCGGCCTGCAATGAAAGACTGCAATTTTCAGTAAAAAAATGATTTTATTTCTCGACATAATCCCCCTTAACTTCAAGACACTTAGTCCAGCGTTCCTCCAACATCAGTGTTTTTTCCGGAAGTAAGAGTCTGGAAGGCTGTAAAAATGTTCGTCTACGGCCCTCTCAACTTCTTCATTGGACATGAAACGCTTCCTAGAAACAAATTTCTTCAAGTTTGGGAATAGATAGAAGTCTGAGGGCGCCAAATCAGGCGAATAGGAGGAATGGCCGAGCAAGTCGTATCCCAAATCCGTCAATTTTCCCATCGCTAATGCACCCAAGTGTACAGGTGCGTTGTCGTGGTGAAAGATGATTTTTTTCTTCTTTAAGCCAGGCCTCATTTTGCGAATTTTGGCATCTAGCTGGTCAAGAAGGGTGGAGTAATATTGGCCTGTAATTGTTCTGCCTTTTTCAAGGTAATCTATTAACAGGATTCCTTTCGCATACCAAAACACACCGCCCATCACCATTCTGGCAGATGCGATCGACTTCGTTTTGGCGCTGAACAACCGGCTTCCACCCACTGCTTCGATTGCTGTTTCGTTTCTGGCGTGTAATGGTGGGTCCATTTCTCATCCATAGTGACAAATCGCCTCACAAAATCGCTCGGATCCTTATTGAACCGGGCCAAACATTGCTGCAAAACTTGTTTTCGCATTGGCTTTTGATCGGCATTCAGCAAATGCGGCACCCATCTTGCGCAGAGCTTTCGCATCCCCAACTCTTTGTGTAAGATGTTTCGCACCCCTTCGTCCGATATCCCTACAGTCTCAGCTATCTTCTTCACTTTCACTCGCCTATAATCCAACACGATATCATGCACTTTTTTGATCGTTTCCCGTGTGGTTGCGGTTTTTGGTCGTCCTTCACGTGGGTTATTTTCGCGAGATGTGGGACCACGTTTAAATTCAGCTGCCCACTTTTTAACAGTTGACATGGAAGGGGCAGAGTCTCCGTAAACTTTTGTCAACTTCGGATGAATTTCCTGAGGAGACAATCCGTTTAAAACGAAGAATTTTATGACCGCACGATATTCAAGTTTATCCATCTTAAGGAAACACGCATAAAACGTCTGCTTGAAAAAATTCGTGTAAACAAACTACTTGAGATAGCAAGTTGAAACTTGTCATACGAACTAATGACATGTGCACGCAGGAGGGAAGCACAAACTTTTGCAGATTGGAACGCCATCTCTGTGTCAGGCCGAGAACTTTTCACCTTACCTTCATATCTGGACTTTTTAAAAATTAGTATGCATAAAAAATGACATGCCCTGTATTATGAAGTTAATATTTTTTAGAGCAGGATGATTCAAAATGAATGCACATCCTATAAAGGATATGTTTGTTTCATTAAAATTTCTTATTAATATCTGCAAATGCTTCTTTATACAGAACATTGAACAAAAATTAATAATTTCGAATTTTTACGATGAAAAATTGCTAAGTTAAATAACGAATATGTACAAGGAAAATAGTAATAACACAAAAAATGTTCGAAATGACCGCACTTGGTCTAACGATAAACTTGCATTGAACTTCTGACAGACTCTTTGCAATATGCTGAGGTTATTTTTAAATTATTTGGAAACGATCTCGTGTTCTACGGTATATATAAAGTATCTTTAGTTGATTGTGCATAAGTTAGTGTTTTTGAATGATACCAGAGAGAGCCATATATATATATATATATATATATATATATATATAAGAAAAGTAGGTTTAATGAGTCTTAAATTAATACAAAGTAAAAAGAAATTATTGACTCCTATGGGTTCCCCTTTAAGTCCTATTATTGCTACCATAGTAATGGATTTTGTGTTTGACAATGTTGTAACAATTTTTTTTCTTTGAATTAATAAATCTCTTCATTAAAGGTACAACAAATGTTAAAATACCTTTATTAAGTAAAGTCGTAATACGTTTAATAATTAAATTACATCTACATAGCATCTTGAGTCGTTAGTCTATTTGTTTCGGATGCCGGTGGGCTCCACAGCCACTCGCACGCGCATTGAGAGGATTGACAACTCCCCCCTTGGGAACCTCCCATCATGCTAGAGCGCGGAACAAGCACTCGGCCATAGATAAAAGCAGCAGCAACATGTATAATAAAAGAATGGCGAGTGACCTGCGGGTCGGTTTAATTGTGTGATACACTTTCTGAATAACGGTTGGTAAAGTATACTTGGTATTATAGTATCTAATTTGAAAATTTGTTTAGCGCATGGAAAACTTAGGAACGCAAAATTTAGGAACAAAAATTTAGGAACGCAGATTTAGCAACGCAAACTAAGATTACAACTAAGAATGGACGATGAAAGATTACGCTACACAGTTTAGGCGACAAGGATTTAGAACTTTTAATCAACGTTAAGAAAACCACAACACTTAACACGTGTTTTAGAGGATGGAAAGCAGATCTAATTAGTAGGAGGCCGTTTGTTGTTCCGAGCCAAGATACTACGTTGATTTGATATTTGCAGTAAATTCTGCACGACGATGCACTTCCCAACCCAGTAGAGAAAAGCAGTTTTGTTTGGTTCGTAGTAGCTTTAAGAAATTCTGTTGTGCTTCCTTCAGAATGCACGTTATTTTGCTTCGATACGTAGAAATACGATTTTGTTATTCACTTCATTTGTTACTAGGCTGGATTTTCCAGTATCAAATTTAAATTTCACTCAGTTTAATGTGTAAGTAACAACACGTTGCTTCAGCATAACCTAACAGCTGTTGTTACGTCACTTGTTTGTTTGAAATATGCTGCTGACACTTGTATCATCGGAAGCAGATGTTTAGTATTATATTACTACCACCTTTGAAAACGAGAATATCCTTGTGAACATTCTCATTTAAAATGAAATTAGCACATTTAACTTAACGAGAAAATTTTGTTTTTTAATTTGTTATAATGTAAATTTTTTATAATGTAACCGACCGAATCAGATCTGAATGGGTTAGAAAGTATTAGTGTAACCAGTTACACTTTGTTATAATATATTTGATCAAGAATCATGTTGATAAACCTTACGTTAATTTTTTAAAGTAATTCAAATAATTATTTAATTTTATTGCATTGAATTTTATTTACAGAAAAAGAGATTCCTTCTAGTAAATTATTAATCCAAGCTTAAAGTTTTTTATTTTGATTAAGTATGATCAAACTTAACAACCGAAAAGCAATAAGAGTTGAATTTTGATGCCACCCTTATGTAGAAAATATTCTTTTTGCATTTTTAGGCATATTTGAGGGACACAAACAGTGTTCCCATTTTCTATGTGACTTAATTATTATTCTTTCTTACAGGAACAGCGTCTTATTCTGTTAAGACAGGTTTTTGTCAGCGAAGGCGATCTTTTTCTTTGGGTCTCCACGTCCGCCCTTAGAAATATGCCATGCTATTAACATGAATTAATCTGGACTTGGTGGCGCCTGTTTGTTTTAGTTTGAGTGTGACCCCCCCAACAGATTTCGACTTACTCCCCCATTGCTCATAGCTCTACCCAAGGAATAGACCCCTAGTTATGTCGGAAGACTTTGTTTTGCTGACACCCAACTTCCTTCTGGAAACTTTTGTACGAAAGCATCTTTAGGGTCAGGTTGCCTAAGGGGTGTAAGATTGTAGGGTTTGCGGACGACACGTTGCTAATTGTCAGGACAAGGTTGGTTATGGAAATGCGTACCAAACCAAACGAGGCGCTGGAAAAGTTGTTAGAATGGTCGCAGGAAGTCAAATTGAAATTTAACACTCTGAAGTCAGAGGCTCTTTATTTTGGCGCAAAACCGGGGCAGCGCCCTCCTAAGTTAGAACTAGGAGGCGATAAGATTCCGTTTAGGGAGGCCATCACGTACCTCGGGGTAAAAATTGACAACAAATTGAATTGGAAGGCGCACGTGCAGTACATTAGGGCAAAGGGAAGTGAAATATCTAATAGAATAATGGCGGCCGCAAAAATCCATTGGGGATTCAGAGGCGAATCCCTGAAGACGGTTTATCTAGGCGCAATCGAGCCGGCGATGTTGTACGCAGCATCGGTCTGGGCGGAAGGTTGTAAGGTCAGGGAAGGCAGACAGTTGGCAAGCGTGCAAAGAATTACGGCGGTCAAGGCGGCGCGGGCATACAGGACCGCCTCTACGGAGGCGGTGCTGGTAATTAGCAGGGTTCTTCCGATCGAGTTCGTTATAAGGGAAATTTGGGATCGTAGAATCATTGATACGAGGGGTGGACAAAGTATAATCGAAAGCTTTGGCCTAGTTGACAGGGAAGTCGAGAGGAAGATAATTATTTCGGAATTAGGACACCCGGCGGACATTAAGGGGATCGAGTTTGTCGAAGGGGATGAAAACGCTAGAGGCGTCAGAGTCTATACGGACGGCTCAAGGATGGACGACGGGCAGGCAGGGGCGGCGTTCGTGGTGTACAAGGAGGAAAGGGAAGTGTTTCATTTCCAAACCAAACTCGCGGATTGGAGCACTATCTTTCAATGCGAAATGGTGGCTCTAAGGGAAGCTATAGAGTATGTCGTCCACCACACCGGCGCGAGTGGGTACTCTATCATCAGCGACAGCAAATCCGCTTTAGTAGCCCTGTCGAATATGCAAACTTCGACTGATCTTCAGGGGGATGTCTGGAGGACAGCGCGCATGGCGCTGGGCTTCCGAGATTTGAAGTTCCACTGGGTTAGGTCGCACCAGGGGTGCAAAGGGAACGATAGGGCCGACGAGCTGGCCAAGGAGGCAGCCACAGGAGAGTTTCGGTTATCGTATTCACGCATACCAAGGTCGTTAATAAAGAGGAAGTTGCGGGAGAGATCGATTAGTCAGTGGGAGGAAAGGTGGAATAACGCCACCACAGGCAGATTGACGCATAGGTTCATCCCAAGCATAAAGGCTAGGGACAGAATCGGGATTAACTTCGACCATAAAATGGTGCAACTTGTGACGGGCCACGGGGCGCTGAAGGCATATCTGAGGAGGTTTGGCCTTGGATATGACGACGGCTGCGAGTGCGGCGGGGGATCGGAGAGCGCTACACACGTGCTCTTCGATTGCCCCATCGAAGTTTCTAACAGGGGGTTAGCCGACAGGAAGTTAGCCATCGAAGGCCTAAGGTGGCCTAGGAACTTGGAGGAGGTCCAGGAAGTGGCTGACCAGAATGCGTTCTGGGTGGTCCTTAAAGAATTCGCAAGTAGGGTGGTTAGGCTCGACGCAGATAATAGGGTGTAGGGAAACGGCGGGACGCACACGCGGTAATGATAAACCCGGCGCGGAGACCAATTTGGCAACGTTACCGCAGCGGACGGCAGGAAAATGGTAAATAATATAAAAAGGTAGAACGTACCCCCACTTAATTGCAAAAAACAGATAAGTCCGAGCAGTAAATAAATAAATAAACAAATAAATAAACAAATAAATAAATAAATAAATAAACAAATGAGCAATAAACAAATAAATTGATTAAAAAACCAAAATAATAACGAGTAGTATAGGTACCCGAGGCAGAAGAAGAAGAGAGTATAATTCCCGAGCGTATAAAGTGTTTTAGACATAATTAATTTTGATTAAACTAAGTTAAATATCTTAGAGTAGGAGATTAGCAATTGTTTATTTTTGGTAAACTAAATGGCGTAAGACTAGGGAATTAAATTACATGTCTTAATTAGGGTAGCTATAAGTCGACCGCAAGGTCGCAACGGTAACCAGAACTGCAGCTCACGTCATTTTTATGGCGTTTATTTCGCGTTTTGCTATTGCTCTGTAGCTTCGAGCATTTCTCATGAACTAAACTCAAAACTTATGGGAGCCAGCTTGATATATGTTAAATTTATCGGGCGATATTAGCCCTAGCGTCAGCAAATTGATCGCGTCTAAACCCGATGTAGTACCGTCCAGGTGGAGCATCGGGGAAATGGCCGCAAATGAAGCGGCCCCTTACTCAAATTATAATGACACCCAACTTCTAAAGTCAGATATAAGTATTAAAAAGAGAAACGCTAGTAAATACCAATAAAAAAGTTTCACTGGCACCCATGCTTGGGGCTTGCCATATAGTTGATTTGAAATAATTCGTTACACTGGCTCACGACGTGGGGCTGGTGCTTTTAGTGCAGCAAAAGAAAATTCGTAACAATGTCATTCCTACTTTATCGACTCCCCCAGCTTTTATTAAAAAATTTGTTGACGATGTAATTTGTGCCGTACTTCAAATGAAGTTGATGATGTTTTAAACAGCTTTAACAAATATAACAAACGTATCCAATTTACATTGGAAATAGAACATAACAGCAGTATTCCATTTTTGGATACTAAAATAACAAGAAGTTTCAACAACAAGCTCCTACTGGACTTGTTCCAAAAACTTACCAGTTCAGGTAGGTACATTAACTATTATTCGGATCACAGTATAAATTACGATATAAATACGCTGTTATGTTTAAAAAACAGAATTACAAGAATTTCAGATCCTTCATTTCATAGGAAAAATTTCACACTTCTATCAAACACAATGGTAAACAATGGTTATCCGAAATCTCCCGTAAATAAATTGATATTTAGTTCGAGCAGCAATAAAAATGTCAAAAACCAGCAATCAACAAATAGTGTTGCCTATAAAAAGTTACCGATGATTAAGGGTTTAACCCCAAAATTAGTAAACATTTTAAAAAACGATGGCATGGTTATTTCAAAATATCATTTAGTCACGGTTGGCCAACTTTTTCAAACACAAAGATAAAACTCTATGCTACTTCGTTACAATATTGTGTATTCCATTCCTTGCCAAGGATGTGACAAAATTTACATAGGACAGTCATCACAATGGCTGCGATCAAGAATTGTGCAGCATAAGAGCGATTGCAAAATAAAAAAGAATTCGTGCGCATTAGCGTGTCACACAACTACTACTAACCATTATCCGGATTTTAATAATGTAAAAGTGTTGGATAAAGAAAATTCATACAAAAGTAGACTTTTCTGGAAATGGCTCATATAGTAAACAATGAAAAAGCTTTAAACTTCAAAACAGATACAAACAATTTGAACGCTGTGTGTATGTATTTACTCAAGTATAGGAAATCAAACAACATTAGATAACTACAGATAATCAACCATGCACTTCAAGAATGTTATCGTACTAATTATTTTAATAATCGTCATGTTTTAGTTCTCAATGGAATTTATATTTTAAAAGCCAAATTTTATTTTAATTTGTAACGTGTATTGTGATAGACGTGAATAGTTGTTTCTTGTACTTTTATCAAATGTTTTATTTAATTTATTTATTTTAAGTTTTAATGATAATTATCAAAGTCAAGATAGTATTTTAACTCCAGTTTTTGTAAGTAATATTTTAGAATTCTTATGTTAATGACAGTCACAGTTACTTTACAGCACCCTGAAGAAGATTTTAAATAAATCGAAAGCTCGGTAAAAAACAAATAAGAGTTTTATTACTAGAAGACCAAATAACCTGTTAGTATTAATTGTATACACTGCTGGTCGTCACTTTTAACTAATTGTTATATATATATATATATATATATATTTACGTCGCTTGAGATATTTTCTCTAAAATCGAAGCTGTGTGAAACATTAACTTATCGTAAATAATCCGAAAATGTGAACGGCATCCAGGAATTTAACAATAAGTCGTTGCGTATGAGCTTTCGTTCTTATCTCTAAATGCGTGAGATATCAATGCCTTTTCCAACAACGAAAAGCAGGAAATTTATAATGGAATGTTTCTGCCTCTTTGGATTCCAGCGATATGCCTTCTAAAGGAGCAAGATAAGTGCAAGAATATTAAATATGGATTTAGTGCGCTTGTAGATAAAAGCAACTAGGGCAACGTGCTTCTGATTTATGGAATACTTGCAGTAAGATTTTAAATTGTAGAGGCGCTCATGTCGAAAGTGTATAGATTATAGCATGAGATTACAATTAAACGATTAAAAGTAGTAACAGATGTGTTGTTTCTAACATCCAGAGCGTCATTTGGAACTTTAAAACGTTATAAATTTTGCATCCTTTATTTGATGTGTTATTTACTATTTTCCAAGCAGTAATTTTCAAAATATACTCAGGCGGTTATCCTCAATTGTGGAATATTTGTGAAAGGGATCAGTAACTTCGATTATTTTTTATTAGTAAATTTCATCGGTAGTGCATTGTTCCCGAATTTGTCTAAAGTACGTATTACCAACTACTAATAAGTGTTCTACTGAATTTAGTTTTTAAATAGAACGGTTTCATGACTGCAAGTGATTAATTTACATATGATTTTTTTCTGCTTATACAGAAACAGTAGCATTGTTATTAAATCTGCAAGTACGTGTACGTGATCTAAATGTATAAAAATTACCATGCTCAAATTGTGTAATTAAAGTGTTATATTTCGTAATGTGCGGTCAACAGTTGAAAAGTTTACTCCAATGACTTTAACCAGTAGTTTCCTGTTGCATACTTGTGGTCCGTATATTCACAAACCTTTATGCTAAATATGGTACTTAATTAATAAATTAATTTTTTAAGGCGTAACAAGTCACTGCAGCTATTTCAATATTTCCATTAAATTATTCTCGAAATATTGTTATTAAATCTGCAAGTAGTCATACTTGATATAAATGCACACAAGTTTCTGTTTTGTAATTCCGTTGAATTGCTCTCAACTCCAAATCAATCCCTCGGCAGGTAGTCTGTACTATATAATTTCATTTAATTGTGTTAAGTTTCAAACATAATCGAGACCTATGCATTGGATGTCTATGGTTGTACTAGTACAATAAGTACTTCTTTTCGGTTAAAATGTGCTGAGAAAGTGGGAGCAGGTAGTGTTGGGTTTAAGCGTCCGCGCGATGAAAGAATAGGGTAAGAGGGAGGTGAGTTTTGGTGGTGGTGATTAAACGTATAAAGTACTCGAGGTTCTGTAACGCTATTTCCCTAATTAAGCATCATCATCATAATTAGGTCTTCCGTCCTGGAACTGGTTAGACGCGTACTACCATTGTTTCCTATTCTGAACTAACCTACACATTTCCCTGAAATTTGCACAGTCTGCATCTATAACTATCTGATCTAGGTCTACATCTACCTCTTTTTTCCTATCTCCGCTTGTAATATATCCCATACTATTCCCCAAAATGCCTTAGAACGTATTCCGCCCTTCTATTTCTCTTTTTCCCTAGATATCCTTGTTTCCCTACTGTTTCTATAACTTATTTGTTATTATCTTTGTGTGTCCATGCTATCGTCCTCATACATCTGAAGCACAGCATTTCAAAAGGCTGCTACCGTTTTTCTGTCTGCGTTTCAGACTGCCCGTATTTCATAGGCATACTGTGCTGTGCTCCACACATATGCTTTCAACAATTTTCTTCTTGTTCTGTTTGTTGTCTTTCCTCACAGGCGCTGTTCTTTCTTGTTAGATGCAGTTCAATTACCTTCTATTGTTTTACAATTATATACCCTATTTCTCCGACCTTCAGTGGTTGTGAAGGGAGGGCGGCTCCGTGGCGTAGTGGTATGTGTGTGACTACTACGCCCAAGGTCCCGGGTTCGAATCCCGACACGGTCCGCTTGAAAAATGTTAGGCGAGCATTTTCACAAAATACACCCTCGTTCGGATGAGAGGTAAATGGAGGTCCCGTGTGAATGTTGTCACGCACGTTAAAGATCCCTACCTTGCTTGGAACAGCAAGGATTCGGCAAAATTCTAAATTTTCCAGGTAAAAAAAACTCGCTTCCTGGCCAATGTAGTACCTTCGGGTGGAGCATTGGAAAATTACATGACAGGTTGAGAAAGGAGGTAAGCAGCCTGTGGCTGCCAGGTTCACCCAACACTTAACCATATACCGATTTAATATATTTTCCAATATATCTTTTCGCACAGTCATCATTAGTTGCAGATATTTCGCAACCACCAACTAGTTGTTTATACTAATCATCAGATTTATCTGCGCTTATTTTTTCGTCATTAGGTTTTCCGTCTCAAAACTGGTTGAACACGTACCTGCACTTATTTATATTCTGAGCTAGCCTACCTAGTTCCCTGAAATTCTCACACAACATGTGTATACAGCTCGTTCCCCTTCTATTGTTTTCTAATTTTATGCCCTATTTCACCGAGATTCAGTGAAGGGGGTTAAGCAACCTGTGGCTACCCCCAACACTTAGACATTTGCCGAAGTAATGGTTTTCCAGTAAATCCTTTCACACACTTAACATTATTCGAGAATATTGCCCAACCAATTCTTGTAGTTACTTATAATAATCATCATGTTTAAGCAGTTATTTTTTCGTCATTAGTTTATCCATCTTGGGATTGGTTGGATGCATACCTCCATTGATTTCTATTCTGGGCTAGCCTACACATCTTCCTGAAACCCCTACAGCCTACATCTTTTACTATCTGTGTGCAGTAGTCTAACCTAGGTCTGCCTCTTCTTCTCTTTTTTCCTATCTCTGCTTCTAATATATTCCGCACTATTCCCTCATGCCGTAGTATGTGGCCTATCATCATATCTCTCCTCTTTTTTACCATTTTCCACATATTTCTTTCTTCCCCTACCATTTTTAGTACCTCTTCGTTCTTAACTTTGTGTGTCCATGATATCTTCATCATACGTCTGTAGCACCACATTTCAAAAGCTTCTACCTTTTTCTTGTCCGCTTCTCCTATTGTCCAGGCTTCACAGCCGTACAGTGCTGTGCTCCACACATATGTTTTAAGCAATCTTTTCCTTGTTTCTATGTTTGTGGTCTTTGAGCACAGTAGTTGCTTTTTCTTGTTAAATGTAGCACGACCTTGTGCTAATCTTTGTTATATATCTTTTGTGCTTTTCCCATCTTGCGTTATTTGGCTTCCTAGGTAGCAGAAATCCTTAACCTCTTGTAAGTTCGTGTTACATACTTGTATTCTTGTCTTTGATTTATTTTCCCCACCTTTGCATACTAGAACTTTAGTTTTAGTTTTGTTAATTTTCATACCGTATCCCTCTGTTAGAACAGTTTCCATTTCATTAAGAGCAGCTTCTAACTCTTCTTGCTAGATGCTAATACCGCTATATCATCTGCAAATCTAAGCATATCAATTTTTTGTCCCTGCATAGTAATTCCAAATGTCTTTCTGCATTTGACCTTATTCATTGCCTCTTCTATGTACAAGTTAAAAATCAATGGAGATAGGGCACATCCCTGTCTCACCCCTTTCCTAATGTTTACTTCTCTACGTTCCTGCTCTAATTCTAATTCCAATCTTTTTGAGTATTTCAAACATTTTTTTCCATTTTACATTGTCAAATGCTTTTTCCAGATTTACAAATTCTATATACACGCTTTCCCCTTTTTCTATTGTTTTCTCCATTATCACTCTCAGAGCTAAAATAGCCTCCCGTGTTTTCTTGTTTCGCCTAAACCCAAATTGGTCTTCTTCTAGTATTTCTTCCGCCCGTTTTTCCATTCGTCTTTGCACAATTCTAGTTAATATTTTTGACACGTGTGCTGTCAAACTTATTGTTCGAAAATTGTCACATCTATCCGCACCTTTCTTTTTTGGTATAGTTACTATGATGCTACGTTTGAGATCTTTGGGTATCTCGCCTGTCTCATACACATAGCTTACAAGTTGGAAGAGATGTTCTGTTACTGCTTGTCCAGCGGCTTTTAGAGTTTCTGCTTGCACCTTATCTGTATCCGACGCCTTACCATTTTTTGGACTCTTTATTGCTAATTCAAACTCATCTCTATGTATAGGATATCCCAAGTCATAATTTTCAATGTCTGATTCCTGTTCTAATGCAGTTAGTTCCTCTCCTGCATATAAATTCCCTATATATTCTTGCCATCTACCCACTTTCTCTACATTTTCTATGATGACGTTTCCTTGTGCGTCCCTTATATTTTTGCTATACGGTTTTATATCCCTAAAATTCATTCTAATTAATTTGTATGCTTCGTCTGTCTTTCCTATTTCCATCTTCGTTTGTACCTCTTTGAACTTTTCATCAATCCATTGTTCTTTAGCTTTCCTGCATTTTCGAATAATTTCCCATATTATGGCTTTGTATCTCTGTTTTCCTGTTTCGTCTGATTTATTTTTGAATTTTCGTCTTTCTTCTATTAAATTCAGGATATCCTTTGTTATCCATGGTTTCTTTTTTTTTTGTGTATACCCAAGAATATCTCTGGCCGCCATGTCTAGGCTGGATTTAATGTTATTTCATTCTGTTTCTACTTCCTTAGTATCAGATATTTTTCCGATATCTTTGAGCAATTCATTTGACTTTTTTTCGAATCTTTATTGAATATCTTTATCTTTTAGTTTCTCTAAGTCCAAGTGCCTTTTTCCGTTTCTTTTTTTCACATTCTTAAATTTAAGTGCGGCCTTCATAATGTTGTGGTCAGTATCTATATCAGCTTCTGGGTAGCTTCTACAGTCTTTTACTTGATTTCTAAACCGTTGTCTAACAAGAATGTAATCTATTTGATATCTTCCTATATCTCCTGGCATCTTCCACGTATATCGTCTTCTAGCATAATGTTGAAATAACGTGTTTGTGATGATTAAATTGTTCTTGTCGCAAAATTCTATCAGCCTATTTCCCCTGTCGTTTCTCGTGCCTAAACCAAATAAACCTACTACCGCTCCTTCTCTACCACGGCATTAAAATCCCCCGTAATTATTAAGTTTTCATGTCCTTTTACGTATCTTAATATGTCTTTGATATCTTTGTAGATGGCTTCTACCTCTTCGTCACTGTAGCTAGAGGTGGGCATGTATACTTGTATTATTACTGTGTTTACCGGTTTAGATTCTAATCTAACCATGAGTACTCTTTCGTTCTTTTGTAAGTAATTTTCTACACAGTATCCTATTTTTTTCCGCATAACTATCCCCACACCCAAATTTCCTTCCTCTGCCCCTGTATAAATTACCCTGAAGTCTCCACTCCAAAAATCCCCCGCCTCTGGCCACCGAACTTCGCTAATCCCTACTATGTCTAGTGATAACCTATTCATTTCGATTTTTAGGTTCTCTAGCTTACCTACTTGGTTCATACTTCTAACATTCCACGCTCCGACTCGCAGAATGTTCCTGACTCTCATTTTTAACTTTCCGATCGCATCCTCCAAAGTAGTCCCCTCCCGGAGATCCGAATGGGGGTCTATTTTAACTCCGGAATCTTTTACCCCAGAGAATGCCATCATGTTTGTAACAATTTAAGTACGCTGTGTACTTGGGAAGGCGGCTCCGTGGCGTAGTGGTATGTGTGTGACTACTACGCCCTAGGTCCCGGGTTCGAATCCCGACACGGTCCGCTTGAAAAATGTTAGGCGAGCATTTTTCGCAAAAATACACCCTCGTTCGGATGAGAGGTAAAATGGAGGTCCCGTGTGTGAGTGTTGTCACGCACGTTAAAGATCCCTACCTTGCTTGAAACAGCAAGGATTCGGCAAAATTCAAAAATTTTCCAGGTAAAAAAAAACTCGCTTCCTGGCCAATGTAGTACCTTCGGGTGGAGCATTGGAAAAAAAAAATAAATCACATGTAATGTGTACTTGGGAGATAATGTGGTGGTTTCCCGTTGCCTTCCACATCGCGGTATTGTGTCTTAGACTGCCATACCGACCCCTATGGTCTCTGCCAATCTAAGTACCGAAAGAGCCGCTGCCCTCTTTCGGGGACCTGTCTTAGTCTGGTTCCTCACTAACGACCCTACTACTTTGGTTGGACCTGTAGTTTGGCTCTTTAGCTCATTAGAACACGCAAGCCATTTCACCTGTTCTAGTAATTTAGAACTTCGGCAAGGTGCAGGTCTATTCGAAATGCACTTTTATATAGAAGGGCATTTATTAATTTAAGTTAGTTAAACTGAATTTTATAGCGAAACTGTTCTTAAAATTTTATAGAAGCTTGAATAGTTTACAGTAAAAGGGCTAGTAATTACAATATTAAAGTAAAATACTGAAATTAACAGAGGAAGTATGCAGTACATTTTTTTTGCAACCATAAACTAAGTGGATTTCACATGCTGCATATCAAATTAGAAAAATGTCGACATTTTTCATAAATAATGATCCTACCAACTTGTATTCGTAAACATTCACACGAATTACAAAACAACGAAATCATTGTAAATTACTCAAATATTAAATGGACAAAGTAAAAATATCAATAGTTATTCTCACTGACCGAAACACCGTTGACTTCGGCCGGAAGACAGTTCAAGTCCTACAAACCCTGTGAACAAGGAAATCGCGTAAACCCCAGGGAACATTATATCTTATAGGACCGTCGAATCATTATAGACGGGATTAAATCAATCGATCATTCATGCATTTCAAGCAACTAGCGCCTAGCAAGTATCAGGTTTAAGTAATTCGTAGTGACGGTAATTTTAAAAATTTGGCTTGGTTAGTGAAACTTCTCTCGAATGTGATCGCGGCCGCAGAATTAAACAGATCTCCGTTACCAGTGAAATTGGTCCGGTAGTGGATGCTTTCTTCAACACCTGTTGGATTGGAGGATTATTTACATAATTGTTGGTTTGCACGACAAGGTCGCTCGAACACAATAAATACAATCTTTAAGTCATAGGATTTTTCCACCTGGTACATATTTTAGACTATTATTTTATATTTGATTACAGATAACAATTTTTTTATTAAGAGGACTTGCACGTTGGTGCACGCTTGATTTAAAGCGACTTGTTACCAGAAAACCCACCACAATTGTAAATACATAAACTTAAAGTGTCCATTTAATTTGGTTGGATACTTATAATTAATAAAATTACTTACCACATATGCTCAACCTATGTAATGCATACTTAATTTTTCAAATAAGGTTTTCATATTGTCATACTCTTTCTTCATATGTACTGCGTGGGAAATATGTACAGAGGGGTACGAATTTCCACTGAATAGGAGAACTCTCTTTAGTGAAGAGTAGCTACATTAATAAATAGTCTCCACTAATTAGTTTTGCATTTACATCCTAATGAGCCCTTTGTCCAGAAATATTTACACAGTACACTAACTGATCGCTCGATGAAAAAAAAATAAGAAAATCGTGTTCACGTCTCCGATATGTGGAAATATGCGTACCATTCTGTAATCGATTCCAACCTTACAGCCTGGATCCCAACAGTTCAGTTTCAGCTTTAGACAAATTTAAATCACGTACTAAGTCGTGAAATTCGTTTTGTGGATGTAAATGTTGGGAACCTATATCAAATGGTTGGAAATCGAGATGCGTGTCTTCTTCCATAAGTTCAACAATATTATCTTCACCAACATTCATATCATCGTCAAGTGTATATGATTCTGGACGTTTGAAGACAGATAACTTCTGGCTGTGAAGAACTGGCCTGAGAACGATTGCAGGTTTGGGTACTGTACAGTATGCGTTGACTTAGTAGTATGCATTAACTTAGGGGTACCATTGAGCCATCTTCTTATATTCACAGCACAGGTTGCGCTAATGATATGCGGCGCCCAAGGTCTACTCTAATCTCCTAGTTTGGATCTAGAATAAAGCTCGTATGCTTTTTTGATTAGCGTAGTTATTCATTATCATAAACTCGCGACATGCTTAACAAAACGTAATTGTTTGATTTACATACTTTCGCGACATTCTATAAAGTCTATCAGCAACATAGCTGTACAGTAAAATATTATTTCATTATTTATATTTTATATCTATTTATAGACGCGTTTAGTATAACAATTACTGCACGTCCTGTCTGCGGTGCTTATACATCTTAAGCTGGCCTCTCCAACGATGTCTAGATTCTTCGTCAGACATTATGATGCTGTTTCCAATCCACTGATGAGTCACCCGCCGGATCACGTTTGTTACAATATGTTGTACAATGTAAACTGTCTTTAACGAATATCTTGGTATCTGAGAACCATTACCGTGCCCCCTTTTCGAAAATGGTAACAATGTATGCATTCCCAAATTGTACCTGAAATGTACCCTTGTCCTTCGAAGCTAGTATGAAAATCATTAGGAGTGGCTGGGGTAATGATAGTCCCTCAAATGTTTAGATTTTCAAAAAATTGATCTTAATGTAATGTTCCCGAATTTTACCCTAATGTACTGTCAATAATTCAAAATGTACCACTTTCCTGAGTATGTTATTATAGAAAATGTTATTGGGAATGAACTAAAGTAGGTTATAGAACTATTTTAATTTTCCGAATTTGGGAAGCTTTATAATTATATATAATCCCAATTGGTAACTATCAACTAACTTTCTTTTTTGTATATTGTAGCTATCTTTTCTTACATCTTTCATAATTTCGGCTACATATTTGAGTTTGCCTTCCTCAACAGATTTTCCCTTCTGCTCTGCCATCTATCATTATCCTAGCTTTCTATTGCTGCATTGTTTATTACATTTCATAATTCTTAATACAGTTGATTTTCATGCCTAAATCTCTATCTAATATCCCGTGCATTTTCTTTAGTACGATTTCTAACTTTTTATCTGTTTCTACTGATACTGCTATATCACCCACATACCTTAGCATTTGCATTTTCAATTACTGTCCCCACCTGTTTTATCTCCTTTCTGTTTCCTATAAAATCGTATACAGAGGCCAATGTACTCTACTACGTTGTCAAAAACCATGGCCATATCTATAAACCCTATTACTGTTAAAAGAAAGTATAAGAGTATGGAAAACTACTCTAGTAGGTACTCCCTATATGTTTGTTGTGGTTTGTTTAACATTTTTTTTAATCTTCTTTGGGAATTAAATCACACTAATAGGGTTTTCTATAGATATGACCAAGGGCGTAGTATTACTACCCTCCATAAATAATAAAACTGCAGTATTTATTATAAAAGTTTTATTTAATATATAATGTGAAAATGATAATTATGCAGAAAATGCAATCACTTGGCATGGGATTCGTGGTGTGGGTTTAGAAATGCATATATTTTTCGATGTTTGCAAGTCATCAAACATTTGCCAAATGTTTTCAGAACTACACCAACAGTGTGCAATATAATGTCCCATTGCAGTAGGTTCACTACTTTTAGGACCAAGAAACTTAACTATACCTCGTAGTGTGTAGCTTTTATTTTCCAATTCAATTTTCGGCGGTACGTCACCAAGTGTGTAAATCATGGCGCGATGGCCTTTAAAACTTGGCGTAAACAATTCGACAACAATGTGGTGGAAAAATTGTAATTTCCTATGCAATATCCATAGAAGTACAATTATCATTATCGCATTTTTCTTGATCTTTTTTGGGAATTAAACCACTCATAGTTGTTAAAATCGTCTTTATTTACGTTTCGATCCATAATCTAGGATTTTTTTTGACAACGATCCTATGTCATGGATCGAAACGTGAATAAAGACGATTTTAACAACTATGAGTGGTTTAATTTCCAAAGAAGATCAAGAAAAATACAAAACGAACCACAACAAACATATAGAATGTAATTATCATTATCGCACTTTTGCTCTGGTAAACTACTGCATTCTGAACCGAATCCAACACCCCAAAACATTCTCTGATGACAAATTTGCTACGATAGTTGTTCTTTTACAAACCCATTCGTGGTTACATGTGTTGCATGTCATAACCTGAATTACAGTTGGAAAACTTTTGAACAACTGACGGTTAAATAATCCACAGTAGTCTGTGTATCGACGGTAAAAGTATATCTATTCAATTGAGGAGCTAGTTTGAAAATCTTACTTAGAATTATTCTATGTTTTTTATAGCTTTGAACTGTTACAGTGTCACGAATAAGATTAGAAACAACTTCAAATAAAAGCGAAGAAGGTTTATTTGGTTCAAAATTCTGTATAACTTGCACTATCTGCATATGCCATACAAAATATCTGAACTATCGAGTCAAATGCACATGTGTGTGTAAATGTGTAAAACTTACGATTTATGTCAGTGTTGCACAAGCTACTATTTCCATTTTTAAGGATTCCAATTACGGGAGACTTTGTTTTTTCATGTAAGGTTAAGCCCTGAAGACACAGGATTCTTTTGTAAATAGATTTTTTTTCTGTGTCTTCATTTGAATGCCCAACCCTCTCCAGTTTTCGACCTCTGTACATTGAACAGCAGTGTCATCGCTAAAGTAACTTTGCGGGGTTGTTTTCTGCAGTTGGTTGTTTAGCTATTTCTATGCTCTACGCTGTGGACTTCGAAAGACGAGAATCATCTAAATTTGCTTTTATATATTTTATAACGAAATCGTCTAGTGTTAATGGAAGAGTCTTATGATGAAAAGTTCTAGTTTTATCTGATTAAAGACGCTTTCAACTGAGGCACTGGCGACAGTTGGACTTCCATATTTAGATAGAGGTGGCATAATGCCAAACTACGAGGGTAAGGTGAAAAGTTCTTGGCCTACAATGAAAGACTGCAATTTTCAGTAAAAAAAAAGATTGTATTTTTCGACATAATCCCCCTTAACTTCAACACACTTTGTCCAGTGTTTCTCCAACATCAGTGTTCCTTCCCGGAAGTGAGAGTCTGGAAGGCTGTGAAAATATTCGTCTACGGTGCTCTCAACTTCTTCATTGGACTTGAAGCGTTTCCCAGAAACAAATTTCTTCAAGTTTGGCAACAGATAGAAGTCTGAGCGCCCAATTAGGGGAATAAGGGGGATGGCCAAGCTAATCGTACCCTAAGTCCGTCAATTTTCTCATCACCAACGCACCCTTGTGTGCAGGTGCGTTGTCTTGGTGAAAGATGATTTTTTTTCCTCTTCAAGCTAGGCCTCTTCTCGCAAATTTTGGCATCCAGCTAGTCAAGAAGGGTAGAGTAATATTGGCCTGTAATTGTTCTGCCTTTTTCAAGGTAATCTATTAACAGGATCTCTTTCGCATCCCAAAACACGCTGGCCTTTTTGGCAGATGCAGGACTTCGCTTTCTTTGGCGCTGAACAACCGGCTTCCACCCACTTCTTTGACTGCTGTTTCGTTTCTGGCGTGTAATGGTGGACCCATGTCTCATCCATAGTGACAATTCGCCATACAAAATCGCTCGGCTCCTTATTGAACCGGACCAAACATTGCTGCGAAACTCGTTTTCGCATTTGCTTTTGATCGGCATTCAGTAAATGCGGCACCCTTCTTGCGCAGAGTTTTCGCATCTCTAACTCTTTGTCTAAGATGTTTCGCACGCTTTCGTCCGATATCCATACAGCCTCAGCTATCTCCTGCACTTTCACTCGCCTATTATCCAACACGATATCATGAACTTTTTCGATCGTTTTCGGTGTGGTTGCGGTTTTTGGTCGTCCTTCACGTGGGTCATCTTCGAGAGACGTGCGACCACATTTAAATTCAGCTGCCCACTTTTTAACGGTAGCCAGGGAGGGGCAGAGTCTCCGTAAACTTTTGTCAACTTTGGATGAATTTCCTGAGGGGTTAATCCGTCCAAAACGTAGAATTTTATGACCGCACGATATTCAAGTTTATCCATCTTAAGGAAACACGCATAAAACGTCTGCTTGAAAAAAATTCGGGTAAACAAACTACTTGAGATAGCAAGTTGAAACTTGCCAAACGAACTAATGACATTTTCACGCAGGCGGGAAGCACAAATTTTTGCTGATTAGAACGCCATCTCTGTGTCAGGCCGAGAACTTTTCACCTTGCGTTCGTAAAATGGAAGTAAACTGCAGAAGTTAAACAATTTTGAAGTTATATTTAGACAATAATGCAGATTTCCATTATCTCCTTCGTTTTGGGAACAAGATGCTTCGGCTACAACTACATCAAAATAAAATGGTTGAGGTGGTATATCGCTAGTCGTATCTTTGTCTTCAGTGTCAGCAAGGTCATCAGTTGAATCTGAGCGTGTTTCAGTTTTTTCATGCAACTGCATATTTTCTAATTCGCTGAGATGACCAGCTATTCGAGTTTGCAAACGTTACTTGGCGTTTTAGCATGGATTTTTCAACTCTATAATGATATTTTCTTCGTTTAAATACAAGGAAATTCTAAAGATTTTACGCAACAGTAACGTCAAGTCTTCTTAGTTTGTATGAGAAATAAGTAGACCAATCGAATGCATATAGAGTTGTTTAAATTTTGGATGGGTAGTATCTTTAAAACATGGCTACTTCTTACAAGATGCATGACATGACAAACATCGTTACGAATGGTACATTATGGTACTTCCGTATTTTTTTCGCAGAGGGCTTCGTAACATGCTTTGAATTGTGGAAAACTGAGTGAATGATTTAATTACATCAATTGTTAAAGCCAATGACTGATCAGTAATTACAATTTTGTGTGGTTTAACTTTCTGGCGTATTTCTTTAGAAAGAAAACGACTAATCAAGGTATTATCGTGCCGTTTAGATAACATTTGAGCTACAGAGAATTGCGACATATTTTGGTTATCATTATCATCATTAGGTCTTCAGTCCTGGAACTGGTTAGACACGTACCCTCATTGTTTCCTATTTTGAACTAACCTTCACATTTTCCTGAAATTTGCACAGTATGCATCTATCTCTATCAACATGCGAAAGTCTGATCTTGGTCTACCTTTACATCCTCTTTCCTCCCTCTGCTTGTAATATATCCCGTACTATTCCCCAAAAATGCCTTAGAGCGTATCCTGCCCTTCTATATTTCCTTTTCTTTTGTTTTCCATCTTTATTCCTCTACTATTTTTATTATATATTTATTATTAACTTTGTCTGTCCATGCCACAATACTCATACATTTGGAGCACAACATTTCAGAAGTCTTCTATCTATTTCTGTCTGCTTTTCCTACTGTCCCTATTTCATAGACGTACTGTGCTGTGCTCCACACATTTGACTTGAGCAATTTTCTTCTTGTTTCTATGTTTGTTGTTTTTGAACGTAGTTGCTGATCTTTCTTGTTGGATGCATTTCGGTCACCTTCTATTGTTTTACAGTTATATACACTATTTCCCCGATATTCAGTGGTATATGAAGGGGGACGGCTCCGTGGCGTAGTTGGTAAGTGTGTGACTACTACGCCCAAGGTCCTAGGTTTAAATCTTGACACGGTCCGCTTGAAACATGTTAGGCGAGCATTTTTCACAAAAATACACCCCCGTTCGGATGAGAGGCAAATTGGAGGTCCCGTGTGTGAGTGTTGTCACACACGTTAAAGATCCCTACCTTGCTTGGAACAGCAAGGGTTCGGCAAAATTCCAAATTTTCGAGGTAAAGAAACTCGCTTCCTGGGCAATGCCGTACCTTCGGATGGTGCATTGGAAAGTCACATGTAAGGCCAAGGATCCCCCAACACATAGACATTTGCCGTAATAATAGTTTTCCAGTAAATTTTTTCGCACAATTAACCTTAGTTGAGAATATTGCAAGACCAATACCTTTAGTTGTTTATATTAATCATCATGTTTAAGCACCGTTATTTTTTTCGTCATTAATTTTTCCATGTTGGGACTGGTTGGTTGCAAACCTCCATTAATTTCTATTTTGAGCTAGCCTACACATTTCCCTGAAATTCCTACAGCCTACATATTTCGCCATCTGTGTGCAATAGTCTAACCTAGGTCTACCTTTACCTTTCTTTTTCCTATCTTTGTTTCTAATATATTCCGCACTATTTCCTCTTAGTATGTGACCTATCATCCTATCTCTCCTATCTTTTACTGTTTTCCACATATTTCTTTTTTCCCTACTATTTCCAGTACCTCTTTGTTCTTAACCTTGTCCATCATACGTCTGTATCACCACATTTTTTGTCTGCTTTTCCTACCATCCAGACCTCACAGCCATACAGTATTGTGCTCCACACATACGTTTTAAGCAATCTTTTTCTTGTTTCTATGTTTGTTGTCGTTGAACACAGTAGTTGCTTTTTTTTGTTACATGTAGCACGACCTTGTGCTAATCTTTGTTTTATATCTTTTTTGCTTTTCCCATCTTGCGTTATTTGGCTTCCTAGGTAGCACAAATCCTTAACCTCTTGTAAGTTCTCGTTACCTATCTGAATTCTTGTTTTTGATTTATTTTCTTCTCTTTTGCATATTAGAACTTTAGTTTTATTTTGTTAATTTTCATACCGTATCTCTCTGTTAGAACTGTTTCCTTTTTATTTAGAGCAGCTTCTAACTCTTCTTTCCTAGATATTAATACCGCTATGTCATCTGCAAATCTAAGCATATCAATCTATTGTCCCTGCATACTTATTTCAAATGTTTTCCTGCATTTGACAGTATTCATTGCCTTTTTAATGTACAAGTTAAAAATTAACGGGGATAAGGCACATCACTGCCTCACGTCTTTTTCTCATATCTACTTCTGTACTTTCCTGCTATAAATCTATTACTGCTGTTTGCTCTTTGTATAAGCTATGTACTATCCGTCTATCCTTAAAACTCATTCGAATCTCTGAGTTTTTCGAAAAACATTTTATCTTACATTGTCGAATGGTTTTTCCAGATCTACAAACCCTATATACACGCTTATCCCTTTTTTTATTGTTTTCTCCATTACCTCCCTCAGAGCTAAAATAGCATCTCGTGTTCTCATGTTTCCTCTAAACCTAAATTTATCTTTTCCTAGTATTCTTTAGCTCGTTTTTCCATTCGTCTTTGTACAATACTAGTTAATATTTTTGAAATGTGCGCTGTCGAACTTATTGTTCACTATGATGTTACGTTTGAAATCTTTGGGTATATCGCCTGTCTCATACATATAGCTTACAAGTTGGAAGAGACGTTCTGTTACTGCTTATCCAGCGGCTTTTAGAGTTTTTGCTTTCACCTTATCTGTACCCGGCGCCTTACCATTTTTCAGACCCTTTAATACTAGTTTAAACTCATCTCCAAGTATAGGATATCCCAAGTCATCATTTTCATGTCTGATTCCTGTTCTAATGCTGTTAGTTCCTCCCTTGCATATAAATTTCCTATATATTTTTGTCATCTACCCACCCTCTCTACATTTTCTATAATGACTTTTCCTCCTGCGACCCTTATATTTTTGCTATATTGTTTAATGTCTTTAAAATTCATTCCAGTTAGTTTGTATGCTTCGTCTGTCTTTTTTATTTCCATCTTAGTTTATACCTCTTTGCACTTTTAATCAATCCATTGTTCTTTAGCTTTTTTTGTATTTGCGAATAATTTCTCATTGTATGGCTTTGTATCCCTGTTTTCTGTTTCGTCTGATCTATTTTTGTATTTTCGTCTTTCTTCTATAAAATTCAGTATATCCTTTGTTGTCCACGGCTTCTTATTCTCTTTTTTTGTATACCCCAGAATATCTCTGGCCGCCATGTCTAAGCAGGATTTAATGTTATTCTCTTCTGTTTCTACTTCCTTAGTAGCAGAAATTTTCCCGATATCTTTCAGCAATTCATTGACGTTCAAATCTTTGGTGGATATCTTTATCTTTTAGTTTCTCAAAGTCAAAGTACATTTTCCGTTTCTTTTTCAAACTTTTAAGTTTGAGAGCGGCCTTCATAATTACGATGTTGTGATCAGTGTTTATATCAACTTCTGGATTTTTCTACACCTTTTTACTTGATTCCTAAACCGTTGTCTAACAAGAACGTAATCTATTTGATACCTTCTATATCTCTTGGCATCTTCCATGTGTATCGCCTTCTAGCATGATGTTGAAATAATGTGTTTGTGATGGTTAAATTGTTCTTGTCGCAAAATTCTACAGGCCTATTTTTCCCGTCATTTCTCGTGCCTAAACCAAATAAACGTACTACCGCTCCTGCCACACCCTTTTCTAACACTGCATTAAAATCCTCCGTAATTATAAATATTCATGTCCGTTTACGTATCTTAGTATGTCTTCGGTATCCTTGTAGATCGCCTCTACCTCTTCCTCATTGTAGCTTGAGATGGGCACGTTTACTTGTATTATTACTGTATTTACCGATTTAAATTCTAATCTAACCATGAATACTCTTTTGTTTTTTTGTAAGTAATTTTCTATACGTCGTTTTATTTCTTTTCGCATAACTATTCCAACACCCGAATTTCCTTCCTCTGATCCTGTATGTATTACCCTGAAGTCTCCACTCCAAAAATCCTTCGCCTCTGGCCAACGAACTTCCCTAATCCCTACTAAGTCTAGTGGTAACCTATCCATTTCAATTTTAAGGTTCTCTAGGTTACCTACTTGCTTCATACTTCCGACATTCCACGCTCCGACTCGCAGAGTGTTTACGACTCTTTTTTTGTACTTTCGGATCACACCCCCAAAGCAGTCCCCTCCGGGAGATGCGAATGGGAAACTATTTTACCTCCGGAATCTTTTACCCCAGAGGATGCCACCATCATAATTGCAATTTAAGTACGCTGTGTACTTGGGAGGTAATGTGGTGGCCTCCCGTTGCCTACCACATCGTAGTAGTGTGTCTTAGAATGCCATACTGACCGCTATGGTCTATGCTACTCTAAGTACCAAAAAACCGCTGTCCTTTCGGGGACCTGTTTTTGTCCGGTTCTTCACTAAAGACCCCACTAATTTGGTTAAACCTATACTTTGACTCTTTAGCTCATTGAAACGCGCAAGCCGTTCCACCTGTTCTAGTATTTTAGAGCTTCTTCAAGGTGCAGATCCGTTCAGAATGGTTTTTGGTTATCGTAAATTACAATTTCGTATAAAAATATACGGTTCGTTTTTCGTCCTGAAAGCAAAGTAAACCTATGTACCAAACCACCTGTAGAATCAATAGATAATTGTGCGAAATCGGTAAATTTGCAATATGTTCCTTAGCTATTTATTTCTGAAATTCACCAATACTGTATATAAAATCTATCAAGTGCAATGTCGCGTATAACTTGATTTACAGTATTACTCTCTTTAACATTCCCATTGCCATTAGCGGGCCATTGTCTAAAAGTTTTTGCTTTTTACTCTACTTTTTGCTACCCTCAATACATTTGCACTAAGTATATAACGTGGTTCGCGTTCTACATGAGCCCTAACCTTATGGACTAGTGAACTACGGATATACGATCAGATTAGCCTTCTTTAAGCAGTTTCTTCGAAACGCTTTTGTGACGAATTCCAATTAGTTTACTCTTTTTTTGACCGCTGCACGCATCGAAGTTTCCAGCGTAGGCGCACTTTATTGTTACCGGACTATTAGATTGATAATCGGGCTCATCAAATACTTTATTCAGAAACTCCGATTTACAAGACGAACATGTACCGATGTTTGTTAGGAATATATTTCGTTCTGGAAGAATTTCGTTACGTTTGTGGGCTAAAGAACATGGAAGTCTAGTTGCTGCAAAAAAATTTTCGCGTGCTTTATCTGTCCATACAAATGGCGTGACTATAGTATATTCTCGAGCTCCATTCGCACCACTTTTTTGATAATTCACCTTTTTAACCATATCAGAAAATTCACACTGCCTAAAAACCAAATCAAAATTACGTATTTCCTCTACCGCAGTATTGGAAAAGTAGAATAGGTATCTTCGTACGAGCACAAAAAGTGCAATTTTTACATGTATTTTCTTATGGGAAAATTTAAGGTGCTTTTGCATTTTTTTGTACCAAGCATTGAAATCCCCATAAGGAGGATTTTAAAATCAATTCAGGTCACTTTTCAACCAACTCCTACGACGGAGGAGTCTATTACATTCAGTTTTTAAGAATAGGATAACACTAATATAAACTACTAAAAATTTTACAGTCCCAAAATATCCAAAATCTAAAATCTTGAAAATTAAGTTGGATAGAGTCATTTGGGTTACAAATGAGCACGAATCAGATCATTTCAAATCATATATAAAATTAAAAAATTTCATTAAAAATTGTTTCGTAAGTCCGAAATCAAAGCCGGCTTCTGCGAAAGATTAATAAGAACAATCAAAAACATGTTGCATAGAAGATTTTACTTCTTGGCTCACTATACTCAAAAGTAGGAGAATAGGTCGGTCCTGGGAGATAGGTCGGTCAATGAGAAAACCCATTAACAGTCGATTAGTGCTAATGGGTTTTATTGAGAAACTCCATTAAAAAGCGATTAGTGCTAATGGGGTTTTTAATGAGAAAACTCATTAAAAAACGATTAGTGACGCGGTGGGGTGGCGCTGTCCCAGGACCATGCAGTCCTCCTACTTTTGAGTATAGTGAACGAAGAAGTAAAATCTTCTATGCAACATGTTTTGATTGTTCTTATTAATCTTTCGCAGAAGCCGGCTTTGATTTCGGACTTATAAAAAAATTTTAATGAAATTTCTAAATTTGATATATGATTTGAAATAATCTGATTCGTGTTCATTTGTAACCCAAATAGCTTTGAATATTTTTAGTAGTTTATAGTAGTGTTATCCTATTCTTAAAAACTGAATGTAATAGACTCCTCCGTCGTGGGTGTTGGTTGAAAAGTGACCTGAATTGATCTTAAGATCCTCCTTATGGGGATTTCAATGCTTAGCACAAAAAAGTGCAAAACGGACCTTAAATTTTACATGTAAATACATGTAAAAATTGCACTTTTGTGCTTGTACTAAGGTACCTACTTTACTTGGAAAGCTTTGTTGATCCTGTTAGAGAACCAACTAAAAACTTGTCCAACGATATATTTAGCTGAGACAACACATTTTGTCTATTGTTTTTAACGTCTAAATAATATACTTCTCGATTGTTTGGTGATTCAATTCGTTCGTTATCCTACTCCAAATTTCACATGCTCGTCCTACCCCTGATATTGATAATGCATCGTAATTTGTGCTTTATACCTTGATAGCACTTCTAAAATTTCATTCCAGTCATCGCGTTTTCTGTTTGGTATGTTTTTATGTAGGTTTCAGGATATGAAATAAAAGCTAGAAATGTCAAAACTTAAGTATCACATATACCTCAGATATTGTTTTACACTATCCCAATTTAGGGCAAAATCTCCAACAGCGTACTACTACAATAAAATTAATCGGCGATAAAATTTTACCCCAAATGTAGAAAACTCCAATAGTATTTAAATATTTAAGTGTAGGTACTTGACCGATGCTGGTCTTCAAAAATACGCGAGTAGAGAATTAATAGGTATGTATAAAATTACTAAATCAATAAGGAGATCATTTTATAAACCTATAGCGGCAAAATACCAAATAGCCGCACTTAAAAACGTTTTATTACCGCGACTTGAGTTACTAGTAGCGTGCTGCTAGCTCAGTTAGTCAATAAATTTAAGAACATTAAAAGATGAGATAAAGAATACTATTAGACTGGTTGGATAGGGACTGTTATGTGATAAATTGACCCTAGTAACCTGAATGAAATTTTCCCTAAGAAACGTAACAGTAAATGTATGTACCATGTAGCTTTCAGCGGCGAGGAATAGATTCTATAAAAACAAATGCAAATTTTTTAGGGGTATATAAACTTTAGCACTTTCACTTACGCCTGAAAAGGCTTCTGAGCTTTCTGTCTAATGCAATTTGTTGAGCGCTAACCGACCTTAAGGTCAACCTCGCTAGACAATGGGAGGTCTAAGAGATGACGAAATGGTTATTTCTTTCTGCCGCACCGATTGAAGGAGCTTTGTGTACACTTTTTCCTAACCAACTAATTTAAAATAAGCACAAACAATAATAAAACTTCAAAACGTTTACCTAACCGATGTTAAACATGAATATCACAGTATTGAACAAACGCAGTCGACGCAAATAAACGAAACACTGTCCCTAATTGACAAATTTGCATTTATTTGAAATTAAAGGAACATCTTAAATGTATTCAATTATATTTTTGCAACCAATTTGACTGGTACATATAAATTTATGCCAATACAATTGTGGTTGTTTATATTAGAACTTTCTACTACATTACGCGTGTAATTAAGCGTGTAACAAAGTAAACAGTCTCAATATCAATAAATTTTATGTAAATAATGAAAGTTATATTAGCACAATATGTAGCACTTACAGCTTGTTGATTGAATACAAAGTACAATGTACTTCTTCGTGAAGGACAAACTGATGTCAGCATTTATTCAACTATCGTTGGCGGAATGGAATCACTCTATACAAACTTTTACAAAGTATCGGTACATTTATCGAATCCGCGACTTTAGGATTTGTTTCACTACAAACCCAAATCCTACGAATTACTTAATCTGTTCATCCGCCCGACGATTGTATTTGTTTCTTGACTAACCCAAGATAACAGTTTGTATTGAAAAATTTTAATTAATCCCTTCCATTCTGCTACGGCGATATTTATAAGTTATATTATTTCAGGGGCTTTAACCAAGTTTCCTTTACACGGTTTGTACGATTTCAACTCTCTTGAAGTTGAGGTCAAGGGTTTTTCCTTTTGCTGCATGAGAATATATGTATTCCCACAGTTTATATTTAATATCTACATGTGGATCACTGGGTGGGTCATACTATTTAAATTTTATACTATTTTTATGGGTTTCTGCGTGTTTTATTGATTTACAACGATTTCGGCGTCAGAAGGTTTACAAATATACTTCCTTAAGTTTAGTAATTTACAGAAGTGTGCAGTTTTGTATCTAATTTAATATGTCTACTGTGAAGTCTCGGTTTTAATTGATGACTGTAAAAGGATGTACTAGGTAGTTTATTAATTTTACTATTTTGCTATTATAATGAAATAGTCATGTTAGTAAGTGGTAAACCATTCAAGTTAAAATTTTAAGAAATTTTTCGCGAAAAAACTCGTTTTAAGTAACAAATTAATAAATGCTTTTTGATTTACAAACGTATGCTTAATTAATGCATTAGTGTTCAGGGCTCACTCGATGAAATGAAATACTGTTATTGCAAATAGCGTGGCTACAATTCAGGAATTAACAAATGCTCACGATTGACATAATGCTAACATCAACAAAAATCTCGATAAAAACACAAAGACAGGCTTCGAACTACCTAAGATATAGAAAATTGAACGGACTTTCGTATTTTTAAACAAATCTTATGCTTTTCTGGTTGAAAGCTATTCACAATTAAATAGATTAAAGTATATGTAGCATGCTGCTTAAGGTTCAAGTTAAATTATTCTCATTTAAAAAACGAGAGAACAGTAGGCTCGTTTAGGCAACATGAACCTAAGAACGCTTTACTTCTTGTTGTTAAACAGTCTCAACTACAACAACTTCCATAGTAGTACTAATGTCTTCAAACGGTATCTTAATAATCGCAGGATTTTTAAGATGAGAAATTTAGATTTGATAATAGTTTTAATGTACTTCGAAGAGTGCGCCACCAGCAGCCCTGTGCCCTATAATTTTGTGTACCACTGTGTAGCAAATTTATGGTTTAAAATTCTATTTCCTGACATTTTTTCTCCAAAAAGAATATACTTTGTAGATGTTGTTTTGAACAACCGTTTCTGAGATAATCGTATTTAAATATTTAATTGCATACTAACATTTATTATAGCCCTCCCCTTCCTTCACTTTTTATCCAGGCTTAGAACTTGTCCAGGAAATTTGGAACAGGTTAACAATAAAATTTTACACAACAAAGAGCTAATAATGATAAGAATGAAAGAATGAACTGGCAAGGAACAACAGAAATAATACACAAAGTCAATAACAAACAAAACAGCAAATTTGTATTAAATTATAGATTGCTCAATAAAACTCTAAATAAATGTTCAAAATAACCCCCGTTTTCATGTACACAAAGATTAATTCTTCGAAGATAATTGGACTGCACCCTTTGTATAATCTCGGCATCTAACTGTAAAATATCTATTGAATTTTGTATCCGTGTCCACAATTCCGTTTCGGTGTTTACAGTTCTAGAATATACCCTCTTTAAGTGTTGCCCATAAAAAGTAGTCAATTAGTGTTAAATCCGGTGAGCGAGGCGACCAATTTTCAGGAGCATTATTTTTCTGCCGATCCATCGATTATGAAAATTTCATTTAAGCGATTTCTGACGTTTAACGTGAAGTGTGGTGGTGCACCATCGTGCATGAACTACATAGTTTCTCTACTAGCCAGCGGAAGGTAATCAAATAAATTTTGTAAATTCACTAAATGTTGTAGGTAATTTACACCATTTGAACAAGGTGCTTAGATGAAAGGACCAATAATAAAACTGTCAATGATTCCTGCCTTCACCCTAATTTTAAATTCACGTTGATAATGCACAACCTTCACTGCATGCAGGCTTTCGTCAGCATAAATATGTTTATTATGTAAATTAGTAATGCTCCTTCTTGTAAAAAGCACTCATCATCATTAGGTCATCAGTCCTGGAACTGGTTAAACGCGTACCATCATCGTTTCCTATTCTGAACTAACCTACAGATTTCCCTGAAATTTGCAGAGTTTGCATCTATCACTATCTGATCTAGGTCTACATCTACCTCTTTTTTCCTATCTCTGCTTGTAATATATCCCATACTATTCCCCAAAAATGCCTTAGAACGTATAGCGCTCTTCTATTTCTCTTTTTCCCCAGATATCCTTGTTCCCCTACTATTTCTATAACCTATTTGTTATTATCTTTGTCTGTCCATGCTATCGTCTTTATACATCTAAAGCACAGCATTTCAAAAGGCTGCTACTATTTTTCTGTCAGCGTTTCAGACTGCCCATATTTCATAAGCATACTGTGCTGCGCTACACACATATGCTTTTAACAATTTTCTTCTTGTTCTATGTTTGTTGTCTTTCCTCATAGGCGCTGTTCTTTCTAGTTAGATGCAGTTCGGTCACCTTCTATTGTTTTATAGTTATATACCCTATTTTTCCGACATTCAGTGGTTGTGAAGGCGGGCGTCGCCGTGGATCAATGTAGTAAGCGTAAGACTACGGATCCCAAGGTCCCGGGTTCGAATCCCGACACGATCCGCTTGAAAAATGTTAGGCGAGCATTTTTCACAAAAATACACCCTCGTTCGGATGAGAGGTTAAATGGAGGTCCCGTGTGTGAGTGTTGTCACGCACGTTAAAGATCCCTAGCTTGCCTGGAACGGCAAGGGTTCGGCAAAATTCATAATATTCCAGGCAACAAAAAACTCGCCTTCTGGCCAATGTAGTACCTACGGGTGGAGCATTGGAAATGTAACTGAACGGTTGTGAAGGGAAGGCGTCGCCGTGGATCAATGTAGTAAGCATAAGACTACGGGTCCCAAGGTCCCGGGTTCAAATCCCGACACGGCCGACTGCTTGAAAAATGGCAGGCGAGCATTTTTCACAAATATTACGCCCTCGTTCGGATGAGAGGTTAAATGGAGGTCCCGTGTGTGAGTGTTGCCTCGCACGTTAAAGAAACCTACCTTGCCTGGAACGGCAAGGGTTCGGCAAAATTCTAAATTTCCAGGCAATAAAAAACTCGCCTCCTGGCCAATGTAGTACCTTCGGGTGGAGCATTGGAAATGTAAATGGACGGTTGTGAAGGGAGGTAAGCAGCCTGTGGCTGCCAAGTTCCCCCAACACTTAACCATTTACTGATTTAATATATTTTTCAATATATCTTTTCGCACAGTCAACATTAGTTGTAGATATTTTGCAACCAACAACTAGATGTTTATACTAATCATCAGATTTATCTGCGCTTATTTTTTCGTCCTTAACTTTTCCGTCTCAAAACTGGTTGGACACGTACCTGCACTTATTTATATTCTGAGCTAGCCTACATAGTTCCCTGAAATTCTCACACAGCATGTGTATACATCTCGTTCCCTTTCTATTGTGTTCTACTTGTATGCCCTATTTCACCGAGATTAAGTGAAGGGGGTTAAGCAACCTGTGGCTACCAAGATCCCCCCAACACTTAGACATTTGCCGAAATAATGGTTTTCCAGTAAATCCTTTCACACACTTAACATTATTCGAGAATATTGCTCAACCAATTCTTGTAGTTACTTATAATAATCATCATGTTTAAGTATAGTTATTTTTTCGTCATTAGTTTATCCATCTTGGGATTGGTTGGATGCGTACCTCCATTGATTTCTATTCTGGGCTAGCCTACACAGCTCGCTGAAACCCCCTACAGCCTACATTTTTTACTATCTGTGTGCAGTAGTCTAACCTAGGTCTGCCTCTTCTTCTCCTTTTTCCTATCTCTGCTTCTAATATATTCCGCACTATTCACTCATGCTGTAGTATGTGGCCTATCATCCAATCTCTCCTATTTTTTACCGTTTTCCACATATTTCTTTCTTCCCTACCATTTTTAGTACCTCTTCGTTATTAACTTTGTCTGTCTATGATATCTTCATCATACGTTTGTAGCACGACATTTCGAAGGCTTCTACCTTTTTCTTGTCCGCTTCTCCTACTGTTCAGGCGTCACAGCCGTACAGTGCGCTGCTCCACACATATGTTTTAAGCAATCTTTTCCTTGTTTCTATGTTTGTGGTCTTTGATCACAGTCGCTGCTTTTTCTTGTTAAATGTAGCACGACCTTGTGCTAATCTTTGTTTTATATCCTTTGTGCTTTTCCCATCTTGCGTTATTTGGCTTCCTAGGTAGCAGAAATCCTTAACTTCTTGTAAGTTCGTGTTACATACTTGTATTCTTGTTTTTGATTTATTTTCCCTACCTTTGCATACTAGAACTTTAGTTTTAGTTTTGTTAATTTTCATACCGTATCTCTCTGTTAGTACTGTTTCCATTTCATTAAGAGCAGCTTCTAATTCTTCCTTGCTAGATGCTAATAACGCTATATCATCTACAAATCTAAGCATATCAATTTTTTGTCCCTGCATAGTAATTCCAAATGTCTTTCTGCATTTGACAGTATTCATTGCCTTTTCTATGTACAAGTTAAAAATTAATGGGTATAGGGCACATCCCTGTCTCACTCCTTTCCTAATGTTTACTTCTCTACGTTCCTGCTCTAATTCTATTACTGCTGTTTGCTCTTTGTATAAGCTATTTACTATTCGTCTATCCCTATAACTCATTCCAATGTTTTTGAGTATTTCAAACAATTTTTTCCAATTTACATTGTCTAATGCTTTTTCCAGATCTACAAATCCTATATACACGCTTTCTCCTTTTTCTATTGTTTTCTCCATTATCACTCTCAGAGCTAAAATAGCCTCCCGTGTTCCCCTGTTTCGCCTAAACCCAAATTGGTCTTCTCCTAGTTTTTCTTCCACTCGTTTCTCCATTCGGCTTTGCACAATTCTAGTTAACATTTTTGACACGTGTGCTGTCACACTTATTGTTCGAAAATTTTCACATCTATCCGCGCCTTTATTTTTTGGTATAGTTGCTATGATGTTACGTTTGTAATCTTTGGGTATCTCGTCTGTCTCATACATATAGCTTACAAGTTGGAAGAGACGTTCTGTTACTGCTTGTCCAGCGGCTTTTAGAGTTTTTGCTTGCACCTTATCTGTACCCGGCGCCTTACCATTTTTCAGACTCAATCCTAAATAAAAATTTTTTATGAAAATTTGGTTCATTTTCTCTTTGTTCATTAATAAAATGACAGGAGCCTAGTCTTACATCGAGGTCGATAGATACAAGCTTTTGTACTCTTTGGAGGTGAAATGGTTGCAACAACTGTTCTCTTAAAAGCACATTAACGTATCTTTAGAAACTTGAGTTTCCAAACCTAACTATCTGGTGCTCACATTTGGATCTTCTTCAACTCGTCCTAAAATTTCTTCCGCAACCTCTGGTGTTTGAATGGTACGACTCTGTCCATAATTAACAGTTGCAGGGGCAAAATTACCGGTTGTACGAAGACATCTTTCAACAGCGGCAAATGTTTGGTGGTTTAGAATGCATCTATTTGGAAATCATTCTTGGTATTCTCTCACCGACTGAAACATTCTGTCTTGCATGTGAGTCGGGCACACAAGTACAACTATTTTGACGTTGGACGTCAGTGAAACAATTTTGTTGTTGCTTTCAATAGACTCACGAACTTCACGGTATTCACAGCTTAGTCTGGGAATTACCCCAAGGGTGAGCAATGAGAATGGGCGTGGATGCAAAGTAAAATCAACTATACACTGGAATAAAAAAGGGGAAGGTGGATTGAGCACCACTACATTTATATGGGAAACAAAAAGAAACCAAAAGTATTCTATGAGAAGATGCAGGAACTCACAGGCTATAGGGACTATCAAAACATCCAAGTTATACAAAACAACAGCTCTGGAAACCTCTCAAATGTATCTACTTCACTTCCTGTTGCGATGATTCTGAAGGAAAATATTACACAATAAATCTTTAATCAAAAGACACAGTTTGCGTATTACAACAAAAAAAAATTCAGCAATACTCATAAATTAATCACCTTGAAACTATAACACTAAAAGTGTTGCACCTAAAAATAAATATTAGAAAGAAGTCTTTTACTTTACTTCTATAACATTACTCTACTTGAGTGTCTCTCAAGTTTCATTACCCATATGTTCATGTGGTCATATGGTCATGTGGTCATATGGTCATGTGGTTATGTGAGCAGGAAGATTAAATTATATAAGGAAGTAGTTTTGGGCTGAGCTTAGTTATAGTAAGACATTTTTCGAAAGATGTCGCATTCAAGCAATCAGTGGTGCTCCAAACAATCTATTACAAAAGCAGCAGAGGATATCCTGGATGGCTCGAGTTTCTACGCTGCTAGTAAAAAATATAATATACCTAGAACAACGTCATGCAGATATGTTAAAAGGTTGCAGAACGTGAAGAAATTACATAATTCCAACGAAGCATCCAGAGATGTTATACCAGAAGTTAAAATACCTATACAGAATTATGATAACTTTGCTATTGCTAGTGCAAGAGAGGATGGTAAACATCGTCCATTGTTCCCGTCTAACATACGAGCTATATTCGTGGGACCATCGAGTTGTGGGAAGACCAACGCTTTAATATCTCTGATCTTGCACGAGAACGGTCTTAGATTCCAAACTGTCTATGTATTTTCGAAGAGTTTATATCAACCGAAATACGAATTGTTAAGAATCGTTTTTACACCATTAAAAGAAGAAATTGGGTACCATGAGTTTGAAAATTACGATGATTTGATCGAACCTGGAGATACCAAAGAAGATTCAATTATGGTTTTCGATGATATACCTGCAAACGAGCAAAGTAAAATCACTCAGTTTTTCTCGTTCGGTCGACATAAAGCAATAGATTCGTTCTATCTATGTCAAACTTACGCTAGCGCCTTAAAACATAGATTCAGAGATAACGCCAATGTAATCGCATTATGGAAACAGGATGACACAAACCTTCGCCATATCTTTTCGGATCATATAAGTGGTGACATGACATATCCGAAATTTAAAGAAATGTGCTTACAGTGTTGGGGTGGGGGTGACTCAAAACATAATTTTATAACTATTGTGAAAAATTTTGATTTGGATAAGGGGCGGTATCGGAAGAATTTCGACGAGTATATAAATATTTGACATTATTCAAAAAAACAGTTAGTTCCCATCAAAAGTTTCATGATGACGAACGTTAACAATTTTATTGTAAATAAACGTAAGCTTTATTTTATGCAGGATTCTGTACGAAAGAACTTTGCGGCATACAAAAAGGGAGACGCTACATCTCTACAAAAATTCAAAGAGGTGCACAAACAATTGATTGATCCCTTGCAAATCACCGATTCCTAGTCACAAGGAATAGCGGAAAGAATCTCCACACCTACAACAAGCGTTAAAGTTGAAAACAAAGGCTAGCTTTTAAAAAAGATTAAGTTACCAGTTGACGACGAGCCTGTACATCTTTATTATACGGACGTGTTAGCTAGAGACGAATACGAAAATATATACAAGTCGGTTATGGAGTAAAGTATAACCGTCAATTGATACGCATAGTTTAGGAAAAGTATGTAGGAAATTGATTTAGAAAACAGTGACACAACCTAAAATAATAACGTTTATCTAGAGGCTAGAGGTCTAACAAGAGTTATAATTATTTTAAAGTCCTTAGCATTTTTCTTAAGAAATGTAATGATTTTGTTCATAGAATACATTCCATACCGGTTGTTTCGTGCGTGCACACAAATCGGGTGCAATCGGTACATATCCGAATAGGAGTAGCTCATATAAAAGGACTGTTCGCGTAGAAGTTAATATTTGTTGATTGTACAGTTTAAAGAGACGATATAACAAATATGTATAAAGACTTTGGGGAGGTTATTCGAAGATTTCGCAATGCTTTACGAGTAAAAAAAGCAGAATGTGGGCAACGCTTTTCGATAGAAGGAGAAAAATGTCTTATGTGTCAGTCATACGAGGAAGCAATACAGTACTGTACTGCAGTGCTATCAATGCCCGACGATCTGGATGATTTTATGGAGATAGTCGAGGAGATGGGGTTTATAAAACTGTTGGCAGATATTCAAATGGAATATATACTAAATTGTAAGTTTTAAAATAAAAATTTAACCACCACAACTGTTATCATAAGAAATGAATGATGTGAATTTAGAAATTATTTTTGATTATATTACCTTGTTTATGTTTTAAAATATAAAGCATACATTGGTATTGTTTAATTTTTCAAATGTCCACGTAACTGGAATGGGTATCTAAGTTCTTAAGAAAAGAATTATAACAAAGATGTATTATTTTTTAAAAGGGTGTTATACACGTTTTACAAAATTAGTAATCAAAATCGTTTTATTTAAAACTATAACATAATTTTATTGACATCTATTAATATCTGTAGTTGAAATACAACAGTTTAGAAACTTATAAGAAAACAAAAGTGTAATTAATAGTGTTACAAAATTTTCAGTCTTCGGCTTAAAATTTAAACATCGCTCGTAAATGCGTGGAATGGAAACCTGTTGTATTCTTCCATATACTCAACTTGTTTACAAATACTGTTTTCAAACAATCTTGGGTAGGTTCTTATAAATTCGTATAATATGACCCCAATATCACTATTACTGTATTTGCTTTTAATTACATCATGTGCGAGATTCTGTAGGACATCATTCCTATTATATCTTTCCATTGCGACATCTAACAGAAACAGATCTATATTAGAGTACCCTTTTCCGTTAGTTCTTTTAAAGTATTAGCATGGTTGAGAACGATCTGAGATACCCTAAAAGTGCTCTAAAGTTCCTTTGGTAAATATCATATAATTCTCATCAAATGTCACCATCTTCACTAAACAATTCTTATTTAAATAAAACGCAAGTTGTCGAATTTGCATATCTGATTTTGCATGCCAACTTCCATAGTGCGTATAATGTGTGAAGATTTGATATAAACTTCCTAAATACGTTGAGGGATACATCAAGTACGCTCTGCGAAATGGTGTCAACAAATCTAAAAATTATTTTGTAATCGTCGAACGGGTTCAGGCCTACAATTATGATTTTGGAAGAAGATTTTGTTATGGTGTATGGTTTTTCAAATAGCAACTTGGCTCGTTCTAACTGAATTGCGGCGTTTAAACGTTCTTTATGCGCTTGGTCGATTGGTTTTCCAAATCCTTAATTTGTTCCCACTCATTGGCTGTAATTTTTAGTTCCTCCTGAAAATAAACCATCTCGATGTGCCTTTCGTTGTGTTTTTTTATGGCATCACATCCAGTGAAAACATTTTCGCACACACTGCACGCAATACTTAAGATGTTCGTTCTAGAAAAAATTATTGATTAACTGTTTTGAATTATACATGTAAATATTAATTTCTTCTACGTTTGCAAAATTCAAACTAAGACTTACTCTTCTTTGTCGATAGTCCTCACACGAAATTTTAAACCAAAGACTGAAAATTCAGTATTACTATTAATTACACTATAAACGACTTTACGCTTTACAAAATAAACTTAAAATGAACTTTTGGCATCATTTCCCCCGTATTTATGTACATAGAGAAAGTATAAGTATAATTTGTCCTTACATTAACCCAATTTAAATCAAATTATAGAATGTGTATTCCCGTATATTAACTAGAATTGTGGAAAGTGCTTTTATTAAATTAATAGTCAGACGTCATCGACAAACAATGCAAGGCTAATTATCATACATTTCACTAAATTTATTTAGAATATACGTCTTATATTGAACTACATTTAAAATAGATTATCGAACCACTTTCTAGGTCACCGTGCAGAATTAATATATGTATTATACCTTTTGGTTTAATCATTTGTATGTGGATTCACTAATTGAAAATTTTAACAATTCTAGCCACTAATAAATATTTTTGAGTTTAACTCTATTATCGAGCTAAATCTAAATAAAATGCAAAGGTGTTTTGCTGATAGGTTTTGAATATTAATACAATATATACAGGTCTTTGTTGGAACTAATTTTAAAAGACGTGATAATTAATTTTAATTCCCCAGGAAAATTCTATACTAATTTTATAGGTTAGACCAGGGGTTTATCTCAAAAGACAGAGCGATACGGTTTAGAAATAGATTAAAGGTGAATTATATACGGTGCTTGCAAAAGGTTAATCTGCAAATCAGTAAGGAGTCATTCGATTTGAAAAAAATTCCGAGGGATTTGAGAACCTGAGGAAAAACACAATAATAATTGAAATCTTACACGATGGTATATTAAAAATACTGCTAAGAGTAATTTTGTTTAATAATTCTAAAAATGGCGTTGGTGGTTAAATACATACAGGTAAAACCCACTATAAAACAATTATACGCGTCACTTTTCCAGTCAAGACTTGCATATAACGCCAACTAATATAATAAGGAGCTGCGCACGCTCGACCATCGGTATAAAAGGCGAGAGCCATGTTCCAGTGCATTAGTCGTCAAAGTATCGTCGAGTTTGATTAAAATTATAAATTAAAGATGGATTTTTCTTGTGTTGACGTTACAAGTGATGTGCGAGTACCACAATTAAATATCAACCAACTAGTTGGTAAGTCAACCTATAGGTTAGGCGAATTTCCTTCAAATTATCACCACGATATATTAGAAGTTGGTTTTGATTTATATGGTGGTCTTCAACCTGCCATCCAAGTTATTTGCTGTAGTGGTATGTGTGCTGATTCTACGATAACATTCTCTTACTTCGATTGGAAGAAATTGTGTACTTTTCAAGTGGAATTTCAAATTCGCCAATTTGCTCAAGACTCAAAACAAGTCACATTAAATGGTCTGACTACTGGAAACGATGTTGTTGACATACAATTGGATCAAGATTTCAAATTGCAGCTGAGCACAGCCTTTAATAGAAGTATATGGCTGTTGAACAATTTTGAAAAGAGAATTTATATAATATGGAGATTACGAAAGATGGGAATGTTATTGTGCTACCTGCGTACGAGTGCATCAAGCTATTAAATTTGCGAGAATTGATCTGTTTTAAAATGGCTGAGTTAAGGTGTAGAAACTTTCCAGAATTTTACGAAAATTTGTTGGTGATATAAAAAGTATGTGGAAATACGACGGAGGAAGAAGGGTTCAAACGTTATTAGAGGAGAGAGCAGTGCCAGTATTTCTCTGTCTAATGATTGCAGCAATTTAAATTACTTGACAGTGTTGGAACTTATTAAATGTTTCCCATTCAGTACTTAAAAGATGCAACTGCAAGGCAATCGCTTGCGCAAATGTTTAGAGATTTGGCTATCCCAGATTCGCCAGACTCTGGTTACCACAGCGGTTTATAGATGTTATCAATACATGTATGTATTCTATTAAAAACATTATATTTTCTTGATAAAGTTTGTTTTACATATTTGTATCGCCAACATTATTAATAGACGTATTAAACTATCCTGTTTTTATTTTTGGGTTTAAAGTGGTGTACCCCGCAAATAATAAACACAATTTACCGCATGTTAACAAAAAGATGTGGGGAAATTTAAAGACGACTTTAACGGTGACTTGGTGTTAGAATTTGTAGGTAGTAAGGCTAAGTCCTACTGTATTGTACGCGAAAAGGACACGATTAAAAAAGATTAAAGGGATCTCACGAAGTGTAGTTAAGTAAAACCGCGGGTCTTACAACCTATAACGAGCATATACCCCCAAAAGGGGTGGGCATCCAGCTACGCAACAGTGAGTGGAAGAATAAGGATTCTCTCCAATAAGAAATTAAAGTCATTGGTAATGGTAGAAATGTTAAACCTATAAAGGCGATTATTAATTGTGGTTTAGTGACCGCGTTTGTGCACTCTTCGAGTGTCTTCGGCAATCTTCGATTGTTTCCAAAGAAAATATTCAACCTGCCATTTCCGAAAATATGACGTAGAAGTGACTTAAAATTAAATTGCTTTATTAGTAAGTATTCTGTAGACAACAAGTTTGGTATTCCCTTAGTAAAGGTTTAAAGTGTTTTTATTGAGTTTTTGTTTATAGTAGCACTGCATCTTCTACAGCACGACTTGCACACAATTTGTGTGCGTGTGCTATCAGCCTTTTGGATTTTTAATATGCACGCGATCTGTATAACATGGAAGACGTTTCCGATGTTTCTACTAACAGCATTCGCACCATCGACGATGCGAACCAGGTGCATGCATTGGCGCTAAATATATTGGACGAGCAGCAAGGATTATGACGTCATTTAGTTCCCCGCTGAATCCTCAACTTCGTTCGGGTGTCTTCGGAAACCTTCGGTTTGCATTCTATAGGGTACATAAAGCAGGTGCGCAAGAGTAAACTCTTTAGTTATAAGTTAGTTCGCTTACAAGTTTAACCAAAGTGCTATAGTGCGGATTTTGTTTTGTACTAAAATGGTATCTGCAAACGTTTTTAAATGCGAGCCCTGTCACGTCTACTTTACCAGGAGGGATGCTCTCAAACGGCACCAGAACAAATGTCGTGGTGTAACATCGTCCACGGTTAAGCTTATACATCCGTCGGCAGCAAAGTACTTAAGCTGTGGGACTTGCGGTATTGCTTTTACGAGAATGGACAGCTTACAGCGACACATGGAAAAACAGCACGGCATGTCATTAAGCCGTAAACGTTCAACTCCGCCAGCTGTTAAAGGGCCTTGTACGAAACAACCACGAATTATGTGTAAAGTATGCGATTTCGAAATAGAAAAAACTACGTATGCCGCACACTTAAGGAGCAACAAACATAAAAATGCATCAGTTACCGCTACTAGCGACGATGGTGTAGAAATGGTTAGCACAGCGTTTAACAACCGTATGGCTAGCTATCGCATAAAGAATGCCAGTGTCGACGATGGAGTGCCCGAGTTTCTTTGGAAGCAGAAAGAGCGATTTATTCGATTAATTAATGAAAAAAGAATACAACATACAGCAGTAAAAGTCAATTGCGAACTCTACGGCGTTTACACCAAGATGGGGGAAGATACTACCGATGTGAAATCCTTTAACACAAAAAATGTGGATATAACGTCTTCTAGTAATCTGGAAAATATGTACGAGGTCTTAAGCGAAACCATGCGAACAAAATCAGAGGAATTTGAAACATGTGGGTCCGGTTGGTCTTTGGAAAAGGTGCTCTATTTAGAAATAAATATTAATAAGTATAAGCCGATATGAGAAGTTCTAGGTTGAAAATAAAAAATTGTGAATATGTATTTAGAAATGTGGTTTACAAAATTTAAACTGTATTAGTAAAAATTGTCTGTAATAAAAAGTTTTAGGAATGGGCTTTAGATTTTCTTTTAGATATGAGCTGCAGGAAAGTTATAATTTGAGGGTGTGTGTAAAATAGTAAGGGGTGGTCCTGTTTTAAATCTGTTTACAGATTCGGATTCTACATAAAATTCTAGACTAACAAGATGTATTGCTTGTATAAAAAATTTATAAGGACCGTCAGAAATCGCTACCAACAAAAAAAAAATCTTAAAATTGGGGTAGCTCCCTGAGGGGTGATGCAATCCAAAAAATTCATAGAGATTCGGGTAGCTGAGAAAATTCTAATATTAATTGATACCAAAGAAGATAGGTTTATCTCGTGGGTGGAAATGTGGTGAAAGATTTATCTCGCGGGTGGAAAGAATGCGGGTGTGACGTAATCAAAATGTTTGGGGTAAAAAATTCCACAAGGCGGTCCACAGGGCGGAGCAAGGCGAAGATTCCTAAAAAATAAGACTTTATAGTGGGTTTTTACATGTAAAACCTAGGTTAGATAGCGGCGGCGGCGGCGGCGGCGGCGCTGCGCCAGAATGCCTGTCATCCTCTACTATTATTATAATTATTTAAAAATTATTGATTCTGTAGAATTTTATGTGAAACTTCGAATTGCATTAAAAAAACAATATAGCTAGCTAGAACTGCCAGAACTCTTTCAGGATATTATAGTGTATATTGGTGCGGTAAACAGAACTGTATCAATGCTTTTGCATTTTTATCACGTATCTAAAAAAAGAAGACTTCATACAAATCGAAATTTAGTACGTGTCGCGTTGGCATAAGTATGGACAATTCTCAGAGACAAAACCCTAACTGCACTCTCGCCATAGAACTTGTATAATAAACGACTCGAAACAATGAAAGAATATACTCGAGAACGAAGGCACTATCGAGCCAAATTCTATATATCCTCCAAGCGGCTCATTATGTAGGTTGCAGTGACATGTTTGTTGTCGTATAACAAAATCAAGGCTTTCAAAGCACCCTTTCAAGTATATTTGAGCTCTTATATTTCCTATAAAAGCTCTGCAAACAAAAGAATTACCGAGCTCTAACGTAACCATAAAATTCTTTTCTTTTGATATTTTTTAAATCTTGGAACTTACGGAAGGTAATCAGCCTAGTGCAGATTGAATTAAGAAATAAGGAGTACGGAATATTGTAGTGAAATATTCAAGAGATTTCATGATAAATTTATTACTTTACAGACGCTTTAATGTGAAGGCACAGAAGCCAACATTACGTAATAATCTATCGTATTCTACATGCACGACTTTAATACTTTTGATATAAGATACTTACTTCACTTATGTATATTCTCAGTTTTGACTTCAAAGCGAAGTATTATTTAATGTTAACGTTCCCTCTGGGAATTTATTATAAGAACATGAAATATTTTAGATTTATATTAAAATGAATATCGAGTAATTGGTTTCATACAGAGTAGAACAGCGCAGTTAAGGCCTGCTCCCACGGCTTGTATCTTAGCAAACCTGTTATGAAGTTTACCATACTTCTGACTATGGGAATGTAAAGACCCTGTTCAAATTGATTTGGAATAGCTCGCTATCCCGTATAGTATAATATAAGTAAATGCGCAGATATCAAAGGCTTGTATAAGCCCGCACTTAGATAATGTATTTCAAGCCACTCGCCGAGGTATGGTACGATTTTACGAAATTCTATTTACTAAGAGTCGCAAGTACGAACCTCGATGGACTGTAGGTTTGCCAAGCCTTACGTCGTGGCAACAAACTTTTAGATTCACACGTTTTTAATGAAAAATTATTATTTCAATAACAAAGATGTCCACTTTTAGGAGTGATGTTAAGTGTTATACCCAATTTACCTTTGTAGGTCTATCTATTCTCGATTTACTTTTAAAAACCAGACAGACAAACTATCTTTGTTATATACCATAAGCGTTTATTTCCATGTAAATATTTGTGAAAAGACTATAATTGTATTTTTCTTAATCTTCTTTGGGAATTAAACACCTCGTAATTGTTAAAATCGTCTTTATTTACGTTTCGATCCACGACTTAGAATCGTTGTCAAAATAATAACAATTTCAAGTTTGACATTTATAAGATGAATTGATTGATTTATTAATGTTTGATGTCAATACATTAGGTGAAATTTTTTAATTTTAGAAAAGCGAGTACCTTCAATTTGTGTTGCGCCCCTAGGGCGACTTTGAGCTTGCCTAAAACGGTTGCTTAAGCCTTACGGTAACGTATTCGCACGCTTCTTTAATAACCATCCTCTCAATCGTATAAATAGAAACATATTGAAGAATGTTTTCCAATCCACAAGTTATTCAATTTATATGAGATGTATAAAATTTATAAAAATGAATCAGCTGTTTTCACGTTAAGCGTATTGGTTACCTCAAAATCGCTCCCAGGACGCAACACAAATTGAAAACACTCATTCTTCTAAACTTTAAAATATTAATGTAATCAGCGCTGATTTGATGAAAATCCATAATAATAATGAAATAAATAAAAGAAGAATATCTTAGCACTTTTATCTTCACAATAATAAAGTTATTACAATGTCAATTTAATTAAAATACGACGAGCGCTTTTGACTATTAAGTCATTATCAAGTCTATCAGAAAACTAAAATTGAGCTTATATATATATATATATATATATATATATATATATATATATATGTGTAACCTTTTTTTTTGAATCGAACCTCACGAATTGGGCGTCAAAAATTACCGTGTAACCTTATAAGAATCGCCTCAGCTCCTGAATTGGGCGTCTAAATTATGCCGTGGAGCTCGGGTAAAATGCTTACCAACCATAAATTATTTTCGAAAATTTTATAAAATTTACAAAATCGACAACAAACAAATTTTCAAAAATTACTAATTCAACAAAAGAATTATCCTTACCCGTTTTCCTCTCTTCCTCAGTTGAACGGCCTTCTTCAACTGCTTCCGGCTAGCTCAGTCGGATCTCCTCTTGGGTATCTAGATTCACTCGCATATTCTCAATCATACACACACACTAGCAATAAAATCTCAAATACAACCAACATACAAGCTTTTATTTATAACTATTTACAAATGAAATGCAATATAGTCCATATTCCATTGATCACGTTACACTTCAGAAAAACCTTATTTTATAATGTCCAGTATTTTATTTTAACTCATTAAACACATAAATTGTACCCGGAGTAAATGGGCCTTGAATAATACCTTCTCTAAAATTCCTTCTTTATAATTTATTTATTCATTTTACTCTAACTAAACTCTGGGGTAGGGTGAGCTCAGAATAACCCAGCTAATTATGCATTTGCATACTTTTAAAACAAATAACAAAGCAAAGCCATGTACTCTTCACAAAATTGCACGTTCTGAAGGAACGTTTAAAAGCTTTATAGACACCTTCAACTTTCTAGTTAAATACCATAATAAAGTTTTATACGTATTAAGTTCAATAATACACACTACCTTGGAATTTCACTCTCATACGTTCTCCCAATATTCACAGTTATAAAGTCACAATGCAAATCGTTACCTGGAATTTTATAGTAGATCTCTGCTCTGAGGATGATGCCATCTATTTCTTCTGTCCGTTCTGCAGGTCGTTTCTAGCTGTTACTAGAAAAACTCCATCCAAATTGAACTGCAAACGCTGCCTCCCCGATATAACCAATTCCAAATTCCATTTAAAATTATTTCTTCATTAATTAGATGCTTCAAACCACGTTACTTACTGTCCCGACACGAGTTGATTATAATTATAGATGATATCTCTATTAAAATGTAATATCGGCACACTTAACCGCGTATTTAATTAAGAGACTATCACCTTGTAATATAATTTAACTGATTTAGTAATACTTACAACTCGTGATACATAGATACGTTGTTTGGAGCGATCGAAAACTTAAGGGCCCTCACCACGTTCTCTAAAAGCATTTATACCTTCGTGGACTAGCGACGTGACTTTTAAATAAAGCGTTTTGTATTTCCTGCTAAAACATTCACCCGTTTTCCAATATACGTAGAATCTTGGTTTGTTATCTACACAAATTATTAGAACGTGACATTTAAAAGTTTGCAGGTGTTCGCTCCTAATGAATGTTTTAAATACAATTCTCCGAGCTTTGTTTCATGGTATTTTAACCTTCCTTTTAGCCGTTTGTTACACCTTGGGTTTTCACAGGCTTTAATGCTTATTATATATTACTAATGGTTCAATTAACGTTAATTAAATTAATAATGAATGGCATTGACTTCTACCCTTTAATTTTTAGCGAATACTAATTAAATATTAATTATTATTTGTACACTTTGTTTAATACCCGTTACTTAAAAATTGAATTAATTAATATAAATTTTGCACGTAATTTCTGTTTGTTTTTTTATACAGGGTGTTTTGAAATTGCTGCCTTTATTTTTATTTTTAACAATATAAAAAACCACTATAATATATATATATATATATATATATATATATTTATAGATCTGTTGGTTTCTTGGGATGCATTCGTTCGTAAAGTAAAAACTATTATGTCAAATTGTAACTTTTATTCTGACGTTTCGGCATTAATATTTATGCCTTAATCATAGACTAAAATTTAATGAATTTAGTGTTATAAGGTTTAAAAACAGTTTAGCTAATCTACTTACATAATTACTATGACATAGAGAACTTTTACATATAAAAACTAATACAAAAATTACAGTTAAGACTTGACAAATATTAAAACAACAAACAACAAATATTTACAAAAGCTAACTATGTGTAAATTACTAATTTTAGCAAAATAAGAAATTACAGACGAAAATGTAGAAAGAACTTAAATTAACTAATATGAGGATGTCCATTTTATTAAATTATTAGTTAGTGATAAGTATAGTGATTGGAAAGTGACTTAAAAATAGAAAAATATTAAAGAAACGTAAAAAAAAAAAGTAAGATTTTAGGAACGGAATGTTTGTTTATTAATGAAATCTAAATTAATGGTCTGTGGAAGTGGATATTATTAAATTTATATAGTGAAGAATATACTATGTTTAAGTTGTTTGTATCTTGTTTGTTGTTGAGTGGATTAGGTTGTTGTAAAATGTGAAAAGATTCCAGGAATAGTCTTTTGTAGTAGTTGTCTTCAATGTCTAAAATCTTGGTGTCTTCGAATTTAGCAGTGTGTTTTGTTGCATGTAAATGTGATGACAAAGCACAACTTAGTTTACCTAGTCTGGAACCACTTATATGTTGTGTTATTCGATTCTTTAACCATTGTTTAGACTGACCTACATAAGTTCTATTGCAAATACATTCTACTTTATAAATAATATTACTGTCTATTGATTTTTCATAGGTATAAGCTATTAGAATATCAGGTTGCTTCAGAATTTTAGTTAATTGAGGGGTTAAATTTTGAATAAAAGGTAATTTTCTGAATTTTGTAATTAGTGGTCGGTCTATTGATGAAGTTTGCAGGCTATTGGAGTACAAAAACTTTTTTAAAAGTGGTTTTGGATATGAATTGTTTAATAAAATATTTTCTAATTCTTCTAAGTTGTTGGTAAGTAAATTTGGTTCGCTAATTTTTTGAATACGGTGTTTTAAAGCTAATATGGTATTGAGTTTATGAATAAAAGCATGGTTAGAATGATAGTTTAAGTATCTACCAGAGTCGGTAGGTTTTTTATAAATGTCAAAATATAAAGTATTAATGGGAGATCTAAGGACTAATGTATCTAGAAAAGGAATACTAAAATTAATTTCTTTTCGTAAGTGAATACCAAATTAGTATTGAAGCTATTGAAAATATACAAAGTATATTCGATCAAGTGTTCTGGAATGGAACATAAAATGTCATCTACATATTTGACTATAAAGGGCATGTCAAAAGGTAGTAAAATTATGACAGAATCTAACAGATAATCCATTACAATTTGGGCAATAATGGGGGATAGAGGTGAACCCATAGGAGTGCCAAAGGTCTGTTGATAAAACTTAGAATTAAAGGTAAAATAAGTGTTATTAAAAATCAAATCAATAGTTGATAATAAAGAACTCAAGTTAAGGTTGCAATGTAATTGAATAACATTCCATTTTTCAGTAATAATTTTAACAAATAACTCTTTGGGGATATTGGTGAACAAAGAACGGACATCTAAGGATATAAGAATATGGTCAGTGGGTAATTGAAAATGTCTATATCTATCGACGAAAGTAAATGTGTGTTTAACGTTATAGCCTTCGAGAGGAAAAGAATTTTGTAAAATTTTGAGTAAAAAGGTAGCAATATTGTAGGTTGGAGTGTTTATACAAGAGATGATGGGTCTTAAAGGTAAATTTATTTTATGAATTTTTGGTAAACCATAATATTTGCCTGAAATGCAATTATTTTTGATTAAATTATTCTTTTCAATTTTGGTTATCATAGAATGTTCGTATAAGAATTTAATGTGATCATTAACTTTATTTTGAATAGTGAAAGTAGGGTCTTTTGTGAGTTTTTTATAGGTAGTTACTTCGTCAAGTAATTGATTGGATTTGGTCAGATAATCTTGTTATTCAATTACATTGCAACCTTAACTTGAGTTCTTTATTATCAACTATTGATTTGATTTTTAATAACACTTATTTTACCTTTAATTCTAAGTTTTATCAACAGACCTTTGGCACTCCTATGGGTTCACCTCTATCCCCCATTATTGCCCAAATTGTAATGGATTATCTGTTAGATTCTGTCATAATTTTACTACCTTTTGACATGCCCTTTATAGTCAAATATGTAGATGACATTTTATGTTCCATTCCAGAACACTTGATCGAATATACTTTGTATATTTTCAATAGCTTCAATACTAATTTGGTATTCACTTACGAAAAAGAAATTAATTTTAGTATTCCTTTTCTAGATACATTAGTCCTTAGATCTCCCATTAATACTTTATATTTTGACATTTATAAAAAACCTACCGACTCTGGTAGATACTTAAACTATCATTCTAACCATGCTTTTATTCATAAACTCAATACCATATTAGCTTTAAAACACCGTATTCAAAAAATTAGCGAACCAAATTTACTTACCAACAACTTAGAAGAATTAGAAAATATTTTACTAAACAATTCATATCCAAAACCACTTTTAAAAAAGTTTTTGTACTCCAATAGCCTGCAAACTTCATCAATAGACCGACCACTAATTACAAAATTCAGAAAATTACCTTTATTCAAAATTTAACCCTCAATTAACTAAAATCCTGAAGCAACCTGATATTCTAATAGCTTATACCTATGAAAATCAATAGACAGGTTATTCACTAAATTAAAAGATAAAACCGAGAAATCATTATGCAGTAATATTATTTATAAAGTAGAATGTATTTGCAATAGAACTTATGTAGGTCAGTCTAAACAATGGTTAAAGAATCGAATAACACAACATAAAAGTGATGCCAGACTAGGTAAACTAAGTTGTGCTTTGTCATCACATTTACATGCAACAAAACACACTGCTAAATTCGAAGACACCAAGATTTTAGACATTGAAGACAACTACTACAAAAGACTATTCCTAGAATCTTTTCACATTTTACAACAACCTAACCCACTCAACAACAAACAAGATACAAACAACTTAAACATAGTATATTCTTCACTATATAAATTTAATAATATCCACTTCCACAGACCATTAATTTAGATTTCATTAATAAACAAACATTCCGTTCCTAAAATCTTACATTTTTTTTTACGTTTCTTTAATATTTTTCTATTTTTAAGTCACTTTCAATCACTATACTTATCACTAACTAATAATTTAATAAAATGGACATCCTCATATTAGTTAATTTAAGTTCTTTCTACATTTTTCGTCTGTAATTTCTTATTTTGCTAAAATTAGTAATTTACACATAGTTAGCTTTTGTAAATATTTGTTGTTTGTTGTTTTAATATTTGTCAAGTCATAACTGTAATTTTTGTATTAGTTTTTATATGTAAAAGTTCTCTATGTCATAGTAATTATGTAAGTAGATTAGCTAAACTGTTTTTAAACCTTATAACACTAAATTCATTAAATTTTAGTCTATGATTAAGGCATAAATATTAATGCCGAAACGTCAGAATAAAAGTTACAATTTGACATAATAGTTTTTACTTTACGAACGAATGCATCCCAAGAAACCAACAGATCTATAAATATTATTACCGTTCGAAAAACTACCTATATTATATATATATATATATATATATATATATATATATACAGGGTGAGTTTTTTTCATTTTCACTATGGGCATCTTGGAAACCGTTAGAGATAGAGAGACGCTTAAATCAGAAAAATGATGCGGTTTTGTCTGGTGATCTCGCATGTGCTTGTCTTTTTTTTGAAAAAATCCACGGATATCTAGATATATTGAAAAAACTAAATATTGCAATTTTTTTCAAATCCGTCTGTCTGCTTTATTGTTGGCATTAGAGAAGTAATGTAAATAGAAAACATGTAGATATTTTTACGCCGAATAAGAACGAGTGGTTGGAAAAATTTAATTTTTTTTGTTTCATAGTTATTTACATAACCTCAATTTTTTTAAATGGAAAGCATAGTTGGCTATGGGCTTGTTTAATAGCTTATATTGTGCAGATTTTATTCATATGGCATATAATGGAGTTACCCCTGGAAATGACCAAAATATTGAGGTTTTTTTGGTTTTATTTAATAAAATAGCTATGTTTCAATATACAATCAGAAAAGAAGACTTAGTGGCTGCATTTCTTTATTATAGCAATACTGGGTAGCTATTTTTAACAACAAACTGGTAACAGAAAAAATTAGCTGATATCAAGATCATTCAAATAACAACAATAATATACAATTTAAATTTATACGGATTGAAAATAACAAAACCCTTAATGTATAATAAATGGAAACAAAACTAAAGTACGAACGAACTCAAACTGAATAAATATTGTATTAATAAATTACAAAAAGCTCACCACTTTGTGCAATACATAACCTACACCTCTTAGCAATGGAATACATTGCTTTTTTTAATGAACGCTTAGTAATGCTTCTATGAACGTTAATTACAGCTTCGCATAGTTTTGTTTCTATATGAAATTTTTTAATATACACTTTATTTTTTACATGTCCTTGTATAAAAAAGTCTAATATTGAAAATTCCGGGCTTCGGGGTGGCCACTGCACTAGACCATGTCTACCAATCCAAGAATCCGGATATAACCGATTTAAATAGTCAGTAACACTACGGGTGTTGTGCGGAGGTGCACCAACTTGCTGGAACAATTTGAGTCTCCCGCGCACTGTAAAGGAAGTTCATCTAAAAGTTTCTCTACATTTGCTTCCAACATATTTAAATATTTCCTTCCTGTTAAACTTCCATTAAATATTATAGGTCTTATAATATTGGTGCCTAGAACACCACCCCATACATTAAAACTAAATTTTATTTAAGGTGTTCGTTGCTGAACTGCATGCGGTTTTTCTTGCATCCACAGATGCTCATTGAACCTAATAAAAATACCACAATTTGTGTATCTTGTTTCATCTGACCATAAAACAGTAAATGGAAATTTGTGATCCTACTGACAGTCTTCCACAAACCATCTTCAAAATCTTATCCGCTTGTCTTCATCTCCTGGATGCAATGTTTGAGCAATTGATATTTTGTATGGATGTAACTTATGCTTTTTCAAGACCCCGAACAACAGACCGTTGCGATTTTCCACTGGATAAAGCAATTTCTCTTGTAGACGTAGAAGGATTGACCTGAACAGCTAATACATTTATTTGCAAACTTTCATCAATATTTTGTACAGTGTGTTACTTTCCTTGTATAAAACTACCATAGTCTCTTAAATTTATATACAAGTTACGAAATGTCGGAACAGATGGTTGACGGCGGTTAAAGTAGCTTTCAAAATATAAATCTGCTGCTCTAGTAGAATTTTTATTACACTCAATGTAACAAGTTAACATATAGATCTTTCCCTCCTTACCATAATTCATTTTAGCATAAAAGAACCTAATTATTAGTAAAATGTGAACAATAACACCATTTACTTCAAAATATAAAGTGCGATTCTATAGGCTTGTTTTATTGTTTTCATGGGTGGTCTGATAATTCTGAACAATAAAAACAAAAAAAACCTTAATATTTCGGTCATTTACAAGAATATCTCCATCATGTGTTATAATAATAAAATTTGCACAACATAAGCTATTAAACAAGCCCATAGACAACTATGATTTCCATTAAAAAAAATTGAGGTTATGTACATATCTATGAAACAAAAAAAATTAAATTTTTTCAACCACTCATTCTAATTCGGCATAAAAATATCTACAAGTTTTCTATTTACATTATTACTCTAATGTCAACAATAACGTCGACAGATGAATTTGAAGAAAATTGCAATATTTAGTTATTTCAATATATCTAGATATCCATGGATTTTTTCTAACAAAGAAAAGCACATGCGAGATCAGCAGATAAAACCGCATTACTTTTCCCATTTGAGTGTTTCTCTATCTCTAACGGTTTCCAAGATGCCCGTAGTGACAATGAAAAAGCTCACCCTGTATTTATAGATATATATATATATACATATATATATATATATATATATATATATATATATATATATGTATATATTGCTATGAACCTACAGGATTTATCGAGCCCCTGGCTTGGGCAGCCATATAAATTTATGCTATGCATTAACGGGAACTATCATTCGCCGACTTTGGACTGTCCAATAAATACTTAATGTGATAACGCCGTACTCGGTGTCAATGGCGTATTCTACTTATAACTCTACCTCTCTGTGTTTATCTCAATCAAGTTACACTCCCACTAAGGTTATTATTCTGCCTCGACTAGCATTTATTTTGAATTATAAAATAAAGTTAATTCAATTCCATATAATAAAAAGAAATATTATATACAGGTTTCGAAAATTAATAAAATACACTTTTCCAATCAATCAATATTATAAGTCATATTTATCTCAAAAATCATATTAATTTAAAGTCACCAAAAACTATTCTTTTTATCAAAAGAAGCCTGGAACGTTCAAAACCCCTTTATTATATTACGTACTTTCAACGTATGCAAAAGTTCGTTGCTGACTCTGTTACACTATTTTATATTAATTAGGCAATTCAATATTCAAATTCAAATAACAAAATATGTCTTAAAACTAAAAAGATCTAACCTGGTCTGTGTGCTTCTTTATTTCCTTCTCGCAACCAAAATTATCGACGCATCCATTATCAACTAACATCAATTAGAATTCTCCGTGCATTATTATATCATCCATCGTATTCGAAATTATTTTTCACCAATTTGGAATTATTATATACCCATTTGAAATATTATCTATCCACACGCTTGAATTATTACATTTAATTTATTGTCGTCACCCTCAAACTTGGATTAATATACACCCTAGAATTATTCTCACCAGCCTCAGACTTAGAATTATTATTATCACACTTGAATTTATTATCGTCCAACTTAGATTTATTGTCGTCCAACTTAGAATGTTATCGTCCCCCTCTGGAGCCGTTAATCAGCATAATAATCTTCATATTCGTAGCACTATCTGTCATTAAACACTTTTACTTTCAAAATATCATTACGTACGCGTTACTCTTTGATCCATAGTGACACAGCTTAGCCTTGTTGAGTTGAAAACTGACCTCCGTTATCATTCTCGCTGTTAATATATGATTGATATCCCACTTTTTCTGTGGGTTTGGCTTACAAGCCCGCCGTTAATTTTAACCAATAAGGTCTCAGTATTTTCTACACTTAAAGTGGTTTTCTGATGTAACATTTTCGGCCTTTCGAGTAATTTTTGTTTACTTACATATGCCTTGTTATCAGACCATGCGGTGTTTTGGGAAAATAATCGCGTTTCCATATTTTACACAAATACCTGATGCAATTCGAATTTCAATTTTCAAGTATGTTTATTTCTTTACGCATTTTTAATTACCTTTACTATTAAAAATTGTTAATTGTTTCTACGCACTTACACAACGCTTCTTTAAGATTTATCTCTTATCTCCGTATTATGATAACTGATTGGAATTCTTTTGAATGCGTGTTTAATTACATTTATTATGCTCACTTCTATATACGCGTGCTTCTACTGAAAAATATAGTTATTTGCCTTGCTTAAAATCACTAAAGCTCTATATACCGGGTGTTAAATATTTGTTATTTACCTAATGCATGAATTACTTATTTCTATGCTAACTATGCGTCTTATTGTTTCTATTTGCGTTGCTTAAAACTACTTATACTTTATATACAGGGTGTTAACTGCTTACTATTTACAAACTATCCCAATTACTCAATTTTCTATTAAATAAATACAGTTTTCTGCTTCCAATTGTGATTTCCGATTACTACATGACCATTGCTATAAAATACACCCTTAAACAACCCCTTATCACAGCAATATATATATATATATATATATATATATATATATATATATATAAGGTAATCACATGTAGAGAGGGATAAACAGGTCACAAACTTGAAACAACGTCAATTATTGGAGACGCATTTATAAATGTAATATCATTAACAATATTTTGCTCAAGTGCCAACGCCTTCTTAATTTCTATATTTTCTAAACTGTCCAGCTTCTTACCTTTATTTAAAATGTGCAGAATTTCAAGATTTGAATTAAAATCACAAGCCTGATCATTGTCATTTAAGTGTCTAGCGAATGCACTAGAAGCCATATCTTTGCCAATATCACGCTTATGTTGGTCAAATCGTAGTTTAAAGCTGTGCCAGTTTGTCCAATATAAAAGCTATTACAATTATTACATTTTAATTTATATACCCCAGTTTGATGGAGTTTCTCCATTTTTGGCTTACAATTTTTAATCAGCGATTCTATTGACGAACTAGTGTAAAATGTAGGCCTTTTGTCTTTACATTTATTAAATATCTTATTCGAAATAGCCATGGATAATTTATCTATACATAGCAGTTTACAATATCTCATTTCTAAGGTGGGTACTGCTTTTGGATAAATCAATAGGGTTGACATAATGTGTTTGTGATGGTTAAATTGTTTTTGTCGCAAAACTCTACCAACCTATTTCCCCTGTCGTTTCTCGAGTCTAAACTAAATAAACCTACTACCGCTCCGTCTCTACCATCATCTACCACTGCATTAAAATCTCCCGTAACTATTATAATTTAATGACCTTTTACGTATCTAGTTTGTCTTCGATATCATTGTAAATCGCTTCTACCTCTTCCTCACTGTGACTAGAGGTGGGCATGTATACTTGCATTATTACTGTATTTACCGGTTTAGATGATAATCTAACCATGAGTAGTATTTCCTTCTTTTGTAAGTAGTTTTCTACACAGTGCTCTATCTTTTTTCGAATAATTATTCTCACGCCAGAATTTCTTTCCTCTGATTGTGAATGAATTACCCTGAAGTCTCCACTTCAAAATCCCCGGCCTCTGACCACCGAACTTCGCTGATCCCTACAATGTCTAGTGCTAACCAATCCATTTCAATTTTCAAGTTCTCTAGCTTACATACTTGCGTCTTACTTCTGACATTCCACGCTTCGACTCGAAAAATGTTCCAGATTTGTTTTCTAAATTTTCCTATCACATCCTCCGAAGTAGTCCCCTCCCGGAGATCCGAATGGGGGATTAATTTACTTCCGGAATCTTTTACCCCAGAGGATGTCATCATCTTGGGAGTTATGTGGGGGTTTCCCGTTGCATTCCACGTCGCAGTAGTGTGTCTTCAAATGCCATACCGACGCCTAGAGTCTCTACCAATTTAAGTACCGAAAGAGCTGTTAGTTTCTTTCGGAGACCTGTCTTAGTCTAGTTTCTCACTAAAGATCCTACTAGTTTGATTGAATCTGTTGTTTGGCTCTTTGGATTACTGGAACGCACAATCCATTTCACGCGTTCTAGTAATCTAGAACTTCTTCAAGGTGCAGGCCCATTCGGAATGGGTAAACCTTTAACTATAAAAAATTTCATGAAATTCTGTATGTTCACAGAGTTAGGGTATAAGCAGAAAAGAAAATATTTAAGCGCACATTTTATTAAGTGCAAGATAAGGAAAAGGCAAAAATCAATGTTGTAAATACTGACATAAGTTATTTAGATACGTGTAAAAAGTTAGGTTATAATATTTATGCACTACCATTATTGTAAAAGAAGATACAGTAAACCTCATACCTGTAGTAAGTAACTGCTTTAAATTGTTACTTATATTTTAGTTTTCGAGTTACACATGGCGTTTTGTAGAAAACATCTGGAGGCTGTCTAACGACTCGTCCTCAAAGTAGCATCTGGCGAAGTCTTCAACTTCCTCAATACATAAACATCTTATCCACCAATTATTTGCAGTTATAGATTATTCGATTCTATCAAAGAAAAAATCGCGGCATCCAAATACAGGGAGTTTATTAAAGAACTCCTTGATTTAAAAAACTCATAATTAAAAACGTAATCAGTAATAAACTTTCGGGTTTTGAACTTGAGTTCAGTATATTATCCGATTGTTTTGCTAATATTCCAAACAAACAAAAAATACTGTTTAACATGGCGAGCTGCAATTTGTAGGTCACTACATATCTTAATTAACCAAACAAAAAAAAACTCTAAAAACACCAGCTCTAAATTATCATCGTAAACCTAAAGGTACATATATAACATTGGCACTACTATGTCTTAAGTAACCAAAAATTTACAACTCAAAAAAAAAGGAAAACCCACAGTTTTAAATCATCCTCATAAACATACAATTAAACATATAGGATGGTCACGATAAATACAATATTAATAATAAATATCGTCTCACTTGGCGATAATCATTTTAAAAATACTAAGTTTAGTCATCACGTGGAACCTGATAAATATACCATTTCGACTAATTTCACATTACCCATACAAGAAAATAGTGCATAAACACTCACCCGAGCGTCCACAGTGTAGGTTTGGGTCACACCTTCCCTAATGGCAGGGCGGAGCAGAGGAGCTCAATATCCCGCAGTGTGGGTGTCTTCCCATAACAAAAGGAGCGGCAATTCAATGAGCGTCTGATCAACCGGAGGAAGAAGCTACAATAACTACGAATAAAGATTAATTTATTTACGCCGAAAAGTACAATTTTTTTTAAAACCGCAAATACTTACCACATAGTGCGTGCTCGAAAATTTTTGATAGAACGAAAACGACAATTGCTCTTGGTCGTATGCAGAAAAGATTAATTATTACTCGTTTGATACTTGATAGCACCAATTTACATTCATGCCGGTGTTATCAAACGTAAGAATGTGATCAGCAATTCGAAACAAGCTTTATCGGTGAAGTACGATTCATTATTTCAACGAGTCTTTAGGTTGCAATAATCTAGTAAGTAATTATACGCTATCGTAGTGTGTAGCCAGTTCACGGATACCTAAAACAGGGTATTGACTATTTAATGTATAAAAAAAATTTTGGTTTTAAACTAAATAGATGTAAATGAAAATCGTTAGGAAGCGTACTTATTGTGAACAGGTAAAATATACAGAATGTTGTTGGTGTATTGAAGAGTAAAAACAGAATCGATGTGAATGAATAACAAAATAAGAGGATACGGTTTTCATTTATCGTCGTAAGTGAACGTAACAAATTTCTTGTACAATCCCCACGGTAATTGTACAAAGGACATAATCAGTACTCCAACGAAAACCGTTGGTATTAGAAAACAGAATGAATAACTCATAAATAAAATCCAATGCAACGAGTGTTGATAGCTTATCTGTGCAACAAATGTTCAACGAAAGTACTCGCGAAACTCGTATCAAATTAATAATGTCATCCAGTATAAAAAGGGACAGCTTAGAATAATTGATTTAAATGCACCTCACTACAATTAGTAGACCTAAGATTAATGTTCAAACACTAGGCTCGCCTGAAAAGGATATGAACTAAGGCATTGATTTTATTTGGAATATAGACGAGATTATAATCATTGGCTTATTTTAGTCAAGTAAATTTTAAAAGCAAAACTGGAACGTAACAACATGTAAAAAACATTGTTTATTCCGAGAAGATACGTGACATTGCTCATTTGAGGGAGAGGATTGTTGCGGCGGTAGCATCCGTCACGCCTGATATGCTGCTGAAGACCTGGGAAGAAACTGATTATCGTTTAGACGTGGCCAGGGCAACAAATGTATCAAAAAAAAACTTGAGAGGATTCTCTTTAATACTATATAGGTTTAATAACTCTTATTTTAACTTTACTGTGTACAAATAAAACTTTAAATCAAGAAGTTCTTTTATAAACTCGCTGTATTTTATTTTATATAGATAAAATTGTGCACATCATAGTTTTTTATGTAAAACATTGAGAGAAATTTATTATGAATGTGACGATATATAAAGTAAAAGATTAAATTCCCGACATGATTGTAGATAGAAATTAATAACTGTAGAGATAGGTATCAATGTGGGATTTGAAGTTAAGATATAGTTAAAGATATATTTGGAGTACATATTTGGAAGTATTATTGGACATATACTTGAGCTAAAATTAAAACCCTGCAAAAAATCAATTGTGTTACCAAATGATAGGATACATGGTTCGACAAAACAATCAAAATTAATCTGTTAATATGTTACTATCTTTAAATTACGGAACGGGTTAGAATATGTAAGGCTACATCTCGTGCCTTAGGCAAAACACCAATAACATTATTTATAGCAAACTACTACAACTTTAAACAGAGAATTTTACCATAAGTGACTTCATGGCGATTTATAGATATGTTAACATTGTCGACTTCTGCACTAGGAGAGTCAGATGTCGTAAGACGAACGTTACTTGAACGCTACAGATAACCAAAATAAAAGGCATGCTCAAAGAAACCAACCAATCAGAAAATTACTTATAAACGTATTTATTTAGATAACGTAAATAAAGGAGAAAATTGTGAATAAATATAATAATCACTGTGTCTAGCTTTATTTTTTAGTACAAGAGTAAACGTAAATATATACTTAAAATCAAACTCAATTTCAAGCGGTAATAAAATATGTTTTTAGAGTAAGGAAAACACGAATATTTTATGAAGTGCAAAACACGTTGTCATATGGCTAGGCCTCGGCCAAATGGCATGTTACAAGATCAGTCGTAACCTGATATCTGTAAATTCCACTAAGTTATCAACTGTATCTAGATGATTTAATCACATTTTAATAATATTACTTTTATATAGTCTGAGGTTATTATGTCCTGTATTTTTTTAATTTTGCTTATTTCTACTGAACTTGTAAGAAGCTGTCTTATTTATGGAGTAATTATACGAAACACGTTGGAAATATTTTAATTTTTATCTAGACGGAGGGGGCAGAGTTTAACCACAGGACGCATAAACTCACCGCGCGCTGTTCTAACGGTGGCAACGCGGACAATCCCGTCGGCGCCAGGATGCACGGAGATAAGACGCCCAAGTGACCACTGAAGTGGAGAAAGTGAATCGGCTTTAATTAGGACTAAGTCTCCTGGTTGAATATTATTTTTGGCTACATGCCATTTGGATTTTACTTGAAGAGTATGCCAGTATTCTCGGGACCAGCGCGCCCAAAGTCCTGATAGATACACTGCAATAATTGCCATCGAGGCAAACGATTTAAAGACAGTTCCGTCAGTGCGGGACTAGGTGGGGCGGAAAGAGCGGGAAGGGTCAAAACCCGGTGTTAAACAACTAAGGTCGTTAGGATCACTTATAACTAGGGTCAGAAGGCGCGAATTGAAGACAGCTATAATTTGAATGAAAACGGTTGACAACTCTACAAAGGTATGAACTTCCTCTCCTACAATACGAAGTAGCAGGGTCTTGACGGATTTGATGCCAGCTTCCTAAAGACCCCCAAAATGGAGCGCTGAAAGTGGGTTAAAATTCCAATAATTAGTTCTTGGGAAGCTGCAGCTTTAGCAAAGGAAGCCAGTTGGCGAGGGTACTGACGAAGTTTGTACCACAGTCGCTGTACAAATGTTCACACCGACCACGACGAGCATGAAACCGACGAAACGCGGCCAAAAAGCGTCAGCGATTGAATCGGTAACTAGCTCCAGGTGAAGAGCCTTGATACACATACCAATAAAAATGCAGAGGTATGCTTTTAAAATTTTGCCGTCGCGGATTCGGCTCATGGTTATTGTAAACGGGCCGCAAAGTCCACGCCGGTATGCAAAAATGGTTTAACTTGAGTTATTTTAGCAGATGAAAGATTGTCCATGGAGGCTGAAAAGACTTGGGATGTTTTCTAACAAGAAATACAAGAGCTAAGTATCCGGCGAATAGATCTTCTCGCAGAAACTATCCAAAATCTTTGGCTTATAAGGAATTGTGTTGTTTGAATATCTGCATGATAATATTTGTGATGAATGTACTGAATATACAGATCGGTGAAACGGCTTTTACTGGGAAATTAAGCGGGGAATCATTTATCGTAAGAAATAGGGGCGTAACTTAACCGGCCAACTACACGAAGCACGTCATTTATAAGAAAGGGGGATAATTTTAGGAACCTTTTAGCAAGTGGGGTCCTGGATTGAAGGGCCCTGATCTCAACCGCAAAAGATGCTCGTTGGATATGTTTAACAAGGCAATCCAAAACGAGCTCGAACTCATGAGCGGATACAGATCCAGTACGCTTAGTTAGAAGATGCGTGGCATTATTAATAAAGCGGAAGATATAAGCGGTTATACGAACGACAGAAAGAAAAGAAGATTGATTTTTAAGTAGGGTATCCAATACATTACAGGACAAAGTAGTAGTGATTGTAACGGACCGTTCTTCACTTAGTACCTGTTGCGGTTACAGAGAACAAGAACGTGAAACATGATTTATTTCTTGAAAATGTAGTAAAATGGGTGAAGCCGCCCACCATAACGAACATTGGAGCAACTCGGCTAGTAGCAAACCACGTGATCCAATATTAGCGGGATTATCGTTAGAAGGCACGTGAAGCCACATGGCGTTAGAAGTTTGATTTTGGATATAAGGTACTCTGTTGGCCACGATAGTCCTCCATCGTTGCGACGGAGCAGAAATCCATGAATGTACAACTATCAAATCGAACCAACAGTATATTCTATTAAAGGTGAGATGAGAACACTCAGCCCAAAATGTAGTAATTTAGCAGATAAGGCAGTGAAAGGGGTCACAGTACCAAACGAACTATAGGTTCTTTAGAACCGTTAAGAAAACGAAAATAAACGACCGTGCAGTAGCCGCGTTCCGTAGAGTCCCCAAAACAATGTACCTCACCCGAATCGTAGTGAGAAGGAACTAAAAGACGCGGTAAGAAAAAATCTGCAAGAAAAGGAAGGCTCTCAACATATCTCTCCCATGAACGACAAAACTCCGGTGGTGGACGGGCATTCCAATCTAGTTTGAGAGTCGAAAGACGTTAGAGGAAATGCTTTATTAAAAAGCAAAGAGGGGTGAGAATTCCTAACGGGTCAAAATTGCGGGCTAGATTAGAAAGAATATTACGTTTTGCACAAGGAGTATGTATAGTGTTGACCACGAAAAGGACATTATCTGAAGAGGGGTTCCACTGAAGACCCAAAACTTTCACGGTAGGATGAGAAGGATCATCAAAGCAATGCGGTTGCAAACACCGATAAGGGGCGAGAATGCCGTTAAGCCAATTGGGATCATTACTATACCACTTGTGCAGGTCAAAGCCACCTCGTTGTAAAAGAGCTACAAGCTGCTCTGTTAAATCCAAGGCGGATTGAAAAGTATCTCGACTTGTCACTACGTCATCAATATAGATATGATGACGAAGAGCGAAAGCGGCTAGAGGAAAGGATCCACCTTCATCATCTGCAAGTTGCAAAAGAGTACGTATGGCAAGAAATGGAGCGCAGTTGACCCCATAAATATTCAGTTTATATCTAAAGTAACGCGAAGGCGTTACATTTTTCAGTATCTGACAAGTCATACCGCGCATTTATAAAAATTGTGAAAACCATCCGCCGTTGTACCACCTCCAACCGTCTATATGCTGTTCTCAAATTACTTTATGTTCTATTATAGAAAACATACACGAACTCCGAAACTGTTTATTAATCTTATCACGTAACTTAGAAACAAGAGGAGAAATTTTCTATTAACCAATTGGTATCCACTAAGTGTCAACGCTAACTTATTAGCTAACGTAAAATTCACGCTTGAATCGTCTAGACTCCTAGGGATCACTTTCAAGTTTGCACGCGATTAGAAATCAGTCTCAAGAGGCGGTAGTATTGACGAAATTCCGTATATGCTTGTAGGGATTCATCCAGTTGCGTTGATGTGGTCCTTCGCAACAAAATAAAGCTTCCCAAGCACGTTCTCTCGTATACACCGTTTCCTTATTTGCCACTAGCGATTCACATTACGGACAATCTACTCTTAGGAGATACGTATAAAATAAATTTTCAGTGACGTTTTCAAAAATAAATGTTCTCCAAGTAATACAAACCGATTGAATTGGAAATGGAGACAGTTCGTTAAAAGTTCTATTCGAAATGGAGAAAATTTAGTCTAATGTAACGAGCGCTGTTTCTTGTATTTTGTAAACAGTTTAAACTAACATGGAATTTGCAACTACATTCAATGCGGCTGTTTCGAAGTTTTATTGAAACAGCAAAAGTTTCGCTTGTTTCTCCACATAAAGCGTTTCACAAGCTCCCCTTGAGCACAACATACTATCGTTCGGTTTCTGTACGTAGCCTTTCTTTTAAAAAGATAGTTTTTAGAATGTTTTTCAATTATTATTTGGTGATTAATTATGAAACTTACAAATGTTTAAAGCTAGTTGCCGTTGTGCCCAAATCTATTAATTAAATATACGAGGGTTATCTTTTTCAAAGTCCGATCGTTCGCGAAATTAAAACCACCGTACAAATTTGATGACACTGTGCGCTGATGTATAGCGCAGTGTTTCTAGTATGTCTCTCGATAGCGTCACGTCGCAGTTGTCAGTTTTGAGCGCACAGTAAGCACGTAAACATGCCTAGAACAATCCAAGCCAAGTGTGAAGTGCGTGCTGTTATTCGAGTTCTTTATGCTGCGGGATGCAATGTGTATGGTAAAACTTTCGTGAGTGACAGCAAAGTGTGGCAGTAGTGCAGGAACTTTGAAGCAGGACATACACACGTCCATAGTGCAGGCAGAAAGAAACGAGTGTCAACCAACCAATGATCTTCTTCGGCGAGAGGATCAGGCGATCCGAGAAAATCGTTGGTTTACAATTTCAGTATTGGGTGATTCGTTGCAGACTAACGTAGAGAATTGGCTGAAAGTACATGCGACTGCTTTCTGTCACGAGGGTATTGGAGAGTTGGTACCATGCCACGACAAATTTTTAAATCGGAGCGGTTACTATGTAGAAAAGTAGCCAGAAAGTATATAAATATTCCAAATAAAACATTTTTATTTTCATTGTGCTTTTCATTTCGCGATCGATCGGACCAGAAAAAAAATAGTCGTGTATAGTTATTTTGAAATACTGTAACAATACGCATTGTACAATCGTATTCCGCATAAATACTTATTAGCGTACTTGACCGAATACCAAAGGAAGTGGATACGTCTCGTGATACAAATTATTGGACAGTACGAAAGCGTGAGGAAGAAATTCCTTGCATAAATTGGATAAAAATAGGAATCCACGACGGTTATCGGCAGGGTCGAGCGGTAGATTTCTTTAGTATGATATAGGTTTTCGAATTGTAGCCCCATCAATGTTTGGTCTTTAAAAATAATCTTCGATAGTGATTTTAAAAAGAAACAGCACAAAATGTACAAATTATATTTCTATTTTAAAAATTCGGAAAAATGGTATGGCAGCGGGTACAGATAAGGTGCAAGCAGAAACTCTAGTAGCCGCTGAACAAGCAGTAAGAGAACGTCTCTTCCAACTTGTAAGCTATATGTACGAGACAGGCGATATACCCAAAGATTTCAAACGTAACATCATAGTCATCATCATTGGGTCTTCAGTCCTGAAACTGGTTAGACGCGTACCATCATTGTTTCCTATTCTGAACTAGCCTACAGATTTACCCGAAATTTGCACAGTCTGCATCTATCACTATCTGATCTAGGTCTACATCCGCTTCTTTTTTCCTATCTCTGCTTGTCATATATCCCATACTATTCCCCAAAAATGCCTTAGAACGTATTATGTCCTTCTATTTCTCATATTTTTTCCCCAAAGATATCCTTGTTTCCTTACTGTTTCTATAACCTATTTGTTATTACCTTTGTCTGTTCATCCTCAAACATCTGAAGCACGGCATTTCAAAGGCCGCTACTGATCTTCTGTCTGCTTTTCAGACTGCTCGTATTTCGTAGGCATATTGTCTGTGCTGTGCTCCACACATACGCCTTCAACAACTTTTTGTTCTATGTTTGTTGTCTTTCATCATAGGCGCCGTTCTTTCTTGTTAGATGCAGTTCGGTCACCTTCTATTGTTTTACAATTATATACCCTATTTCTCCGACATTCAGTGGTTGTGAAGGGGGGTAAGCAGCCTGTGGCTGCCAAGTTCCCCCAGCACTTGAACATTTACTGATTTAATATTTTTTCCAATATGTCTTTTCGCACAATCAACATTAGTTGCAGATATTTCACAACAAACAACTAGTTGTTTATAATAAGGATCAGATTTGTCTGCGCTTATTTTTTCGTCATTGGGTTTCCCGTCTTAATTCTGGTTGGACATGTACCTGCACTTATTTCTTTTTCCAACTAACCTACATGGTTCCCTGAAATTCTCACACAGCAATACAGCTCGGTTCCCCTTATATTGTTTTCTAATATTATGCCCTATTTCACAGAGATTTATTGAGGGGGGTTAAGTAACCTGTGGCTGCCAAGATCCCCCAACATTTAGACATTTGCCGAAATAATAGTTTTCCAGTAAATGCTTTCACGCAATTACCATAATTCCAGAATATTGCCCATTCAATGCTTGTAGTTGCTTATAATAAATATCATGGTTCTTCTATTATTCTCTAATATTATGCCCTTTTTCACTGACATTAATTGAAGGGGGTTAAGCAACCCGTGGATGCCAAGATCCCCAACACTTAGACATTTGCCGAAATAATAGTTTTCCAGTAAATTCTTTCACGCAATTACCATTATTCGAGAATATTGCCCCTCCAATGCTTGTAGTTGCTAATAATAAATATCATGTTTAAGTGCAGCTACTTTCTTCGTCATTAATTTATGCATCTTGGGACTGGTTGGATGCGTACCTCCATTGATTTCTCTTCTTAGCTAGCCTACACATTTCCCTGAAACTCCTACAGCCTACATCTTTCACTATCTGTGTGCAGTAGTCTAACCTAGGTCTACCTTTTCTCCTCTTTTTTCCTATCTCTGGTTCTAGTATATTCCGCACTATTCCTTCATGCCGTAGTATGTGGCCTATCATCCTATCTCTCCTATTTTTTACCGTTTTCCACATATTTCTTTCTTCCCCTACCATTTTTAGTACCTCTTCGTTCTTAACTTTGTCTGTCCATGATATCTTCATCATACGTCTGTAGCACCACATTTCAAAGGCTTCTACCTTTTCTTGTCCGCTTCTCCCACTGTCCAGGCTTCACAGCCATACAGTGCTGTGCTCTACACATATGTTTTGAGCAATCTTTTCCTTGTTTCTATGTTTGTGGTCTTTGAGCACAGTAGTTGCTCTTTCTTGTTAAATGTAGCACAACCTTGTGCTAATCTTTGTTTTATATTTTTTGTGCTTTTCCAATCTTGCGTTATTTGGCTTCCTAGGTAGCAGAAATCCTTAACCTCTTGTAAGTTCGTGCTACATATTTGTATTCTTGTTTTTGATTTATTTTTCCCTCCTTTGTATACTAGTACTTTAGTTTTACTTTTGTTAATTTTCATACCGTATCTCTCTGTTAGAACCGTTTCCATTTCATTGAGAGCAGCTTCTAACTCTTCCTTGCTAGATGCTAATGCCGCTATATCATCTGCAAATCTAAGCATATGAATTTTTTGTCCCTGCATAGTAATTCCAAATGTCTTCCTGCATTTGACAGTATTCATTGCCTCTTCTATGTACAAGTTAAAAATCAATGGGGATAGGGCACATCCCTGTTTCACTCCTTTCCTAATGTTTACTTCTCTACGTTCCTGCTCTAATTCTATTACTGCTGTTTGCTCTTTGTATAAGCTATGTACTATTCGTCTATCCCTATAACTCATTCCAATCTTTTTGAGTATTTCGAACATTTTTTTCCATTTTACATTGTCAAATGCTTTTTCCAGATCTACAAACCCTATATACACGCTTTCCTCTTTTTCTATTGTTTTCTCCATTATCACCCTCAGAGCTAAGATAGCCCCCCATGTTCCCCTGTTTCGCCTAAACCCAAATTGGTCTTCTCCTAGTATTTCTTCAGCCCGTTTTTCCATTCGTCTTTGTACAATTCTAGTTAATATTTTTGATACGTGTGCTGTCAAGCTTATTGTTCGAAAATTTTCACATCTGTCTGCGCCTTTCTTTTTTGGTATAGTTACTATGATGTTATGTTTGAAATCTTTGGGTATCTCGCCTGTCTCATACATATAGCTTACAAGTTGGAAGAGACGTTCTGTTACTGCTTGACCAGCGGCTTTTAGAGTCTCCGCTTGCACCTTATCTGTACCCGGCGCCTTACCATTTTTCAGACCCTTTAATGCTATTTCAAATTCATCTCTAAGTATAGGATATCCCAAATCATCATTTTCCATGTCTGATTCCTTTTCTAATGCAGTTAGTTCTTCTCCTGCATATAAATTCCCTATATATTCTTGCCATCTACCCACTTTCTCTACATTTTCTATAATGACAATTCCTCCCGCGTCCCTTATATTTTTGCTATACGGTTCTATATCCCTAAAATTGATACTAATTAGTTTGTATGCTTCATCTGTCTTTCCTACTTCCATCTTAGTTTGTACCTCTTTGCACTTTTCATCAATCCATTGTTCTTTAGCTTTCCTGCATTTTCGAAAAACATCATAGTAACTATGCCAAAAAAGAGTAGCTCGTATAAATGTGAAAATTTTCGAACAATAAGTTTGACAGCACACGTGTCAAGTATATTAACTAGAATTGTACAAAGACGAATGGAAAAACGAGCTAAAGAAATACTAGGAAAAGATCAATTTGGATTTAGGCGAAACAAGGGATCACGGGAGGCTATTTTAGCTCTAAGGGTGATAATGGAGAAAACAGTTGAACAAGGGGAAAGCGTGCATATAGGGTTTGGAGATCTGGAAAAAGCATTCTACAACGTAAAATGGAAAAAATGTTTGAAATAATCAAAAAAAATGGAATGAGCTTTAGGGATAGACGGATAGCTCATGGCTTATACAAAGAGCAAACAGTGGTAATAAAATTAGAGCAGGAACGTAGAGAATTAAACATTAGGAAAGGGATAAGACAAGGATGTGCACTATACCCATTAATTTTTAACTTTCACATTGAAGAGGCAATGAATACTGTCAAATGCAGGAAGACATGTGGAATTACTATGTAGGGACAAAAGATTGATCATCATCATTAGGTCTTCAGTCCTAGAACTGGTTAGACGCGTACCATCATTGTTCCCTATTCTGAACTAACCTACAGATTTTCCTGAAATATGCACAGTTTGCATCTATAACTGTCTGATCTAGGTCTACATCTACCTCTTTTTTCCTATCTCTGCTTGTAATATATCACATACTACTCCCCAAAAACGCCTTAGAACGTGTTCCGCCCTACTATTTCTCTTTTTCCCCAAATATCCTTGTTCCCCTACTATTTCTGTAACTTATTTGTTATTATCTTTGTCTGTCCATGCTATCGTCCTCATACATCTGAAGCACATCATTTCAAAAGGCTGCTACCGTTCTTCTGTCTGCGTTTCAGACTTCCCGTATTTCATAGGCATACTGTGCTGTGCTCCACATATGCTTTCAACAATTTTCTTCTTATACTATGTTTGTTGTCTTTCCTCATAGGCGATGTTCTTTCTTGTTAGATGCAGTTTGATCACTTTCTATTGTTTTCCAGTTATATGCCCTATTTCTCCGACCTTCAATGATTGTGAAAGGAGGTAAGCAGCTTGTGGCTGCCAAGTTCCCCCAACACTTAACCATTTGGCGATTTAATATATTTTCCAATTTATCTTTTCGCACAGTCAACATTAGTTGCAGGTATTTCGCAACCAACAACTAGTTGTTTATACTAATCATCAGATTTATCTGCGCTTATTTTTTCGTCATTAGGTTTTCCGTCTCAAAACTGGTTGGACACGTACTTGCACTTATTTATATTCTGGGCTAGCCTACATAGTTCCCTGAAATTCTCACACAGCATGTGTATTCTGGTTAATCTTCTTTGGGAATTAAACCACTCATAGTTTTTAAAATCAACTTTATTTACGTTTCGATCCATGACCTAGGATCGTTGTCAAAATAATAATAAAAACTTCAAGTTTGACATTTATGACATAAATTGAAGGTGACTTTGCTTTATTGATGTTTGAAATATTTGGTTTGAGTATACTAAGCAAAAATTTTTAAAGTTTAACAGAATGATTGCCTTCAATTTGTGTTGCGACCTGGGATCGGCTTTCTTTAGGTAGCCAATACGCTTAACGTGAAATCAGCTGATTAATTTTTATTGGTGAATTTTATATAAATTCAATAATTTGGAATTGGAAAACATTTTTTAACATGTTTCTATTTATACAATTGAGAGGATGTTTATTAAAGAAGTGTGCGATTGATATGCTTCAAAATTTAAAAAATAAACAAACAGAATTGTCATCCTTGTTTGTCGATAATAAAAAAAATGGATAGCCAATAAGAGCAATATTAATATACCAGAACCCTACTTAAACCTACTCTCTTTAGGACCTATATTTAATTTAGAAATTAAAACTAAATATATTAACATGGGTAGGTTGCTAGCTTCTGTAGAATCAATTATCAACAATGATGCAGAAATTGAACAAAATTTAAATATCAAAAGACCTAAAGTAATCAATCACATCACAAATTTTATCTTAAATCCTGTTAATAACAATAAATCAAACCCCGAAACCGTATCTTTTTATAAAACTAAAAAATGTTTGAAGGAACATCCAGAATTATTTGTCACTAAATCCGATAAAGGTGAAGTGGCCGGTATTTTAAATAAACAGCAATATTTTGACATGTCAACTGAACTTTTAAACGATAACAGTACCTATTCAACTTTAACTAGAGATCCCATCCTAAAAATCCAAAATAAGGTAAACGATCACATAAAAATGTTATACGATAAAAATATGATTACCATTGACACCAAAAAATCACTTATCACTAACAACGCCGTTGCTGGTAAATATTATGGATTACCTAAGATTCATAAACCTATTTTATCACTCAGACCAATCATTTCTTCAATCACTACACCTACATATCAAATATCAAAATGGCTATCTTATCACGTAACTTAATTTTAAATTACTGGTTGGGTTAACTAGTTAGGGGTTATTTTTATATCCCCAAATGTGACCAGTAACCTTAAAAGAAGGATTTCCTTAAAATGATGGAACGCAAATATCTTCCGACTACGCTAGGGGTCTATTCCTTGGGCAGACCTTATGAGGATTGGTCGTGATTCTTTTTACAAAGCATTATTTTATTACTAGGGCTAGATTCTCAACAAAACAGGGGTTTGAATAGGGCGCCACCGAGTCATTAACTTTAAACACAGGGTTTCCCTAAGGGGGACTTGGGCGTCCTTAGGGAGGAATACCGTATTAACTGCTAATGCAGGAGCTGTAAAGAAAACTTAATTAAATATACAAAAATGAGGACACAAGAAGTATTCTCTTGCTACCTCATATAAAAAACAACAAAGATTAATCAGGCAACAATAATATGAACACAGATTTTATGCTTCAAATACTGAAAATGCTATTAAAGCTTCTTGTTAAATTGGGTTTACCACTTTACTCTATTTGATCTTATAGTTTGTTACCCTACTTCTGAACGTACTTGTTCAGAATAAAACAATTAATTGAGAAAATTAAATGTTGCTTTTTTAATTAAAATTGGTCTTTCATAAAAATTGTAAATATAAAATTCATGTTTAAGAAAAGATAATACAAGTTTCATCTACTCATACGGTAGGATTATATATTCAAAGAAAATATCAAAAACTTTAAATGTTGCTTTAGTTACAAAAGTTTAACTTGAATTTATACCAGAAATATCAGATCTGTTTTTCTGTTTACATATTTATAAAACTTTAACTACTTTGTCTATTAATTCATTATTCAAAAATTGTAAGTGAAATCATGCATATATGAAACATCAATAAGAACTCTTTAAGTTTGCCTAACTTCATAAAATTTAATAACTGTAATTATACTGAACTAGTATTGACTATAAAAATTTACTAAGGTCCTTCTTAATATGCGAAACGGATTTATCAGAATAGATAGTTACAAAAATATTTTTTGAAGCAGCCTCGTATCATGATCACCAAATGTAGACGTGATGCAAGAATAATTCTAAACTCTTACCTTGACTCTGCAGGTGTTCTTTACATGTTGTCGTCACAACGTGTTAGGGCAGGTGTTGATACATACATTTTTCAGAAACAAGTGACGTAAAATCCACATGTTCCACAGAACACAAACAGCTGCGTGACCCTTGGACCGGACCATGCTAACTTCTATGTTACACGCACAAACTGGACCAACCAAATTCCAATACTAGACTTATATATTCTACTGTGTGTAAATCTTGAACGAAAGTTTCAACAGAACCATTCCAATACATCATCGGACTTAATTTACAAACCATAAAAATTTCTACATACTTTGTAGAACGTTTCCTTAAAATTCGAACTTATTGTTTTCTCCATAACATTACATAAAATCCAGCTATCCATCGTACGGTTGAAGGACGTTCATATTGGATCGATATCCTATCGCAAAGTTGACGTGAATGAACCATAGGTTGATACTCGCAGGTGCAAAAGTAGAATTTTATCTTCTTTTAAATACAGCACACTCGCTGACTTAGTTTTATAAAACCAGATAATACAAAACGACTTCTTAAAGTTGAGAATTATAATATAAAAATCTAATTGAGGACTTTCTACGAAGCGTTGAAAAACATGTTTTATCGTAACTTTTACGAAACCATTAAAGGAATATTTTATGTGTTATTTACACAAATGTCCAAAGAATTATTAAATGAATTTATCAAAGGAATTATCCAAACGAAATTATTTATTAGAAGTCATTTAAAAACGTCTTTAAAAGGAACGTTATAACAGAAGACATGAAAAAATACGAAAAGAAAAATTACGAAAAGAGCGCTACAACAAAATTATTCAGTTGGTCTAATTAATTATTATTTTAATTCTTACCATCGTTAAAACATCAAAGCCTAGTGTTCAGCGCACTAGGGTTCAACTACCACACAAAAAGTCAGACGCAAGTTACATGCCAGAACCCTTATTAGTTCCATTATCTTTCTTGACGAGAGCTCTAGCTAATGTGAGTGCAAATGTGCTATGCACGAAACAGGAGAGCTGCTTGGCCTTGATAATAATTGTATTAACATTCGGCGCCTGATGTTAGCAACCAAACTAGCATTTCTGTATGGCGGTTAGCACATACTATATCAATACTGGTATTTATTTGTTTAAAAATGGTTGGCATGATATTAATGACTATACTAGAGTTATTAGGACTAAAAATTCGTTGATGTTCTGCAGTGGTCAAAAAAAACTGTTACAATCTGATATCTTAAGTAAATCATTTCCAATGGAAGAAGGCTTCGGTATCAAAGACACCTTTCAACTCATTGATAAAAATAATGGTTTCCAAATTCCCGAAAACTATAGACTAATTTCACTAGCGTTACTTCATTATTTACAAATATACCTTTGAATTTAGTTATAAGTATTATAAAATCAAAATGGAATAACATTAAACAACATTGCAATTTAGATATCGAAATGTTTTGTAGTTCACTAACACTAGTTTTTAATAACACTCATTTTTCATTCCAAAATACCTTCTATCTTCAAATTTTTCGAACCCCAATGGGATCACCATTATCGCCAATACTTTCACAGATTGTAATGGATGAACTTATTCAAACCATAGTACCAACATTACCATTTGTCCTTACCTTTATAATAAGCTATGTAGATGACATCTTATGCTGCGTTCCGTATAATATGATTCAAACAATTGTCGAAGCCTTTAATCAGTATAATCCACATCTAAAATTCACTCATGAAATAGAAATTAATCAACAAATACCATTTTTAGATACATTAGTAATCCGAGACAATAACAACCAAATTTTATTTGATTGGTATCAAAAACCTATACTAACTCTGGCCGATATATAAATTACTTTTCAAATCATTCTTTTCAACACAAGATTAGTACCATTTCAGCATTAAAATATAGAATTAAGAAAATTTCACGTCCACGAGTTCTCCAAAAAAATTTATTAAAATTACAGAGAATTTTCGTTAATAATGGCTTTCCGAAACATCTTATTAATAAAATTTTATATCAACATCAAGACAATAACCATACACATCAAATACATACGTTAGAACCCAACACTTACAAAACCATTCCATTTATTCAAAAATTATCTCCACAAATTGTACACACGTTAAAGAAAGAAAATACAAAAATAACTTATAAATACACAAAATCACTGTCTTTTATTCGATTAGTTGAAAGATAAAACTCCAAAAATGCTACTTAACAATACTGTTTATAGTAGTAAATGCGCTTGTGGAGGCACTTATGTTGGACAGTCTAAACAATATATTAAAAGAAGACTGACCCAACATAAAAGTGATGGACCATAAATTATAATAGGAAGCAGAAAACTGCATTTATGTAATAGAAAATTGAGTAATTAGGATAGTTTGTAAATAGTAAGCAGTCAACACCCTGTATATAAACTATAAGTAGTTTTAAGCGACGCAAATAGACACATCTTAGGACAAGAAGACGCATAGTTAGCATAGAAGTAAGTAATACATGCATTAAGTAGATAACGAATATTTAACACCCTGTAGATAGAGTTTAGTTAATTTAGGTAATGCAAATAACGATATTTTCAGTAGAAGCACGCGTATTTATAAATAAGCAGAATAAAGGTAATTAAACACGCATTCAAAAGAATTCCAATCAGTTATGATAATACGGAGATAAGAAATAAAGGTTAAAGAAGCGTAGTGTAAGTGCGTACAAACAATTAACAATTTTGATAAGTAAAGGTGATTAAAAATTGCGTAAATAAATAAGCACATATGAAAATTGAAAGTCGAATTGCATCAGATATTTGTGTACAACATGGAAAAGCGATTATATTTCTCAAAACACCGCATGTCTGATAATAAAGCAGCTGCAAGCAAACAACAATTACTTGAAGGCAGAGAATGTTACATCAGAAACTACTTTAAATAAAGAGACCTCATTCGTTAAAATTAGCGACGGGCTTGTAGGCCATGCCCACAGACGAAGTGGGATATCAAGCATATATTAACAGCGACAGTGATAACGAACTCAGTTTTCAACTCAACAAAGGCCGAGGTGCGCCACTTTGAACCTAAGTGTAACACGTAAGAATAATTTAAAAGTGAAAATTGTTTAAGTGCGACGAAGATGAAAATTACTTTTGCCGATTAAACGTAAGTAGATTTTGGGGAATTTATTTAAACTAAAATATAATAATAATAATAATAGGGCTCTGAGTCCGGAGAGTATAGATGGTATTCTGAATCCGTCGAGAATAATAGTCTAAGTCAAAGTCCGGTGAGGAAAATTGATGAGAGTAAATTCTAAGTCTGGTGAGAAAAAGTAATGTAATAATTCTAATGATAATTCAATTCTGAGTCCGTGGAGAATAATAATCTAAGTCTGAGGCCGGTCAGAATAAATTCCAAGTCCAAGTGTGACAACAATAATTCGAGGGAGATAATGATTCTAAGTTTAATAATAATAGTCCAGAGGGTGATGGGCAATAATTTAAATGCAATAATTCAAGCGTGTGAATAACAATATTCCGAATGGGTATATAATAATTCTGAATAGGTGGAGAATAATTTTGATCTAAATGGATGGTATAATGCATGGAAAATACTAGTTGATGCGTCGATAATTTTGGTTACGAGAAGGAAATAACGAAGAAAACAGACCAGGTTAGATTTTTAGTTTTAAGACATTTTTTTTCTATTTGAATTTAAATATATTGAATATTGAATTTGCTTAATATAAATTAATGTGACGGAGTCAACAAAACAACGAACTTGCATACGTAGAAAGTGCGTTATATGATAAAGGCGTTTTGAACGTTCCAGGCTTCTTTTTATAAAAACAATAGGTTTTTGGTGACTTTAGATTGATTAAAAAGCATATGATTTTTGAGATAAATAAGATTTACAACATTAATTGATTGAAAAGTATATTTTAAATAATTTACAAAACCTGTACATATTATTTGTTTTCATTATATGGAATTGAATTAACTTCATTTTATAATACAAAATAAAAGCTAGTCGTGGTCAAAAGATAAAATTTGTGGGAGTGTAATTTGATAATTTAAACAATAAAGGAGGAGCTATAAACTGTATACGCCATTGATAACGAGTAAGGCGGTAACATATCAAGTTTTGTTATTGGTCGACACAAGGTCGATACACGATAATTCCTGTTTAATTCCTAGCATTAATTTATATGACCGCCCAAACGATGGCGCAAGAATAATTGTGAGAGTATCATAGCAATATTTAAATGCGGCCCAACGTCGGGACAAGATAATTCCAGTTCCTGGAAGGATATCATAGTATTATTTATTTGACGGCCCAACGTCGGGGCACGATAAATCCAGTTTGTTCATAGCAATAATTTATATGTCGCATCAACGTGAGGGCTCGATTTTACCACAATAAAATACAACCTGAGATTAAGAGGGCACGAATTAAATTAAAAATAAATTTAAAAATACGACTGCGAGATTTAAAATAAAATTAAGTAAATTAAACCGGGGATTTAAAGAGTTTCAATTAACGAAAAATCAAGAAATTTGTACAGTAATTAAATTTAGGTAGATTTATAGTATTTAAAAGTTTAGCGTAAATATAATAATTTCAAAATGGAGAAAGGTTCCCAAGAAAGCATAGTGTTTGAAAGGAGTTTGAGTGAAGAACGGAGAATTTCACAAGAAACCAAATTGATGGAGATCTTAATGTCATTGAATAATAAGATGGACAGAAGTGAAGAAGCCATGAAAACCATTAATACAAAAATGGATGAGAACAGCGAAAAATTGGGGAATGAAATTAAAATTCTTAGTAATGGACTAAAAGAAATTAAACAAACGATTGCTGAGATGAGGGCACAAATGCAGGAGAGAATTGTCAGGGTTTCTGAGAAGATAGAATGCGTATGGGACCATATTGCAATAGTTAAATCAAAACAGGAAAAATATGAAAGCGAATTCAACGATAAAATTACGAATTTAAATATTAAATTAGGGAACACTCAGGAAAATTGCGAAACGGAGTTCAGATCAATAAATCAAGAAATAAATAATTTAAAAAGAAATTCTGTAAATTTTAACAATAGAGAACCAATTAGGCTAATTCAAACAAATTTTTCAATTGAACAGTTTACGAAATTTTACGGGGACGGAAAATTAAATTCGAAGTTATTTTTGAAAAATTTTAATATGTTAATACAAGGTTCCGCATATGAGTTATATAAATTAAATTTAATCAAAGCGATGCTGAAAGGAAATGGAACGCGACATCAAATATGCATAAGACAGGGATAAAAATATTACAGGTGGAGTTTTATGACGATAGAACAGTATCATTGGTTGAAACAAGTAGTTTTACAATGGACGAACACGCGACAGGTAAATGCGATTTTTTGGAATATATAGGGCGTCCAGGAGGTGAATTTCTGGAAGCGTTAAGGCGGTTATATGAAAATTTGTAGAAGTATTATTTTAAATTAAGTATTTCGCGTGAAGTGTGGCCTAGAGAGTCATGTTGAATAGTATAAATACTTTAAAAAAAGTAGTAGGCTCTTTGTATTCTCATCGCCTCTTTGTATTTTCATCGCTTTAGACTACCAGTAACAATAAACCTACGTTAAGAGTAAAGTCTTGTGACTATTGAAAAAAAATTGTAAATTCATAAAATGTAGTATTAGCACTTATAGCATGGTAAGTTGAGGTTTTATAGTTATTAACGTGAGTAGTGGCAAATTAATTAAATTAACCGAGGTCCAACTAATACCATAACAAGCTAATAAATCGATAAACAAAAGTATAATATACGTGAATTTGGATGCTGGGGTGGAATGGTAATTGGTAGCAAAGAGCTTGGCGTATACTGAGGTTATCATCTATAAATATCTGGTGGATCAGAGCGCATAGTCACGAAGCCAAGGGATTGTGGATGATAGAGCATCATCGAAGGAGATGGAGACTTCAAGCATTTTCCAGGTAACTCATTTGAATTTGCTGTTATTTGATAAACTGTTGGAATTATTTGTGATGTGTGAGTGAACTTTGGGGGTTATTTATGGTTATTTAACGTATTGGAAAAGATACGTGTACTTGACAATTATTAGGGTATTTTAAATATTGAAAAAAAGGTGTATGTAAAGCTTACTAAATTTCATTACGAATTTAAATTGGATTGTTAAGGGTACATGGGTTTATTAGTTTTGTAGTAATTTTATGCAAGGTAAAAGGCATACATTCATAAACTGGGTTATTATGAGCTCACCATACTCCAGTGTAGGGTATTATTTGAGGCCCATTTACTCCTGTTGTATTAAATGTGTTTGCAATTAAAAATTTAAAACACGGACTTTACAAAAATATCACTTATTGAGTGGTAATTAGTGTACCAAACTGTATATATCTGTGAATAATTGTTAGTAAATAGCGGTAAATAAATATTGTATGATTGTTGTATTCTTTGGTAATTTTATTGAATGATGTGTGAGTGGGAAGGAAGAATGATTGTATCCGAGAAGAGGCACAACTGAGCTAGCCAGGGAAGCTGCTGAAGATTGTTGCAGCAGAATAAACGGCTAAGAATATTTTTATAAAAATTTTTTATTTTTTCGAAAATCAGTGTTGACACGGGCGATGTCAAACCCATAAGTCTGATCACAGCAATTTTATGACAGCCGAACGTTAGAGCTTGAATAGGTTTTAGGGAGATCCAGAGACTGACCCCACGATCCACAGCAATCTTATGGTCGGCCCAACGATGGTGCACGAATTTTGGTGAGTCCACAGCAATATATGTATATATATATATATATATATATATATATTATGGTGGTTTTAAAAGATTAAACATAAATATAAAAGAAACAATTTCAAAACACCCTGTATAAAGGAACAACCAGAAATTACGTGCGAAAGTTATATTAGTTAATTCATTTTTAAGTAACGGGTATTAATCAAATTGTACGAATAATGATGAATATTTAGTAGGTTTGCAAAGAAATTAAATGGTAGAAGCCAATGCCATTTACTTATTAATTTAATTAAATTTAATTAAACGATTATTGATGTATAATATGCATAAAAGCGTGTAAAAACCCAATAATACCAAGGTGAAAAGCGTTGCTAACAAACAAATATATCGGTGGGGTAGAAATACTCCAAATTCCAACTCGTGGAAGTGTTGTGGTAAAACGACAGTTAATTAAACATCTGCGTATTTTCTAAATGTCAAGTTCTACTTAATTTTTATAGATAGCAAATGGTTACAAAGAATATCGGTAAACCGTCGCCTGTGTTCGTAGTAAATACTAACGAGGGGTGATTTAAATCACGTAAGAAGTTCACGTGGGTTTAAATAGCATATGGTCTGGAATATCGATTTTGTACCACTCAAACCAGGTTAGAAAGAGACGTAGAAAACGCATAAGCAAGAGACAACGATAGTATAGGAGGGACTTGTAGGACGTCAGTAAATATACGATTGTTCGATATAGTTAGTTGAACGCGAGACAAATACAAGCATAGAGTATATTAATTTTCAGAAAATAGCATAACGACGCGCTGAAATTCGCGGGATTAAATATCGGTCGAGTGCAAAATTTTAAGAATGTGTTGTTGTAGATGGGGATTTCGGATGAAAAGGCGGCCAGGAGGTGGCAGCCTAAGTGTATAAATGTTTTTGGACAACGTGGTGAAGGCCCTTAATATTTCGATCGCTCCAAAGGACGTATGAAAGTTAACACGAGTTGTAAGTATTATAAAATCATTTAAATTATATTGCATGGTGGTAGCCTCTTAATTAGTACGCGGTTAGTGTGCCGAGATTACATTTTTTAATTGAGGTATCACCTATAATTTTTAACCAACTCGTGTCGGGACATTAAGTAACGTGATTTGAAGCAACTAATTGAGGAAGACGTATGTTTAAATGGAATTTGGAATTTGGTTACACCGTGGAGGTGGAGTTGGAGGATCGGCTTAGAAGGAGTTCGTCTTGTAACAGCTAGAAACGGCCTGCAGAACAAATAGAACAAATACATAGCATCGTCCACAGAGCAGATATCTCCTAGAAATTTCCAGGTAACGATTTGAAATTGTGATTCTTATAAACTGTGAATATTGGGTGACGTATGAGAGTGAAATTTGAAGGTATTGTGGATTATTTGCGTATTGAACATAATACGTGTAAATAACTTTATTATGGTATTTAACTAGAAATTTGAAGGTGTCTATAAAGCTTTTTAACGTTCCATCAGAACGTGAAATTTTGTGAAGAGTACATGGCTTTGTTTTTTTATTTTAAGAGTATGCAAAGTAGAAGGGCATACATTATGCATAATTAGCTGGGTTATCATGAGCTCACCCTACCCCAGAGTTTACTTAGATTAAAAAACAAAATTATAAAGAAGGAATTTTAGAGAAGGTATTATTCAAGGCCCATTTACTCCGGGTACATTTTATGTGTTTGATGATTTTAAAATAAAATACAGGACATTACAAAATAAGATTTACTGAAGTGTAACGTGATCAATGAAATATGGACAATATTGAATTTCATTTGTAAATAGTAATAAATAAAAGATTGTATGTTGTTGTATTTTGTGGTTTTATTGCGAGTGTGTGTACGATTGAGAATATGAGAGTGAATCTAGATACCCAAGAGGAGGTCCAAATGAGCTAGCCGGAAGCAGGTGCAGAAAATTGGCAATTCAACCGAGGAAGAGAGGAAAACGGGTAAGAAATTTTTTTTGTTGTCCAATTTAAATTTTTAGAAATTTTTCCATTTTCGAATTTGAAAATTTAATTAAATTTTTGAAAATATATTTGTTAGTGAGGATTTTACCCGAGTTCCACGGCAATATATATATATATATATATATATATATATATATATATAAATATTTTAGATAGTTAATTACACAAGGTAATACATATTACAACTGTCTAAATTCGAAAAGTATTGGTGTCAAATCTGAACCATAGTCATTCAGATTGTGAACGGTTATTGGCTTTGCCTTGAATAGAATATTGCGTTAGTAAAAATGACCAAAGGCAAGAAAGCTTTCTTAGATGAGCGGAAGTTTTTAAACAGTAGTATAACCAAAGCTAAGAATTATATTGCAGGAATATTAGAGTCAACAGAAGATAAAGTTCAGCCACCGCTAGATCTGGAAGAGTTATATTTTAAATTTGAATTTTTAAAATCTACATTTAGGCATGTTCTTGAGAATTGCAAGAACTTCACGATACTGCAATAAATGAATTTGAAGAAGTAGAAAGTGTATTTACTTATGCTAAGTTTAAAAGACATATAAATTATACGAGTCTTTATGATAATGTTGTTATGGGTCCTTCCACAAGTAAGGAAAACCGATTATTGAAAGGTATCGTCAAGTTAGAAGCATTACAGTTACCCATTTTCTATGGTCAGATTCGAAACTTTAACTCACTTTTTGAGCTTTCGGAAACGCTTAGTGATAAAAAATCTTCAGCAGATGAATATTGAAAAGCTGTTGTATTTACACAAGATTTAAGGGATGGACCCTTGCGATTAATTTCAGCTTTACCAGTGTAGAAAATAATTCCTACGAAACAGCATTCAATATTTTAAGAAAGAGATACGATGACAATTATATTTAATAAACGATTTAATGGAATTATCCATTTCAAATCATAACGATGCAGAATTGTTAAGTGAATTTATTTCAAAGGGTCAGACAAACTATTTCTTATTTAATAAATTTAGGTAAACCAATTTGGTACGCTATAGTCGTGCAATATGGTATTGGGAAAGTTAGATTTGTATTCAAATAAAGCATTTCAAAGCGAAGGGAGGCCAAATACTAAGGATAATTTAGACGAGCTTTTAGTGTTTGGACAAGCGAGCAGTGAATATAAGAGTTAAGTAAATCAGTATCTTTAAAGCGTTTCTAAGGTAAGTATTCAAGTTAATAAAACATTAAATCCAGCTTAGACATGGCGGCCAGAGATATTCTGGGATATACACAAAAAGAAAATAAGAAACCATGGATAACATAGGACATCCTGAATTTAATAGAAGAAAGACGATAATACAAAAATAGATCAGACGAAACAAGAAAACATAGATACAAAGCCATAAAATAGGAAATTATTCGCAAATGCGGGAAACTAAAGAACACTGGATTGATGAAAAGTGTAAAGAGGTACAAACTAAGACGTAAATAGAAAAGACAGATGACACATAGAAACTAATTAGAATGAATTTTACGGACATAAAACCATATATCAACAATATAAGGGACGCGGGAGGAAACTTCATTATTGAAAATGTAGATAAAGCCGGTAGATGGCAACAGAATAATAGGGAATTTATATACAGGAGAGAAACTAACAGTATTAAAACAGGAATCAGACATTGAAAATGATAACTTGGAATATCCTATTCTTCGAGATGAGTTTGAATTAGCATTAAAGCGTCTGAAAAATGATAAGGCTCTGGGTACAGATAAGGTGCAAGCAGCAACTCTAAAAACCGCTGGACAAGTAACTTGTAAACTATACGTATGATACAAGCGAAATACTCAAAGATTTCAAACGTAACATCATAGTAACTATACCAAAAAAGAACAATAAGTTTGACAACACACGTGTCAACAATATTAACTAGAATTGTACAAAGACGAATGGAAAAACGAGCTGAAGAAATACTAGGAAAAAATGCCCGAAATAGGCAAAAAGTTTGGAATGAGTTATAGGGATAGACAAATAGTACATAGCTTATACAAAGATCTAACAGCAGTAATAGAATTAGAGCAGGAACGTAAAGAAGTAAATATTAGGAAAGGGGTGAGAAAGGGATGTGCCCTGTTCCCATTAATATTTAACTTGTACATTAAAGAGGCAATGAATACTGTCAAATGTAGGAAGACATTTGAAATTACTATGCAGTGGCAAAAGATTGATATGCTTAGATTTGCAGATGACATAACGGTATTGGCATCTAGCAAGGAACAGTTAAATGCTGCTCTTAATGAAATCGAAACAGTTCCAACAGGGAGATACGGTAGAAAATTAACAAAAATAAAACTAAACTACTAGTAGGCAAAGGAGGGGAAAATAAATCAAAAACAAGAATACAAGTAGGTAACGAGAACTTATAAGAAGTTAAGTATTCCTGCTACCTAGGAAGCCAAATTACGCAAGATGGGAAAAACGCAAAAGATATAATACAAAGATTAGCACAAAGTTGTGCTACATTTAACAAGAAAAAACAAACTACTGTGTTTAAAGACAACAGACATAGAAACAAGCACTGTATGGCTGTGAAGCCTGGACAGTAGGAGAAGCGGACAAGAAAAAAGTAGAATCCTTTCAAATGTGGTGCTACAGACGTATGATGAAGATATCATGGACAGACAAAGTTAAGACCAAAGAGGTGCTAGAAATGGTAGGGGAGGAAGGAAATACGTGGAGAACGGTAAAACATAGGATAGAATGATAGGCCACATACTACGGCATGAGCGAATAGTGCGAAATATATTAGAAGCAAAGACAGGAAAAAAGAGAGGTAGTGGTAGACCTAGGTTAGACTATTGCACACAGTTAGTGAAAGATGTAGGCTGTAGGAATTTCAGGGATATGTGTAGGCTACCTCAAAATGAAATCAATGAAGGTACGGGTCCAACCAGTCCCAGAATGGAAAAACTAATGACGAAAAAAATAACTGTACATAAACATGATGATTACTATAAGCAACTACAGGTATTGGCTGTGCAATATTCTCGAATAATGTTGATTGTGTGAAAGGATTTACTGGAAAACTATTAATTCGGCAAATGTCTAAGTGTCGGGGGATCTTGGCAGCCGCAGCCTGTTTAACCCCCTTTACATACCACTGAATCTGGGTGAAGTAGGACATACAATTAGAAAACAATAGAAGGGAAACCGTGCTGTATATAGTCTGTGTGGAAATTTCAAGGAACTATGTAGACTAGCTCAAAATATAAATAAGTGGAGGTACGCGTACAACCGGTTTCGAGTCCGAAAACCTAATGCCGAAAAAATAAGCGCGCATAAATCTGATGGTTTATGTAAACACCTACAGGTGTTGGTTGTGAAATATTTGTAACCAATGTTGATTGTGCCAAAGGATATATTGGAAAAACTATTAAATCGGCAAGTGTTCAAGTGCTGAGGGATCTTGGCAGCCACAGGCTGCTTACCCCCCTTCACAACTACTGAATGTCGGAGAAATTGGGTATATAATTGTAAAACAATAGTAGAAAACCGAACTGCATCTAACAAGAAAGAACAGCGCCTATGATCAGAGACAACAAAGATAGAAACCAGAAGAAAATTGTTGAAAGCAAATGTGTGAAGTACAGCACAGTACGCCTATGAAATACAGGCTGTAGGAAAAGCAGACAGAAAAACGGTAGCAGCCTTTTGTAATGTTGTGTTTCAGATGTTTGAGGATTGTAGCATGGACAGACAAAGTTAATAACAAATAGGTTATAGAAACAGTAGGGAATAAAGATATCTGTGGGAAAAAAATAGGGGAAATTGAAGAGCAGAATACGGTCTAAGGCATTATTGGGGAATAGTATAGGATATATTACAAGCAGAGATAGAAAAGGGAGGTAAATGTAGACCTAGATCAAATAGTGATAGAAGCAGACTGTGCAAATTTCAGGGAAACCTGTAGGTTAGTTCGGAATAGGAAACAATGAGGGTATACGTCTAACCAGTTCCAGGATTGAAGACCTAATGATAATGATAAGCATAATTGTGTTACATCTAAATGGTGAAAACAGATATATCGTTTCATGAGAGTGGTTACAGGAAGAGGATTTAGAAATGCATGTCTGAAAAATTATATTAAAGTTAAGGAAGCTTGTGCTATTCTAGGTGCTATAAACAGGAAGATTATGATGCATGGATTTAATGGTCACATGAGAAAACATACATCTGAACGCTTACCTGCAACATAGAATAGAAAATTAATTTTCGTATTTGACAGTACTGTAAGTCAGAAAATTTTATATACAGGGTGAGTTTTTAGTGTGGCAACGGTCGATAACTCCGTTATTATAAAAGCTACGTAAACCAAATTTGGAGGCATATTAGGCATGCCCAAAGTGCACATTTTAAAAATATTTGGAAGTATACAGGGTGTTTCGTAATTCCGGGGCATATTAAACTTATATCTTTTTAAATGGATCACCCTGTATATTATGACATTTTTGAGAAGCCCATAAAAAGAGCTTTAATTTTATATCAAATTGTATCTGTCTATTCCTTTTAGTTTTTGAGATATTCAACTGTTTTTAGAAAAAATGACCCTGATTAGATACATTGCCACTGCACTAATACACAACTTATGTTAATTTTCAAGATGCAGAAAATTTTACTATATACCATAGTATATTTGTAATTATCACTTTTTTGAAATTTCTTCACAGTATACAGGGTGTGTCAGGTTTCGCAAAATGCAATTTTTAAAACTTTTTTTAAATGGTACCCTACCAATTTTATTGCTACAGTGGATAGTTCATTAAGTGTCCTTTCATTTTTGTTAAGCATTCCCTATACCTAAATCCATTAGTTTCTGAGATATTTTTGATTTTCTTCAAATTTTAAGAATGTTTTTAATTTACATAACTAAAAATAACCTACTATTGGAGAATATTATAAAACAATTAATACATTTTGATTTACAATCAACTACACTTATCCAATAACAATTTTCACTAAAGATATAACAACCTACTATAATATGCTATCAACAGAATTCTGCCAGATCAACAATATGCATTTTATAGAAAATATTTAAGCAGGAAATCAGGCAGGCTTTGAAAAAAATAACAATTACAATTAAAATGTTATTTAGGTTTATTGTATTTATTGTATGTTGTCATTTAGGATATCTCTCTTGGTATATTCTTGATGCAAGTAGGCAATTTCTTAAACTTTCTCCCAATAGCTAAATCATATCTATTTGTTCTTCCACGGTAAAATTCATTTTGAAAACTCATTCAAAGATTACATTTAAAACAAAACTGATAATGTGTTAAATGACAACACACTACAATTAATAAACCTAAATGACATTTTAATTGTAATTGTTAATTTTTTCAAAGCCTGCCTGATTTCCTGCTTGAACATTTTCTATAAAATGCATATTGTTGATCTGGCAGAATTCTGTTGATAGCGTATTATTGTAGGTTTGTAACGTGCATTTTTAATAGTTTAACCTTTTTACGCTTTTTCTCAAATTAGTAAATACCTTTCTGCAATTACTATTTCTATCTTTTATATTTATTAACTCTTTAGGCGAATCTGTCGTATTGTAATGAGTGGATTGCATCGTTTCCTTTGAATCGCTGTTTGTATCAAGTAAATACGTCCGAATAGTTTTCATATTGTATGCAATTTAACTCACGTGTATTAATTTTAAAAAGATAGATAAATTGAAGCTTGATTCTCATTAATAAATAAATTCCAACTTATCGAAAACGATAAACAGTCTGTAATTAATTATTAGATACGATTGTTACATTCACGTTTTAGATGTTCCTTATGTTATTAGCGAGGTAGATAAGAGTCGATAAGCGGTTATAATAGCGACGAGTTGTTGAGTTCTGTTCTGTGTTCCGATGTTTTAGGTACGTTGAAAATACTGCTTTCTGTTTGCTTTGATAATAGTAAAAATTACTGCGGTATCAATTCTCGTATTGTTTATGAACAAGCACGTCGTGTTTTTAGTTGATTTTCTGTTGAAAATAAAAGTAGTAGAGCTTGAAAAACTCGAGGCATGTGTGCTTTACGGAACATGTGACGGACGGTTTTTATTGCTTACGCGTGTCTTACTAATTGTTTTTAGTTGTTTTTCTTGTAAAATAGAAGTTTTTACGGAACATTGACTTAGTGATTACGCGTCGCTTTACTAATGGTGTTTTTAGTTGTTTGTCTTGTGAGATAAATGTTTTACGGAACATTTTGACGGACGTACTTTAGTGATACACGTGCTTTACTCTTTGTGGTTTTCCTAGTTGCTTTGTCTTTTTGATTTTTTTAAACTGTGTGTGTGCAATCTAGTTTCGCGGTCCTTTTTCCTTTCAAAGTAGCGTACACTTTGGATTATTTAAATACAGTGATACTGTAGTTTCTGAATTTTCGATCAACAAAGAATCTAAAATAGATCATTGCTTGCGCAAATTTCTTTATTTGCGAAATATAACAGATTACCGGCTTACAAAGGTATTGGTTGAAGTTTCTCACTGCCTTTTTTTTGGGGATGTTTATGAAAATAATATACATTTGGTCCCAGTTGAAATTAAACTAGTGCTACAACATATTTCGAAATTATTGCCTCAGGAAATAGAAGTAACAAGAAATTTATCAATGCTACATAGTTCCGTCGCGTGATAATGTATGTTGCTAACACCAGTGAAATACGTAGGTGTGATTAGTGTAACGTGTGATAAGTTCCATCAACACCTTCACAGTCAAGGGTGAAGTGCTTCGTTAGTGCAGGACATCGTGAATCCTACACTTCAATTACAAGGAAGCGTTACTGAAGGACTTTTTGTAAGTTGAACTATTTCCTACTTATTATTACTTTAAATATCTATCCGTTGTTTCGCCATATCTTTGTCGTTCTGATACCTTTTACAATAGACTTACCTGCGATTAAAAAAAAAAAAGAAAAAAAACAATCAATACTACTGAATTACTCATATCAATTGTGTCTTATCTATTTATCTCTTGTCAACATTTTATCTGATTTATGTTTAATTGGTGTGTGAGGAAACGTTTCTGCTACTCCCCAATATTACCTCACTGTGTACTAAACATTTTTTTTGTATTGCTTTTACCGTTGTTATATTATATAGTTTATCTAAACAGTTTCTTTTTTTTTCATTCTACAAAGTACTGAATAACTTAGACTTTTCATTGCTGCTATGCTTATTCTTTTTTTTTCAGGTTTGCTATTCTAATTTCTTTTTATTGCAGGTACTGTTACTAACTCCTTACCGCCGCATACATCATATGTCAGTCTGCTTTCTACGACCCCCTACTCTCCGATTGAGCCCGGTCATTTCTTTGATTTTCTTGGTGTTACGCACGGCTACGAGTCAACGTAACATAATTTTGGCGCCCAACATGGCAGCCCCGATAATAACGTCACAGGTTATTATATCTTTAGTGAAAATTGTTATTCGATAAGTGTAGTTGATTGTTAATCAAAATGTATTAATTGTTTTATAATATTCTCCAATAGTAAGTTATTTTTAGTTATGTAAATTAAAAACATTCTTAAAATTTGAAGAAAATCAAAAATATCTCAGAAAGTAATGGATTTAGGTATAGGGAATGCTTAACAAAAATGAAAGGACACTTAATGAGCTATCCATTGGAGCAATAAAATTGGTAGGGTACCATTTAAAAAAAGTTTTAAAAATTGCATTTTGCGAAACCTGACACACCCTGTATACTGTGAAAAAATTTCAAAAAAGTGATATTTACAAATATACTATGGTATATGGTAAAATTTTCTGCATCTTGAAAATTAACATAAGTTGTGTATTAGTGCAGTGGCAATGTATCTAATCGGGGTTATTTTTTCTAAAAACAGTTGAATATCTCAAAAACTAAAAGGAATAGACAGATATAATTTGATATCAGATTAAAGCTCTTTTTATGGGCTTTTCAAAAATGTAATAATATACAGGGTGTTCCGTTTAAAAAATATAAGTTTAATATGCCCTGGAATTACGAAACACCCTGTATACTTCCAAATATTTTTAAAATGTGCACTTTGGACATGCCTAATATGCCTCCAAATTTGGTTTACGTAGCTTTTATAATAACGGAGTTATCGACCGTTGACACACTAAAAACTCACCCTGTATATTACAGCTGTCTAAATTCGAAAAATATTAGTGACAAATCTGAAGTCTAGTTATTTAGATTGTGGAACGTTATTGGCTTTGCCTTGAATAAAATATTGCGTTAGTAAAAATGACCAAATGCCAGAAAGCTTTGTTAGCTAAGCGGAAGCTTTTAAAGAGTAGTATAACCAGAGCTAAGAATTATATTGCAGGAATATTAGAGTTAACAGAAGATAAAGTTCAGCCACCGCTAGATTTGGAAGAGTTATATATTAAATTTGAGCTTTTAAAATCTACTTTTATCGAATTTAGGCAGATTCTTGTGAATTGCAAGAACTTGGCGATACTGCAATAAATGAATTTGAACAAGTAGAAAATTTGGAACAAATATATTTTAGTGAGCAGCTGCTGTTTTTTTTGAAATTTTTAGGAATAGTGCATTTTTGGGTAAAAATGATGAACCCGAAATCAAATTTCGGCGGTAATGGGTAATTTTTGCTAAAATTTTATTATTAAAAAGTGAGGTTATCTTTTTCACTCGCGTTTTATTCAGTACACAATAGTTTTTAAAGGTCAAATATATTTCTATTGCATGCAGGGTGATTGATATTCTTATTGCTTGTGAAATCTTTTCCTAATTGTTGTTTATTTTCCAGAGAGCAACAAATGAAAATGCAGAATATTTTGACAGTTACACGGATTTCATAGTTAAATTGCCAAGTCAAAAAACTCAAATTTAATAGTTTGCATGCAGTTTGAGTTGCCTACATAAAAGAGAATAATTTCTATAATTCAAATCTTGTTCTGCGGCAAACACTTTTTTCGTGCTTTTTTTTTACTATAAATGATCCTATAATCTAACCTACCTAAGCTAGCATAACTTAAACACTCTTGTTCTCGGAACAACACTTTTTTGTGCTTTTATTAACCATAAATGACCCTATAACCTAACCTAACCACCCTGGTTCTGTGGACAACTTTTTTCTATCTATAATATAGAAGACAGGTATAATCAAACATTAAAGGTAATGTTGATTGTATAAGTTGCATATTATTTATTTATTTATGCATAATGAATTAATATGTACTAATATTAAAGTTATAATGAAATTGCACAAAAACATAACAGTGTGACACAAATGCAATAACTAACAAGAAATAACGCCAAAAAATTTTATCGTTCTACCCTTCGTCCTCCGACTCATCTTCTATTGCCCCGTTAATTGGTTCACCAAATATAATATCTTTAATTTTTTCAAGGAAACCAATAAACTTGGCAACCCCGTTAGCTCTGCAGATACGTGCGAACATGAAGTTTGCTAGGTAACCAGAATAACTCCCCTTCTTCCGGCTGTATTCTGGCAGGGATATCGTAACGTGCCTCCAAAGACCCTCTATGGTATTCGTATGAGCGTCGGTAGTGGGATCTTTAAAGTTAATGGAATGATTAACTTATAAATGATTGTAGCCCTCACTACCTAGTCGCTCATACGTCCTCCAGTAGTCGGATATTATCGTTGTCCCCGGAAGAATCCATTGTCGAATGATGCCAATCAGTGTTGAGGCATCTCTCTTCCACCGACACTATGAACGCTCTTCCTGACTCTCGTTCGACAGCACCAAACACCCATTGGCCTTCTGCTTGGTGCCTCCGATGATATTTCCGTTTCCCAAACTTTGATTCATCAATCTCAACAATAACGCGGGGACCGCCAATGGGTGTTGAATGGTGTATTACTCATTCACTTTGAACTTGTTGTACAAATGACCTCCATTTCGATGTAACTCATAGCGTGACTTCAATGTTAGATGCAATAAATTTTTGTTCTGCGTTCTCTAAAATCAAGTATGTTACTGCCAGTACTTTCCAGGGCGGCAAATGTGTTCTGGAGAACCACGATCCCTGGAAAACTGAAGCTGACCAGCGACATCGCACTTGCTTTTTTTGTTCTTCGTAACATAATTCTCACATCTCTACATTTTTTCATCTAATGTGAGGGGTCCGTTACACTCTTGACAAGTTTTCTCTGCTTTTATATGTCCTTCTTGTTGAAGAACATGGATGACATTATCTACTTGGAATGTGTCTTTTTAATAAATTCCACATTTTGTGTTGTCGAGTTGTCACAAAAAATTCAAGACAAGTTCAATGTTACCAACAATTACAAAAATTTTGAGACACGTAGGCAACGTAAGACAATACAATCTCAAAGTTTGTATATTGCAGCGTAGCGCGAAGAATAGCGTCAGATAACTAGCAGAGCATTTGACTAACTGACTCTTTAGAAGCAATCTCGGAAGAAATGCAAAAGTATATATAGAGAGGAAAGCGATCGCCAGAAGGTATGCAGGTATGGAAGTGTCCATTAGTTTATTGATTCGAGGTTGTTAGTCAATTACGGGAATTTCTAAGGTTAGCACAAGGTACATCAAGATGCTGCAGGTATTCCGAGGCTTGAACTGATGGGTCCATTAGTTAATAAGGTAGACGATAATTAGTCGAGGTGCATGCATAGAGATTGCTCTTGTAAAGCGCAAAAATTTTGAAATTAGAATTTATTTACAATTGAAGCAGTAAAAGTTTTAAAAGTAACTCGCAAATTCAAATTTTCGAATATGAAGTAACTTGTGTTGCCTATATTAAATTTACCAAGAACATGTAAGAATTTGGGGTTTTTTGACCTGGCAACATAGTTATTTCACTATGAAATCCGTGTAACTGTCGAAATATTCAGCATTTTCGTTCGTTGTTTATTTGCAATTTAACAACAATTAGGAAAGGATTTCACATTTAATAAATAATATCAATCACCTGCATGCAATAATAATTAATTTAGTCTTTAAAAATTATTGCGTACTGAAAAAAACGCGTGTGAAAAAGATAACCTCACTTTTTATTAACAAAATTTTAGCAACAATTACTCATTGCCGCCAGAAACTGACTTCAGATTCGTCATTTTCAGACCAAAATGCACTATTCCTGAAAATTTCATCAAGCGTGGAAGATGCCCGCTGAAGTATATTTAAGTCGAAAATTTATATACTTATGCCAAGTTTAAAAGGCATTAAATGATACTATACTCGATTCCAGTTAAGAAGGTAGTAGATGGCGCTTATGTTTGAGTCAGATTTACACAGATCAAAAATTTATTAGTTGCTGTATTTGAAAAGTTGCCGGCGTCGGTTGTATATTTACTATTTTGTGACGATAGTTTTCAAAATAACAATGCAAATGGCTGACTTTATTAGTTAATTTTAAGTATTATTGCATTCAGTAATTGCAATTTGGTGTTCTTCTTAAGGAATAAGACCACATTGCTTTTTGAAAATGATTTTATTGACGTTTCGATCCTTCTCCTAGGATAGTTGTCTAAATAATAACAAGGAGTATTTGTAATTTGGTATTAAATTTTAGAAGATAAAATTGGACTTGGAATTACATTAAGTTTAAGACGGACGAAACTTAGGGGCAAATTCATAAAGCACACTTAAGCTACACTCGCACTTAATCAATGTTCCATCTCAACTTTTAGTATTTTTCCGAATACCAAAAATTGAGATAGAGCATTACTTAAGTATGAGTGTGGCTTAAGTGTGCTTTATGAATTTGCGCCTTGCGCCTTAGTCTTTACTTAACAATTATGGTAGAAACAAACATTCACCTGGAGTTATAGAATGCTTTAATAAAATTTTGTCAGTTTCATTTTTTCGAAAGGTTGTAAGTTTGTTAACAATGATTGAAATTAAAGCAATGCATCGATGTTTATACAGATTTTTATTTATATTTTTTGCAAGATTGAGGTTTTTGAATAAATACATCCAAGAAACACGGTTTTAAAACATATCAAGCATTATTGAACTTTATTTTCTATCTGTTTGGTTAAAGTTTAAATAAAATATTATAATAGAACAATATATAAGCTTCTTCTTAATCTTCTTTGGGAATGAAACCACTCATAGTTTTTAAAATCTATTTTATTTACGTTTCGATCCATGACCTAGGATCGTTGTCAAAATAATAAAAACTTCAAGTTTGACGTTTATGACATAAATTGAAGGTTACTTTGATTTATTGATGTTTGAAATATTTGGTTTGAATACACTAAGCAAAAATTTTTAAAGATTAAAAGAATGATTGCCTTCAATTTGTGTTGCGACCTGGGATCGACTTTCCTATGGTAGCCAATACGCTTAACGTGAAATCAGCTGATTAATTTTATTGGTGAATTTTATATAAATTCAATAATTTGGGAAACATTTTTTAACATGTTTCTATTTATACAATTGAGAGATTTCTGATTTTATGTCTTATTTTACCGAGATTTTTTAATTTAATTTAATTTTTAATTAAACACATCACAAAATATCAAAACAATGATATCACAAATTTATATTTAATCTACGTCCATATCATCCCCAGAGGTATCTTCGTCGTCTGTTGTACTTTCATATCCAACATTTATTACAATTTGTTCGACAAGTTCTTCGACAATGCCATCCAATTTCCACATTCTTTCTTCTTCTTTAATTATATGGCTAATACAATTAACCCAATGTCCTTTATCTATGGCTGCAATTCCTTCATCCAGAAGCACCTTCACGTCGTTAATTTTAAAAGTAGAATTGTTGGTAGCTACATGCTGCTTTACTCGAGCTCAAATCAGCTCAATTGGATTTAGATTGCAGTGGTATGGGGGTAACCTTAATACAGTTCTGCCAGGGCGTTTTACAATTTCGTCAACAACATAAGGTGCCGGGTGAGCTAGAGAGTGCTGCTTTACTAAGGCTAATAATTCAACTTTTAATAGCTTTTTGGTAACTTCAATGTGTTTTGCGTTTAACCAATTATAAATTTGTTCTTTCCGCCAACTTTGATTTGGAACCTTATCGGCTTTGACGTTGTGATAAGGAGCATTATCAAGCACGATTACACTACCATTATCAAGAAGAGGTAATACACCTTTCAACCAAGTTGTAAACGCTTTACCGTTCATGTCTTCGTGATAATCTCCTAAAACGATAATTATGAACTCTGGGTCCTAAGTTGTTTATAGTGTTAATACGCTACCTGTTTTTTAGATTGAAAGTTTAAATATGCACCATTGACAAATCCCATATCACTACCCATGTGCGCAACAATTAATCTCTTGCCCTTGCCAGAGGATCTCGTATACCAGTCGATAAACCTTCGATTAATGCCTGCCTTGCTGTTTTACAGTGGTGTCTTGCCATACCTTGTTCTTTACATGTCCAGCATTCACCCACGTTTCATCAGTATAATAAATTCTTTTGCCTTCAGCTCTATACTTTTTAATTGCAGTTAAATATTTTCTTCACAACACAATTTCAGATTTTTCAATTAAAATTGTTTTTCGGCTACGCTTTCCATATTTAAAACCCAATTTTATCATTACCCGATAAAGTGATGTGCGACTGAAGTTTGGTAAAGAGTCATCATTGTTTATTGCATGTAATACTTTCTCTAAATTTGGTAATTCATTTCTAAAGTAAAATGCATGATATGAACATGCCGTCGAATCGCACATCTTTCAAATTCTTCAAGTTCGTCGTAGATTGTTGTACGCACTCTTGTAGTCTTTGGCGAGGAAGCAGTACTAGTAGTTTCCATTTCTTTTACAATATTCCACATTGATCGAACACCTAAACCCACTTCTAACGCAGTTTGCTTCACAGATTGCGTTTTGGATGCATTTGTGGAATTTTTCAAATATATATTATAGGCAATAAGCTTTTGCCCGCTCATAACATGTTTGCCCTTCGGATTTTTAATAGGTTGGTGATCCATAATTAAATAAAAGTCTGAAAAGAATTCATTGTTAGTATTACATGCTTATCTTTAATGAGACATGCTTAACCTTATTATGAAGACACTGGTGTTTTATAGCTCTGACAAGAACTGTTTTGATACTAAATATAAAATTAATACAAATTAATAAGGCCGAGCAAAATTTCAAAGGCAAACTAATAACAAAATACAATAAATAACAAAAACGAAAATATGAAAGGGCAATAGCAAATGTCAAAATGCCAATTGACAATCTGTCTTATAATAAAAATGTTCAAATAACCAACACAAACATACGGGATATTTATACTTGTGTACACTTGGCTCATCCATCCACCAATGAGAATCGCTAAAATTCAGTCATATCTTTTTCTTCAGTACCTTCTTAACTGGAATGGAGTATAGTCTTAATGATAATGTTGTTATGGGTCCGTTTACAAGTAAGGAAAACCAATTATTTAAAGGTAATGTTAAGTTAGAAGCATTACAGTTATCCATTTTTTTATGGCCAGATGTGAAACTTTAAATCATTCTTGAGCTTTTGGAAACGCTTAGTGATAAGAATCTTCAGCTGATGAATATTAAAAGGTTGTTGTATTTACGCAAGCATTTAAGGGACGGGCTCTTGCGTTTAATTTCAGCTATACCAGTAGAAAATAGTTCCTGCGAAACAGCACTCAATTTTTTAAGAAAGAGATACGACGACAATTATTTAATAAACGATTTAATGAAATTATCCATTTCAATTTGTAACGATGTAGAATTGTTAAGTGAATTTATTTCAAAGGGTCAGACAAACTATTTCTTATTTAATAAGTTCACGCGAACCAATTTGGTACGCTATAGTCGTGCATATGGTATAGGGAAAGTTCGATCTGTATTCAAATAGAGCATTTTAAAGCGAAGGGAGGCCAAATACTAAGGCTAATTTAGACGAGCTTTTAGTGTTTGAATAAGCGAGCAGTGAATATACAGTTAAGTAAATCAGTATCTTTAAAGCGTTCCAAAGGTAAGTAGTCAAGTCAATAAAACTGTCAGTTTCACATGCTTCAACTGCATCACCAAAGCCTTTTTATTGTACTAGCAAATTTGTAAACAGCAAAGGTTTTACAAACGGAAACCAGAAACAAACAAGAAAATTTAATAAATGTAAGTTTTGTTTGAAGGGTGTAAAAAATATTTTTAGATGTATTCAATTTAAAGAAGCTTGGATAAATGACAGGGAAAAATTTGTTTTAGGAAATAGAGTTTGTAGGGTATATCTAAGTATTCATGAAGGTGATGAGTGTGCAAATAGTATCAAAAGTTTTATTTGTCAGTCCAGTGAACATCATACGCTGTTGCACAAAGATAATCAGACGAATGAATCTACTAGTATAATTTCTGCTCAAAAGATAAATTTAAACAACTCATCTAATTCCACAGGTTGTTTTTTTACCAACGGCAATGACGATAGTTAACAATGCAAAAGGCGATTCAGTTATGGCAAGGCTCTTATTAGACTCGAGATCCCAAACTAATTTAGTTACTTCAAAGTTGATAAGTAAATTAGAATTGAGTTCCCGTAGCTCTAAAACGGCTGTTCAGAGGAACTTCTAATGATGCAACCGAGTGCACACAGTGATTAAATTTACAAGTTACATGTAAACGGGGAAGTTATAAATTATCAAACAATTTTGATGTCATACGTCAAATCGCTGTTAAATTGCCTCAATTAAATTTTGAATTTATAAATTTTAAGATACCTCCAGGGTTACCATTAGCAGACGAAAAGTTTTATGAATCATCATATTTTTTCAGTTTTACTACCACAACAATTAAAATTATCTACAGTTCAATCCATTTTGCAAAATTCACGCTTAGGTTACCTTCTAAGTGGAATCACAAATTATAATAGGTGGGGGAAGTTAGCAGGCATCCTTCTACAAAAGCGCTCCGCGCTCCATAGCATAACAATTGAAAATGAACAAGGTTTACAAGAGCTTATGGAATACCTTTGGGAAACTGAGAAAAACAACAAGGACCGCCCAATAGCAGAAAATAGTTTTATATCAAATTATTTTAAACGCATCGAAGGACGTTTCCAGGTTCAGTTGCCCTTAAAGATTGATCTGGCAGATTTTCAACTAGATGGCTGATCAAGAACGACTTTCAGGCGCTTTCAGAATTGAGAAAAATCTATTTTTAATCAATATTCGAAGTTTATTAATGAAATTTTCAAAAGTGGGCCGATCGTTCCAATTCGTTGTTTAATTCATGGAAGTTTTTTTGTAGTTTTGTTACATGGGTCGTTATATTTTCACAACTACTTATATTTATTTTAAAGAATTCTTCCATCAACCTGTCGACCCTCTGTCCAGAGCTTCGGTCGTATACTCTTAGCAACTTGGACCAAACTTCGTGAGAATTTCTACACGTAGCTGTTAATTCAATATTATTTTCATTTAATCCGTTGCCTAAAATAAGTTGAACTAACGCGTCTTGTCTTTTGAATTCATTCTGTTTTTTAGTGAATTCAGGATCATCAAGATTTCCCTCTAAAACTGGAGCTTTTACACCAACCACATAATCGTATACATTAGTATTATAAATAGAGCTATTAAACGCACTTTTATCTATTTTATAGTCTCCAGGTAGTAGCGCTTCTTCGAATCGAAGCGTTTATTGATACAATATAATTAATTTGTTGATTTAATATTTTTGAGAACATTTCTCAAATAAATTGACGTATTCCTTTATTTTAGTGTAAATATTCAAAAATTCGGGACAATTTTTCGTTGAATAAATGCAGCGTATTACGTTTTCAATAAATAACGCTTATTGTAGTATTCCTAAAGATTGGTTTTCATTCTAGCAAAGCATGGATTTTAGCTTGACATATCTTAAACAGAAAGTTTTCAATAAAGTTCTTTTTAGTACATTTAAAGTAAATGCTTCCCATTTTTCAGTCTGGATAAGCAATGAAACTTGTTGTATGGTGAATAAAACGTGTTTTAAAGGATATCTACAGACAAATTTTGAGTTAACATTATCAATGAATGCTAATTTTAAAAGTGAGCATCGTTCTTATGAGTTATAAATGCAATAAGACTTCTTTTAAAGGTATTTTTCTAGAAAATCATTATTTACATACGGATTAAAGTTGTGCTTTGTTCTTCGATGGTATCACAACATTATATGTACTTAAGTTTCCTATTTTGCATCTATTATGTTGAGGAAATACGTGTGTACGCTTATGAAGGTAAACTTTAAAAATTTGGAAATTTTACTTCTCTCCCTTTTAGGTGGGTTTTACACAGAATTTGGCGTTCAATGCAAAAATCCACGCCTAACCGTATATTCACACCCTCGTTTCTCCGCTTCCGAAACCCTATTCTTTTTTCTTTAACAACTTTGAGTCACTTTAACCATTGTACTTGTTTCTTACATCATTCCGGTCCTCTATGGTTGCGTGTCGATCGAATTCGCAAGCTTCTGTTGGATGTCTAGTATTTAATAATCTGATATGCGCCCCTTTTTACCGTCGGAAGATTCATATAAGTGTAATTGCATGCTATTTTCGTTTTCGCGAATTGTGCATCTGAACAGATTTATTTTCGGTGTCACTGCCAGTCTATCCGTATTGATCCACGTTCATTCCACGATTTTACATTGTAATACCGATGACTGCATCATTTGTTTCATTCCCAACAGAATTTTTTGGCTGTTTTCATGCGTATTGTGGTTTCTAGGCGGAATTGTTTCATGACCACTGTTTCTTGATCCGCTGTAAATTTGTACAAATAACTTTGTTAAGAACGGTCATTTCCCGCGTTGCTTCTGTAATTTTTTGGATTCAATACAAAGGGATGTAAATTACCTATATCTACTGCTGTTTGTGCCTTCTTATTTTAATTCTTTTTTCTGATTTTACATTGAAATATCAATGTTATTAAATTTAAACTACCAAAGCTTGAAAAATGTTCAAGGTATTTTCTTGCTAAAAGTTTATCTAACTAACCAAACGTAATAAATTCATTTCTACTACCTAGTGTTTCTTTAAGGAATGTACCAGCATTATAAAGGTTCTAAAAATCTTGTGGTAGTGTAGTCTTTTAAACTGAGAAGGCTGTATTAAACCAAATTTTGTATAGTATAAATTTCATATCCTCCTTAACGTTGCTTGGACTTATGTAGAACTTGGTGCCAAAATCGTTTGTCAAGGATCTAGTGACCAGATGCCACTTGGTTGGAAAAGGTAAATCGATGTATCAAGAAGAATTCTCTTTCAAAGCTTTAGGTAATTAGGTCTTTAATATTAATCCTTACATGAGAAATTCTTTAATGTTATTGTGCAGGACAATCAGCTCATAAATGTTGTCGGAGGTAGGATGAATCTGTGATCCACTTACACTGCTACTGATATTTTTGCAAGGCACGTCCGCCAAGATTTATGGATATTGGACACCAATTGATGTAATTGATGTAATTGCAACATGAAATTAAATACCATGATCAATTAACGTAATTGCCGAACCTACTTAAATGATTTAGAGTAGCAAGTGTTGCAACGCATCATAAGTGCAATATGCCGCAATACTTAATTCTTCGATTTTGATTAACATGGCTTGCGTAACGACAAAGTTTACTGAAACTAATTGCAACTTAATGCTTTAGCTCAGTTTGCGTGTCGCAATTTGTAACATACCTATATAAACAATTTGAATTTTAAAAATATTTCGGTCAGGCTTGTCATTCCCTCTTCTGTTGATTCGCATAGTTTCGCTTTTTTGGATAAAGTTAATCAACATGCCAATTCACATGCTTGCGATCGATCTTCTCGTGCGCCTTAGTTCCAAATTGAGTAATCTATCTAATTATACTCTTGAAGACTTCTAACCATAAATTTGTTTGAAGCATCATTTCTAGTGGACAAGTGCTCTTGATTTTCACTTCTACAACAAAACTGGCTCATGATCACATTGTCCAAATGTGGATCATCACCAGTAGACTTCAAAAAGGGAACAATTTCAAGTAAAGTGATGATTTATTTAAATTTCTTGATTTTTTTTTGCTAATTGCGTTCACTTGCTTTCTTCCAATTATACAAGTACCCGCGGATCAACGCCCAAATGTTTTACAACTCAACGAGAACGGTCTTACCTTTACTTATTAACCAATAACTCTCGATCGTAAGTTTTCCAAAAGGACGCAGAACACATAACTGAAGCGTTTATCAGCAAATATCTTCGATTGCAGTCTGTTTTTGGACATACTGCCCTCAAAATTAGAAGATATTAACATGAAATTAAAATGCTGAACAAAAAACTTTTCTTCAATGGCCGTTTTCAATAACATTTTGGTGTTGGAAAGAAGCGTAAAAAAGACGCACTACGGAAGAAACAGAACGGGTCATCCATGAGCAAGTTTATTCGAATTTGAGTGGGTGCGAAATTGTGAATCAACGGTTGGAGTGGGATTGTCGTCCTGAAAATGTGGATTAGACGATAGGTTTTTTTACATGGATTTTAATTGATCTTAGACATGACAATAACATGAGTAGATATGCCATGTAAGTTCTAGATCAAAATCGATCATTTTTACATGTTCTCCGATAAGAAAAATTAAGATAAGTCCATTTTGATAATTTTTGTACTAACTATATGGATATTCCTAAGAAGATAGAGGATTCATTTTCGTCATATCTTGTGTCCATGGGAAAATTTGTTCTAATTTCCCAACATGACTGATTAAGCATAACAATAGATCAAAATAGAGCAATAAATGAAATAAAATTAAAATTTGCTATATAATTTCTATATACATTTCCAATAATAGCGCATTCTTGCACATATATTTTATACATTGTGTAAAAGCCAAATGGAATAAATTCCCTATTTCGGTTCTACACGTTAAATTTAAATTATAAATTGAGATTTTTCAAGGTGAAGATGCGCTCCCTATCTTCAACCCCCTTCGAATGACAGGTACAACCCCCAATTTTTTAAATGGGAAGCAAAGGCTTGTGATATATCGTCTGAAAGGTCTCTTCATTTTCTATTCAAAATGTTAGTTTTAAGTTTATTGTAACAATTAAGATAGAATAAAATAAAATCATGTGATTACAAAAATTCGCTGCAATACAATCAAAAACTAAAATGTAATGCAAACGTAATAAAACATAATAAAATATAAAACACTATGAATTTCAATGAAGTAGATGTTCAAAATGTTCACCATAAACGTTTAGCAACATCCTAATCTTAAATAGAACTGTTTTCTAACATTATTTAACATATCGCAAGCGTTATTCGTTCTTTTAAGTCATTTAAATCAAAAGGTTTAGTTTTGTACACAATGCCCTTGACATATACCCATAAAAAGAAATCTAATAATGTAAGATCAGGTGATAGCGCTGGTCATTCTATCGATCCTCGCCTACCTATCCACCGATTGGGAAATATTGCATCGAGGTACTGCCGGACATTGCGTTGGTAATGTGGTGGTGCTCCATCCTACTGAAACCATATCGTATTCACTGGAACTTGAGGGTTTTTGAATCAGGATATAAATTTGCCAAAGTTGGAATAACATTATTTTGAAGTAGTGCCAAATAGTGATCGCCATTCAAATTGCCCTCAATGAAAAAGGGACCAATGATATGGTTTCCAACAATCACTGCCCAAACATTAACCTTTTGGTGGTATTTCGTGTGTTCTTCTCTCATCCAGTGAGGATTTTCCGTTGACCAGTAGCGGCAATTTTGCCGATTCGCATTACCGTTAAGTGAAAAAGTGCACCTATCATAAAACAACAATTCTATTGTCGGTTCCACTTCTCCAATTCTTAGTTCCTTCAAGTCTTTCAACTTGGTGCTTAAAATCCAAACTCATTTTTGGTTCTTTTGTGATTTTATTATACAGTGCAAAAAACTTAATTTTTTAAAAGCAACTTGGCACCTTTAAACAACGTATGTATGTGCCCATAACCTATTGTAAATTTGTGGAACCTTCTTTAAATAATAAGCACACAACTCCCTTTATTACGGTAGCTTAGAACTAATCTTTTTTATTCAGCTAAAAAATGTTTTAAAACTTGTTTACAAAAAAATATTTTAACTGACAGAATATATCTATGGTAACTACTACTAACTAATTACAAAAAATGGCACCAACCAACCTTAAAAAACAATACGTAGGACTATTTTAATAGATCTCTTTAATACTTATAAAGATAATTGCTGTTTTTTGCCTCTTCACGTAGTTGTACGTGAAGATAGGGTTACTACAAAGCTAAGAATTGTAACGAACAGTAGTGCGCTTACAAAAAATTAGGTTTCATTAAACAGTATTTTGTGCAGTGAATAAATTTATGAGCCACAGTTGTTTAATATACTGTTATTATTTCGAACGTTTCGGTACGTTTGTTGTGCAGATACACATCGAATATATTTACAAATATTAATTGATCCAAAAGAAAGAAGATTACTTAATATTTTTTGGAAAAAAAAATGGTAGACAGTTCTTATTTAGTCATTCAATTAAATAGATTACCATTTGGGTTGAAATTTAATCCACATTTGGCAACACGATGTTTATTGCAGTTTGCGATTGAAGAAAAACATGAATTTCCTTTAGCTGTAAGGGTTTTGAAAAGCATTACCTACGTAGATGATTGTCTTTTGTTAGTCAACGTAGTGAACGACGTTTCAAAGGTCCGGAAGGAGTTGATTCAATTATTATTAGGTTTGACAAAATTTGAATTACACAAATGGTGCGTAAACGATGAACGAATTTTAAAAGGCATTCCTCAAGAACTTCGACATGTTAACCTAATAAATATTAATCCCGAAAAATGGACTATTCTTAAAACGCTTGGGTTAAAGTTTTATGTAAGGAGCAACAAATTTATTTTAAAAATAATACAGATGCATCAGTAGTAAAATTTTCCAAACAACCTATATGGGAATAATTGCAAGATTATTTAACCCTGTTCGGATTTTTAGCACCTATAGTTACGGTGGCTAAAAAGATGATGCAGTCAATTGGGGAAGTGAAACTTGATTGGGATATGCAGTTGCTAAATAACATTTTCGCCTGCCTAATCTGTAAATCCAATTTATCGCCCTCATAGTAGGGCAGTGAATTAGATTTACCGCCCTTGGGCAGTAAAATCTATACTTGCAGTCGTAAATTTGTAAAGTCCATTTGTCAGTAAGCACTTGTGAGTTTTTACTATAACAACAAATTTGAGCGAAAGTCAGAGATTTTGAAATGGTGAGTTTTTTTTAATATACAAATTATATAGAAGTTTGTAACTACATGCAAGAATAATTTACGAATGCTTAATAAATTAATATTCTTTATTCTTTATTTCCTTAAGAAAATACAAAAAAATAATACTAAGTAAACCAGAAATTTGATTATTTATGATAAGTAAGATTTATAACTCAATGTTTTTGATTTTTTAGGTTTATAGTCGACAGACTGCTGTCGTAAATATGCTTGAAATTTATTGAAAATGGCGATATGTTTTCTTTTACTTTAATAACAGCTTTCAGCATTGAATATTCTGCCCATAATGAAATAGACCATTCTGAATGGACCTGCACCTTAACGACGTTCTTAAATACTAGAACAGGTAGAATGGCTTGCGCGTTTCAATGAGCCGAACTATAGATTTAACTAAATTAGTGGGGTCTTTAGTGAGGAACCAGACTAAGCCAGGTCCCCGAAAGAGGGCAGAAGCTTTTTCGGTACTTAGAGTGGCAGAGACAATAGGGGTCGGTATGACATTCTAAGACACACTATTGCGATGTGGAAGACAACGGGAAACCACCACATTACCTCTCAAGTACACTGCGTACAGAAATTATTGGTAAACATGATGGCATCCTCTGGGGTAAAAAATTCCGGAGGCAAAATAGTCCCCCATTCGGATCTCCGGGAGGGGACTACTTCGGGATGTAATCCAAAGTATAAAAAAGATCCGTGAACATTCCGCGAGTCCGAGCGTGGAATGTCAGAAGTATGAAAAAAGTAGATAAGCTGGAGAACTTGAAACTCAAAATGGATAGGCTAGCACTAAACATAGTGGGAATCAGCGAAGTCTGATGGCCACAGGCGGGGGATTTTTGAAGTGAAGACTAGGGTAATTCATACTGGATCAGAGGAAGAAAATTCGGGTGTGGGGATAGTTATGCGATAAAAGATAGGACGACGTCTAGAAAACTATTTACAAAAGAACGAAAGAGTACTCATTGTTAGATTAGAATCTAAACCAGTAAATACAGTAATAATACAAGTATACATGTCCACCTCTAGCTACAGTGAAGAAGAGGTAGAGGCTATCTAGAAAGATATCGAAGACATACTAAGATACGTAAAAGAACATGAAAAATTAACAATTACGGGGAATTTTAATGCAGTGATAGGTCAGGGTAGGGAAGGAACGATAGTAGGTTTATTTGGTTTAGGCACGAGAAATGACGGGGGAAACAGGCTGGTAGAATTTTGCGACAGAAACAACTTAACTATCACAAATACATTATTTCAGCATCATGCTAGAAGACGATACACGTGGAAGATGCCAGGAAATATAGGAAGATATCAAATAGATTATATTATTGTTAGATAACGGTTTAGAAATCAAGTAAAAGACTGTAGAAGCTACCCGGAAGCAGATATTGACACTAACCATAACATCGTAATTATGAAGGCCGCACTTAAATTTAAAATTCTGAAAAAGAGAAACGGAGAAAGGCACTTTGACTTTGAGAAGCTAAAAGATAAAGATATCCACTAAAGATTTGAAAAAAAGTCAAATGAATTGCTGAAAGATATCGGAAAAATTTCTGATACTAAGGAAGTAGAAACAGAATGGAATAACATTAAATCCAGCTTAGACATGGCGGCCAGAGATATTCTGGGGTATACACAAAAAGAAAATAAGAAACCGTGGATAATAAAGGATATCCTGAATTTAATAGAAGAAAGACGAAAATACAAAAATTGATCAGACGAAACTGGAAAACAGAGATACAAAGCCATAAAATGGGAAATTATTCGCAAATGCAGGAAAGCTGGAGAACAAACTAAGATGGAAATAGGAAAGACGGACGAAGCATACAAATTAATTAGAATGAATTTTAGGGACATAAAACTATATAGCAAAAATATAAGGGACGCGGAAGGAAACGTCATTATAGAAAATGTAGAGAAAGTAGCTAGATGGCAGGAATATATAGGGAATTTATATTCAGGAGAGGAACTAACAGCATTAAAACAGGAATCAGACATTGAAAATGATGACCTGGGATATCCTATACTTAGAGATGAGTTTGAATTAGCATTAAAGAGTCTCAAAAATGGTAAGGCGCAAGGTACAGATAAGGTGCAAGTAGAAACTCTAAAAGCTGCTGGACAAGCAGTAACAGAGCGTCTGTTCCGACTTGTAAGTTATGTGTATGAGACAGTCGAAATACCCAAAGATTTCAAACGTAACATCATAGTAACTATACCAAAAAAAAAGTACCGATGGATGTGAAAATTTTTGAAAGTAAATTTGACAGCACACGTTTCAAAAATATTAACTAGAATTGTACAAAGACGAATGAACGAGCTGAAGAAATACTGGGAGAAGATCAATTTGGGTTTAGGCGCAACAGGAGAACACGGGAGGCTATTTTAGCTCTGAGGCTGATAATGGAAAAACAATAGAGAAGTGGGAAAGCGTATATATAGTGTTTGTAGATCTAGAAAAAGCATTCGACAATGTAAAATGAAAAAAAATGTTTGAAATACTCAAATAGATTGGAATGAGTTATAGGGATAGACGAATAGTACATAGCTTATACAAAGAGCAAACTGCGGTAATAGAATTAGAGCAAGAAAGTAGAGAAGTAAATATTAGGAAAGGGACTAGGATGTGCCTTATCCCCATTAATTTTAACATCGAAGAGGCAATGAATACTGTCAAAGGCATGAAGACATTTGGAATTAATATACAGGGACAAAAGATTAATATGCTTAGATTTGCAGATGATATACCGGTATTAGCATCTAGCAGAGTTAGAAGCTGCTCTTAATGAAATGGAAACAGTTCTAACGGAGGAATATGGTATGAAAATAACAAAAGTAAAACTAAAGTTCTAGTAAGTAAAAGGGGAAAAATAAATCGAAAACAAGAATACAAATAGGTAACGAGAACTTACAAAAGGTTAAGGATTTCTGCTACCTAGGAAGTCAAATAATGCAAGATGGGAAAAGCACAAAAGATATAAAACAAAGATTACCACAAGGTCGTGCTACATTTAACAAGAAAAAGCAACTACTGTGCTCAAAGACCACAAACATAGAAACAAGGAAAAGATTGCTTAAAACATATGTGTGGAGCACAGCACTGTATGGCTGTGAAGCCTGGACACTAGGAGAAGCAGGTAAGAAAGAGGTAGAAGTCTTTGAAATGTGGTGCTACAGACGTATCATAAAGATATCATGGACAGACAAAGTCAAGAACAAAGAGGTACTAGAAATGGTAGGGAAGAAAGAAGTATGTGGAAAACAGTAAAAATAGGAGAGATAGGATGATAAGCACCATACTAAAACATGAGGGAATAGTGCGGAATATATTATAAGCAGAGATAGGAAAAAGAGAGGTAGAGGTAGACCTAGGTTAGAGTACTGCACACAGATAGTGAAAGATGTAGGTTGTGAGAATTTCAGGAAATATGTAGGCTAGCTCAGACTAGAAAACAATGGAGGTACGCGTCCAACCAGTCGCAAGATGGAAAACTAATGACAAAAATAATAACTGCACATAAATATGGTGTTTACTTTAAGCAACTACAGATATTGGTTTTGCAATACTCTCAACTAATGTTAATTGTGCGAAAGGATTTACTGGAAAACTATTAATACGGCAAATGTCTAAGTGTTGGGGATTCTTGGCAGCTACAGGCTGCTTAACCCGCTTCACATACCACTGAATCTCGGTGAAATTGGGCATATAATTAGAAAACAGTAGAACGGAATCGAACTGTATATATGCTATTGTGAGAATTGCAGGAACTGGGTAGGCTAGCTCAGAACATAAATAAGATGAGGTACAAGTCCAGCCAGTTTCAAGACGTAAAACCCAATGACGAAAAAATAAGTGCTCGTAAATCTGAAGATTATTATAGACAACTACAGGTGTTGGTTGCGAAATATTTTTAAGTAATGTTAATTGTGCGAAAGGATAAATTGGAAAAACTATTAATTCTACAAAGGGTCAAGTGCTGGGGTAACTAGGCAGCCGAAGGCTGCTTACCTACCCTCACATACCACTCAATGTCAGGGAAATAGAGTATAAACTCTAAAACAATAGAAGGTGAACGAACTGCATCAAACAAGAAAGAACAGCAGCTATGTTCAAAGACAATGAACATAGATACAAGAAGAAAACTGTTCAAAGCATAGTGTGGAGCACAGCACAGTACAGCTATCAAATAGGGGCAGTAGGAAAACCAGAGAGAAAGAGATAGAAGCCTTCTGGAATGTTGTGCTTCAGATGTATGTGGGGGGTAGCGTGGACAGACCAAATTAATAACAAATTGGATGTAGAAATAGTAGAAGAATAAAGATATCTGTGGAAAATGAAAAAATAGGAGAAATAGACGGACAGGATACGTTCTAAGGCATTTCTGGGAAATAGTGCGGGATATACTACAACCAGAGCTAGGAAAAGATAGGTAGGGGTAGACCAAGATCAGACTTTCCCACACACATAGGGATAGATGCAGACTGAGCAAATTTCAACGAAATGTGTAGGTTGGTTCAGACTAGGAAACAATGAGGGTACGCGTTCAACCAGTTCTAGGACCGAAGACCTAATGATGATGATGAAAGAAACATAGTCGATAGTCTTTCTCCGACGTGTTAAATATGCCAATAGAATATTTTCGGTTGTGTTTTTCACCTTGTACAACTTTTTCCATTTGCAGAATGCTCTAAAGTTCTTTTCGTATATTAGTTTTGACTTAGCCGGCAGCAAATTCTCCGTCGCTTTTACTGCAATTTCTTGCAATTCTGACGTCTAAACTCATTTTACAACGATATTTATTTAAGAAACTACAAATAACGTCAAAATAATAATCAGATAACTACATCAGGTGACCAGACGTATTTAATATTGTCATCTCCAAAAATGATTGTTTCCTTCACCTGTCAACTTTGAATTTCTGGTAACTCAAATTCGTAGTTAAGATTTGAAATTGCCGCGGCATTTTAATTCAGTAGCTCATATGAGGATATCAAACAATATCAACTGCAATGTCAAATAGTGACAAATCTGAATTAGGTAATATAATTGGTTGGGATTAGATCCAAATAGTGTTAGATGTACCAAGTACAAAATTTAAAATAATTGGGGAGGGGGGGGGGCAGGCTAAAAACAGTCCTAAGCACCACGGGCACGTTAAAGCACTTGAAGCCCTTCTCTGCCACCGGCGGACTTCAATGTGTGCCTTACCGCCCTTGGTGCTTAATATACTGTTGAAGCAATTTCCGTAGAACTGGTTGGTTTTTGAGATGCTTCACAAGTGACTAACGGAGTTTGTATTTATTTAAGAGTTAGCAGAAAAATAACACTGTGGTGATGCATTTATCGTGCTTCAAATTCCGAATTAATTCCACAAACAGTAATTCAACTATTCGTAGACCTGAGCTTAATGGAGCGATAGTAATGGCAAGATTATCCAAGCGAATTGTTAAAATTTTGGAAAGTAAAATTCAACGGGTGGTTTCGTTTTTTATGATTCAACTATAGTATTATCTTGGTTGAAAATGGATTTTTGGAAACTTAATACGTACGTTTCAAATAGAGTTAAATTAATACAAGAATTAACATCAGGAAGTTAATCCGGCCGATTTAGTATCAAGAGGAATTGCACTAAACGAGATAGTTAATTGTGAATCATGGTGGAAGGGGTCGGTAATTTTACAGAGATCTTAACAAAGACTTGTCTATAGTTACGATGACAATTTGCCGGAAGTAAAATGTTTTGTGAATTTAACTAATAAAACAGAAACAAAATATCTAAATGTTTGAAAAACTATTTAATTATACAAAAAGGAAAATAGTTGTAGGAACAGTATGCGTTTCATTTGTCGAAACCAAATCAATAAACGGTTTGGGAATTTAAGGACCAATGAAGTGGAAGAAGCGCACAAGATTATTATAAGGTATATTCAAAAGGAGCATTTTGCAGTAGGAAATTTCTGAATTGCAACGAGGAGCGTCGTGTAAAAAATTGAGGTCGCTAAGTATATTTTTGGATACTGACGGGATTATAAGAGTTGGGGGTAAACTACAAAACTGCTCTCCTATATGAAAGGAAATTCCCCATAATTTTGCCAAATAGAAGTTTAACTTCTAATATTACTAAAGGCGAACATTTGTGACTCCTTCATGCAGGGGTAAAGTTAACATTATGAGCTTTAAGACAAAGGCACTAGGTAATTCGCCCAAATAGAGAAATAAAAAAAAAATAAAAATAAATGTTTACGTCGTTTTAAGTTTGTAGTGTATCGAGAATAAGTAGTAGGGATGGAAGACATAACGGTAATTTCGTCTCGATTTTGTTATTATAATTAATTTTGACTTTTTGAGAATCAAGAATGTACAACACGACTTACGTATTATTCTAGCACTAGTTGAGTACGTTACAAAATGGCGACGAGGATGGGATTATCGGCTGTGGCGAAAGAAGTAGCCGATAAGGAAGAGAGTGTAGAGATAACGGCACCCGGGGATAGTTGGCAGGTTTACCAATGGTTAGTGAACCGGTAGAGGAAGCAACCCAATCAAGGGGGGTTTCAAACACACGTGGGAGTGTAAATGAAACAGTGTCCGGATCGGTAAAGCCACGTCGGAACATTAAACCTCCGGATAGGTTGAATTTATGAGAGGGCTATTGTAGTCTATCGAGAAAACATTGGCGGGTATCCCAGAGGTCGTGGTATTTATTGACGATACCGTGGTAACAGGGCGAACGAAAGAGGAGCATTTGTCCAATCTACGGAAAACCCTCAAAAGGCTGAGGAAGTTTGGATTTAAGTTGAACAAGGACAAATGTGTGTTCCTCGAGAAAAGTATTAAGTACTCAAGGCATGTTATTTCGGCAGACGGTTTGGAAAAAGATGCGGATAAATTTTCAAGCATTCTGAAATTCCGGAAACCACAAAATGTTTCGGACGTGAAAGCGCTTTGTGGGATGATAAATTATTATCACAGGTTTACGCCGAGAATATCGATGAAATTGAAACCACTATATCAGTTGTGTCAAAAATAAAATTTTTGTTTGTTCGAAGGCGCGTGAGGAAGCTTTTAAGCAAGCAAAGGCTGATTTAGTGTCGGACAGAGTTTTAGTTCATTACGACCCGGACAAACTGGTACAGTTAGTATTCGATGCTTCGTTTTATGATATAGATGCCTGTTTATCGGATGTGCAGCCGGATGGTTCGGAAAGACCCATTGGTTACATCTCAAGCGTGTTGAGTAAAGCGGAGCAAAATATTCAGTAAGACATAAAGAAGCGCTAAGTGTGTATTGAGCGGTTCAGGAATTCTATCACTTTTTGGTGGGTAGACATTTTCAAATAGTTTCTGATCACAAAGCATTGTTAGCGTTATTTGGAGAAAACGAGGATTTGCCAGCAATGGCATCGGGTCGAATACAGAGATGGTCTTTGTTTTTGTCCAATTTTGATTATACCTTTAAGTATACCAAGGGGGTGGACAACGTGCAGGCAGATGCGTTATCGCGATTACCCGCGGATATCAAGTCACAAGGTAGTGAAGATTCGGATTTAGACTTTTTACATTTTGTAGAGAACCTGAGCTAATTATCTTCACACCAATCAAACTAATATATTCTTCTCATACGTGTTTAGACAGATATGAAGTATGACCTACTTCCTTGTTCCCATAAGAAGGTGTGTTCAGATAAGAAATGATCAAATTTTGGTAGTAATTCTTACATTCCTAGATAAGTACCATTGTATGTAGAACCGAAAGTTTCATCACTTCCACGAAGAGAAAGACCTCGTGTCGCCAAAAACTTGAAAACTTCAACTAAATGTTCAAGTATTTTTCGCTAGTATTTCTGTACATTCTCCATCTGATAGACAAGTGCGGAATCAATACATTCACTATTCTTTTTCCGAGGTAATATATTAACTATAGATTTTTGTGCACAACACTTTCTTCAAGTCGATGTACATAATCGTTTTCATGCTTCGAATCAATATAACCTTCTTTTACAGAAATCGAACATTCTAAACCCACAACTTTACAAGGAAAATAGAACAAACGGCCTTTGCTTGGTGAATAGCACGGCCAATTTCTATCTTGTTTAGCATGTGTTCTTGTGAAATAAGATTTCTGATAGTTTGGTTTTGTCCTCACTTTCATAATATTTTTTAGAGGAAGTGTATTCGCAATCGATGTTTTCGCAATCTTGGCTTCCTTGTGCTATCCAAAATTTTGTTATTTTTTGTCTTTGAAGGCCACTACTCTAGATCATTTGAAAAGTCGTCGTAATTGTAAATACACTCACCAGATACATTTAATACATTTTCCTCTTCTGCTGTGTTCAGTGGTTTATTTCTTCATGAGAATTATACTCGTCGCTAGTTTCAATATCATTGTTCGTACATGAGTTATCAGATGTTAGTGGACAGACAGTTGTTACAGATTGGCAGGAAGATTTACCGTCAAAACTAGTTCCTTGCACTGAAAAAAAAGTTGTCAGTTTTGGAGTTTTTGACATGGTTATTTGATCATTCTCTAGTTTTTTCCTTTAGCTTTTCTTTTTTTACTACCTGAAAGATAACGACTTCCAATATCCCGTGCCTGAGTTGCCATTTTAATCTGTAGCAACAAAAGATGTATATATTTTGCACAATATACAATTTTTTCCTTAAAAAATTAAGTACCATAAATTTGATTTGCTGGTATTTGTGTTCAGTGTATTATTAATTTTCTAAAAAAAGCTATTTTCTTATAAATTGTCTTACACGTTCCTTAAAAAAGGTTTCAATGTACTAGTTTGTTTTAATTTTTTGTAGGTCTTGAATACTAACTGAAAATGCAGGTTCGAACACAGATATTATTAAAGCGATGCTACTCGTTTGGAGACGAATAAAAAACGTAAGACTTTTATTAAGACTGCAACAGTGTCTCAACATCTGCGTTGTTTGCGTCCTTTGACTGCGGGACGAGACGATTGAAACACCAAGCTAATAAGACGTCTGTTTTGAAAAGATAATGTTTATTCGAATAGCGACAGCAAGGCGTCATGTTTAAGGGTTAAAGGAATTCAATCGCTGAGATACAGTTTCTTTAAAATAATTTTTCAGGCATTTTATTAACGTGAGGCCCCTGAAGCGCGAGGCCCTTGGCAAGTGCCACATGTGCCATATGGATATACCGGCGCTGACCATTAACAGCAACATATACTACAAAGCCTTTTAAAAATTGTGTACAGCATTAGACAGAAGAAGCCGGGATGACTACGCGACGGGGTTAAACTACACGATGGCGCAATACTCCCATACATTAAACCAATCCTAGCTATGGTTCTTGCAGCGCAAGTGGAAGGTCCTGCGGCGGCCTGTATATGGGTCAGACTTACTAATATAAGCATCCTATATATCAAACGTGGTTTAGTTTAGTCTTGGGTTTAAGTTTTGACCGGGAAAACGTGCAGATAGTAAGGCGATTTTGATGTTACCTCGGTAATGTGAAGCAGGAAGAACGATTTGTGATAAGAAAGTCACTGACGGCCATCCCTCCGATGGCGGCTTGATGGATGGTATTGATTTTAGAACATTTAGAACATCCACCGGTACAGTTTCTACTCTTTACTTAATAGCCGGTACCACATTTCCTTGCAACTTTATTTCATTTTCAATTAATAAGTCTGAGAGACTATTATTGAACAGTGTAGATTGCTGAGCCATATTAGCTATTAACCGTCGCCCATGCTCCCGTTCTGATCGATTTCTCGTTGTGTTCATCCCCACATTCCTGTCTACTAGTTTCATTTCTAGCTCGCTAACCAATATTATTATCATTATTATTTCCTAAACTGCCCGAGTTATTCCAACCCGACCGGTTCTGATTGAAATTACTAGCTCTCTCTGCCACCATTTTTTGTCAATTGCCCGTACTTCTAGGAATAACTCCCTTACTCCTCCTATCCCACTGGTCCCCCGTACTATAGCTATCTGTGCTATCCATTTATCGCAAATAACCCTCCACGTTATCAATTGTTTTTAAACCTGCCCCTATTATGCCCCTTCTAATATTTCCGTCAAAATTCCCTACCAGCATTTCAACAACTTCTTCGTCCTCACTGAAATTATGGTCGAAATAATTTGCCTCCCTAACCTATTTCAAAAAATATTCCGCACTGGGACCATTCTCAAACACGCCGTACTCCAATTTTCTCAGGGTTTTCTTTTGCTTATTTTTATTTCTATATCTTTCTGAAAATATAACTTTAAAATCTTTAAAATCTCTGCACGATTTTTGTTTTATTTCTCCCTAATTCATGGCAGATCCTTTCAAAGCATTAACTGCTAAAGCCAACTGCTTTCCCTCGGGAACATCGGCTTCTTTAAAAACAGACGCTAATTTATTATCGAACATTGCAGAAATCTTACCCCCTCTGGCCTAAACTGTACGGAATTACCACCGAATTCTTTCCACATTGATAGGCAATGAGGATTTCCCCCATTACTTCGTTAATTATAAATTCTTGTTGCGTTTCTAATTGAACAGAAAATTTTGTCTCCTCCTTAGCCACCAAAAGTCACTTCATTTCCTTAACATTTTTCATTAAACCATTACCATTCTGTGTTAAAACAGTAAGATTCTTGTTCAAAACCCTATTGCTTTCTTGTAAATTCCCACTAATTTCTTTTATCAACTTTGCTAAAACGCTTATAGACATCTCTTCCTCCTTTTCATCTCCCTTATTATTTTTCTTATTCTTGCGCCCTGACATTTTACAATTAATTTTGTTTTTCACTTGCATAATTTTGATTTTTCGCGTAATTACTAAACAGTTATTAGCATCGTATATTCCTTTCAAAACAATTTAAAATTTTGATATTCCTCGAGCCCCAAACTTGGACAGCCAAATGAGCAATACCGAACAAAGCGACGACTACTTCAAAGCACGGGGGGGGGGGCGAGGTTCGACCCGAAGCAATATCTACTCAATGGAACTGCAGTGAATTACCGACGAACGCAATTGCCGCGAGAAGTGAATGATCTGTCAAAAATGCAGGCAATGAAAAAGAATAAGTCGTATACGTTTTGTAATTTAACGTAATTTACAGCCCTATGATTGGTGTTAACGTGTATGTAACTGAGAATAAACGATTTTTATGGTTTTAAGATTATGATTTAAATAGAACTGCAATGTCTTGTTTACTGTACACTACTATATATGAAATCAAAATATACAGGGTATATCAACATGAATTTTATCCGTTTTAAATCACTTTTCCTTACCTATTTAATTTTTATATCTAGCGTACCACATCGCCTTACAACTTCTGAATTCTTCTTTCTCTAGTGTCCATATTTCATAGCTGTATCGTGCTACCCTCCATGCATACTTGCAATAGTGTTCCTTTCCGCTGCTATTGTATTATCATCATCATTTTGTTTTCGACCTTACTTAAGGTCGGTTTGACGCAGCTCTAACTTCTTTTCTATTCTGAGCTAGTCTAAAAAGTTCTACCTACCCTTTACAACCTACATTTCTAATAATTTGATTAATATAGCTTGAGTCCCATTCCCATTTATAAGGAAATGAAATATTACCTAGCTATCCCTTTCAAAAATGGAAAAATGTTAAATTATATGTTATGGTAAGGCTTAAGCAAGGAATCGCTACCAACAAGCCAGACCGCTACCTAATTGTGAGTTATATTATGGTGACATTTAGCTAACTGATTTTTATTTATTAATCTTTTTTTGTTTTGTTTTCGAACTTACTAGGTCGGTTTGACGCAGCTCTAAATTCTTTTCTATTCTGAGCTACTCTAAAAAGGTCTGCATACCCTTCATAACCTAAATCTTTAATAATTTGACTAATATAGCTTTGTCTAGGTCTTCCTACCTTATTTTTATTTGGTAGTCTATAATCTAAGACCTTACTAAATAGTCCCTCATGTATTAACTGGTGCCCTATCATTTTATCTCTCCTGACCTTTAATTGTTTCCACATACAGGGTTCCTCACCTATCCTACTATAAACTTCCTCATTTGTTACTCTATCTGTCCAACTAATTTTTAACATTCTCCTATAGCACCAAGTTTCAAAAGCTTCTATGTTTTCTTATCTACCTCTTTAATTTTCAAAGTCTCACTACCATATAATTGAACGCTCCATACGTACTACTTTAAGAAACTTTATCTATTATCTAAACTATTACTATTAGTTATTAATAAGTCTTTCTTTTTTAAAAACATTTTTTTAGCAGGAGCTATCCTAGCCACTATATCCCTTCGGCTACGTTCGTCCTTTGTAATTATACTACCTAAATTGCAAAATTCATCTACTTCCTCTAACTCGGTATTACCTATTTTTAATTTTGGTTTAGAACTAGGCTGTAACTCACTTGTCATTATCTTTGTCTTTCCAGAGTTAATTCTCATACTATAGTTACTCTGTTACTACAGAGATATTCTCATTTAAAGTATATAAAAACTCTCCTAACTCTTTTCTGTACTCTGCTATAATGGCTATATCATCTGCAAAACTTAACATGTCTATTTTCTGTCCCTGTACACTAATACCCATCTCCTTTCTATCTCTAGCTAGGTTTAAAGCTTCCTCAATATAAACATTAAAAATCAAAGGTGATAGTATATAGCCCTGTCTAACACCATTTCTAATTTTAGCTTCCTGTTATATTTCATCAAATCTAATTACTACGCTTTGATTTTTGTATAGACTGTAAATAAGTTTTCTATCCCTATGAGAGATTTCTATTTTCCGCAAAACCCTGAACATAACAATCCAATTAACCCTATCAAATGCTTTTTCTAAATGTACAAACGCGAAATGAGTCTTTATATTTTTTGTAACCTTTTTTCGATAATTACCCTAATTATTAGTATCGGTTCTCTAGTCCTTCTGTTTTTACGAAAACCATATTGGTCTTCGCCTAAATAATTCTTAGTCAAAGCTTCTACTCTATTTTTAATTATTATTGTTAGTATTTTGGAAACGTGGGAAGTTAAACTATCCGTTTTAAAAATTTCACACCTATCAGCTCCCGACTTTTTTGGATTGGTTTAATAATATTTTCTTCGAAATCAATTGGGACCTCACCTGTGTTATATATTACTTTTACTAGTTCAAATAATCTGTCTAAAGTTTGCTGACTTGCATATTTTATTAATTCTGCGGGTATAACTTTTATCCCCGGCGCTTTATTTAGTTTAAGATCCCTATCAGCTCTATCAAATTCCTCTCTTAATATTGAGAACCCTATTTCTACATCCTCTTCTTGGTCGTTCTCTAACTCATCCACATCGACTCCCTTATATAAATATTCTAAATATCTTTTCCATCTATCTGCTACCTTAACTTTATTTATTAGAAGCTCATTATTATTCTCATCTTTAATACCATTATATTTTTTTCTGTTTTCTTACTCATAAGCTCATTGCTGTATTTTCTCACTATTGGTTCTTTCACGTACAGATTTCTTTCTTTTTCAAATGATGCAAGCTCTGAAAAGCACATTTCGAAGTAGTATAACAAAGATTTAATCTGTAACATTTCGACTTCTTGTGCTTTTATAAGCTCTTTATAATGAACAAGATTTGATAAACTGAATAACATCCCATACACAATCATTACTTCCGGATTCTCAGTAATTCTGGAGCAGCTTTCAGCAACGCTTCGTTCTTCCTTTTACCCCGCAACCAAATAACAAAACGTTTTCCGATAATTCGGAAAGTTATAGTGCGAGGAAATGAAGTTGGCCGACTTAATAATTAGAACCATTAAGGTCCTTTGTTTGGTAGATTGGCTGCCATTTTGTCTTCAACGTATTTGCTTTCAGAATATAATCAGTCTCTGGCGTTTGTCTATAATCACGTTCGTTCTTTTGTAGTCGCCTCAGTAAATGAAATTACGGCGTACAATTTACGCAATTAGGAATGTTACTTAGTTTAAAAGCAAATGCTTTTTATAACAAAGTAGAAGATTTAGTAGTGAAAGTGAAAGGAAAACGAACGGTTCTACAAATTGATATTGATGATTCATTATTTTGTGTTGAGTTTGAATATGGGAGGGTTGTTGGTTTTGTGCTTTGCGTTTTATGTTTGCGGGATTTTATAAAAATTAGATTTGTTTCTGGTTTCATTAATAAACATCAGTTTAGCCACAACGAGGAACAGCCAAAAATTGGCTAGGGGTTTGTATCGCCGAACGTGCAGCTTTTCAGAAAGTGAAGCTTGATGAGTTTTCGTACGCTTCTGAAGTAATTTTTGTTTTAAATAAAAGATGGAGTGAATCGTCAGTGAAACCTTTATTTTCGATCCCATGTTAAATAAGCTTGCTTTGGCTTGAACTGCTTAATACTTTTAATAGAATACCAAACATATGGGTATCCTGTCTATGCCGATAATTACTTGGGATTATTATATACGAGACCACTTTCGATAAAGTTATTCTAAAAACTGATAGTGCATTAAGAATAAAATATGAGAACGACAATTTTTAACGTTTCACGTGCATTATGGAGATTTATTTTGTACATGTATTTTATCAAAAATTCATGTTTGAAATTCTTCATGGTTGAAAAACCTAAAAGTGCAATTCTTTGACAATTAAGTGGAAAAATGGTAGTAGAATATTTTGATGGTATAAACTCTTACAGCCCATGATCTTTAATAAACCGGTAAGCCTACAAGCTTTATCCGACTTAATAAAAATTCCCTCTAGTTATAATTAGATACTCAATCATGTCTAAAAGCACCACTTTTTACAGTTCTTTTAAAACCATTATGCTGCGTTGTTGGGAAGAGACTTAGCACCATGTGACTGCAAAATATAAGCATTGAAAGCTACCACATGTAATGTGACACAATCATGTTTTAGATCAGCTAGTCAGATAGAGTTAGCAACAGTAGGGTATTAGAAATGGTTCAAGCGCGTTGATTAATCAAAAGTGTAATGAACATAAGGCGTGACAGTAAGATGGGCCATGTTTTGAAGAATGGAGAAATGGTTAGGACAGTAACAATGGTCAGAGCAACAGAAGTAGTACGTAGAGGAAAGCAAAGGTTCAAATATATAGACCAGATTAGGAAAAATTTAGATAAAGATAGTTATAGTGAACTGAAACGCTATAATGTGAGTAAACGCCGCTGAACTTGCGGCCACGTGCTTGATGCTCCAGCCCTAGGTACTACATTGGATTTAAAGGCGAAAATTTACGTGCTTTTAATAAATTACACTCCAAAATTAATTAAACGGCAATAAAATTTTGAAACCAGAAACTAAGATGTGTTTAAATAATGGTACCTATTGAGTTGACTTTAGAGTGTGTCTGATTAATCAGACACTAACAAAAAGTAAAAGAGAAGGGATCTGTGATATCGAATAGCAGCCGCCCGCTCTGCTTATCGGTGCGACCTGATTGGTCGTCTTAAAAATATTTAAATCTAGCTGAATTAGTATTTATGAATAAATTAGAATTTTTAAGCATACTTCAAATTTATTAATACCGAATCCAGCAATTTGTTCATACTCTACAGATTTAACAATATCGTTCGCCCTTGTCTAAGTAATTTATTCAAAGTACATTCTAAATTTGTTCATTATTTTCTTTAGAGAGTACGATTCAATACATAAAACGCTAAACAAAATAAATCAAACGACCAAAATTCCAAAACACAAATATGCAAATACAAACATAAATAAATAAATATAAATATCTAAATAAAACATGTAAGTGTATAACAGTGCATAAAATAATAAGAGCACAATTTCAGTTATCAGGTACACTTACATAATTATGTCCTCGGCTAGCGCCATTACACTAAAACACGCTCGTTTAAAATTAATTGCAGAATTCGCTTATTAATACAAATCGAGGCTTATGCGAGTACAGCCGCCAGAATATGTATAAATACTTCCAGTATAATATCTCGAGGATACGAAGATCTTCTCGTCCGCAGATGTCTATTACCCCCTCTTACTACTAAGGGAGATGGGTATGCACTGCTAAAGTCCTAATGGGGAATGCACTAAATGTTCTAGAGGAGCACAATCACTGTCAGTGTTGAGTTTTGGAGGTGTACGCGGTTTCATTCTATTTTCGTTTTCTTGTTTAATAGATCACTGATTTGTAGTATTAGTTTAGGTTGCCAAAAATTTCTGATAGTTATTTATTTAGTCTGTTTGAAATTTAACTTAATCACAGATTTTGTTCAGCGCGTTTAGTGTGAAATTCATCGTGCATATTTATATATTTAAGTATTTTGTTTCTCTTTTGTTTTTTTTTTGTTTTTGTATATGATTTTTTTTCTTTTGTAAATTTAGCTATATCGTGCCACAAAATAAATTTATGCCAAGTCTAAACTACATACTCCTCCAAATTTTCACTCCAACCCACCCTCCTCCCCACACCACCTCCTACCCTTTTGACACATAAGCATTCGCGGGCTAAACGCCAGATTCCCTGCACCCAATCTTAAAACTCGTCTGGCAAATTCTTTCCAAGCAACCCAGAAAGTCTTTTGGTTTGCCATTACCTGGATTCCTATGCTCTTAGGCCATTCTAGTCTTCCAACAGCTAGTTTCCAATCTGCTAGCAGTTTGTTCACCATCTCGATCGGGCAGTCAAATATTACGTGCACGTCGATTCTGCCCCTCGCCGTATTCGCAGCCGTCGTTCTACATACGTAGGTTATCAAGGTTCCGTGCCCTGTTACTAGCTACACCATTTTAGAATCCAACTTCACCACCATTTATCTCTCGCTTCTATGCTCGGTATAAATTTATGTGACAACCTGGCTATGGCAGCGTTGATCCAGTTCTCTTCCCACTGTCAGATTGATCTTTCTCGCAGCTTTGTCCTATTCAGAGGACCTAGGTACCGACGAGGACACAATGCGAGAATCGCCTATTACTGCCTCTTTGATCAATTCGTTTGCTCTGTCATTTCCTCGATTGCCGTCATGCGACCTGACTCTGTAAAACTTCCAATCCCGAATCTCTAGTGCCGTACGTGCTATTCTTTAGCACCTAACTTAAACTTCTCCCTTTGGTGGTCCTCCAGCTTCAAGTTGTTGAAGCGGGAGTTTTGGTTGGGGACCATCCGGATCAACTCGTCGCTCTTCATCTCCCTCTTGATCCCGAAAAGAACGATCCGCTGGCGTTTTCTCTATGCGGTTTTGTGAATTAGTTTGCGTATGGCTGTTAAACCCAACCCCCCAGGTTCCATTCGCGACACGGACCGCTTGAACACTGTTATACGAGCATTGTTCACAAAATACGCCCTCGCTCGGATGAGAGGTGTGTCTGCGCGCGCGCGTGTGTGTGTGTGTGTGTGTTGTCACGCGCGTTAACGATCCTTACCCTCCTTGGAATAGCAAGGGTTCCGCCAAATTCAAAATTTCCAGGTTAATCCAATAAGTTAGTTCACCAGTAAATAGCTTATAAGGAACCTCAAGCGTTGCAATGCTCAAATAACGCTAAGCTGCAAACCATTTAACAACTCCCCCCCCCCGCATATCAGCGACGCTAATAAATAAAACCACAAACTCCCAATAAAAATACCCCAGACAATTATAGGATAAATTATAGACAACCCTGTGTTTATTTATTTATTCTAAGTTTAAACTTCAAATGCAAAATTTAAATTTAAACTAGCTAATCCTATTCGACAGTTCAAATTTTTAACTACTCTGTCCTTGTGGGTTTATTCAAACAGGTATTCAAACTGTTCCGTTTATGTTGTACATAATTTACCGATAAATTTGTTTTCCCTTGAAATTTGTTGATTATTTGCGTCCACCCGGTATTAATTGTTATTTAAAAAATACTGTGGGATGGTTAGGTGATCTAAAAATGGTAATTATAGTGAAGGACCAATTGCTTTTTGTAGCAGTACCGATGGCAGTGTAGCGGTTATGTAATAAATAAAGCAACTACGACAAACTACTTAATAAAGGATATGAATGCCTTAAGCCTGTGCCGCGCCGGGCAAGAAAAGTCACACACAATAGGTAGCGGACACCAAAGAACACGCGCACTCGGTGTTGTGTCGCTTCCAGGGCTCTCGTTTAACCGTTTTCTGTAACCGTCCGAGTACGACTGACTGTTACTTCACGCACTCGCACTACCGGCATAAGGTTTCACTAAAAACTGTAGAGTACCCGCACTAATGGTATTTATTGTCACCACTACCAAATTGTTCAATGATGACGTAACATATCGCCCACCAAATTCATAAAATTTTGAAAAGGAGGAAAGTAGGTTGGGTGAAGGAAATCACATGGGATTTGACCTTGCGAGGAAAACAGGTAACGAAAGATAGGGTGGTACACAACAGCAAGCGATATCACCAACTATGCAAAATAAAAATATATATGTAAATAAACAAATATTTAAAAATTATATACTTCCATACATGTAAGAAATGTGTATATACATCTAAACATAAAACAAAATTAAAATACCGGTAGCGGTGCTACTTTGAATAAAGGTCGTTTTAATGTGCCATGTGCAGTTTTGATCTCGGCGACACGTATAATACCGTCCGCACCGGGAAAGGTATTTATAATACGACCAAACTTCCATTGAGTGGAGAAAGCTGGTCGTCCTTGATGAGGACAATAGTGTCTTTTTCAACTTGTCGCACACCTACCTTAGAGTGCCATTTAACCTTCTGATTCAGAGTATGTAAGTACTCATGACTCCAGCGAGCCCAAAAATCTTGGTAGAGTTTTTGCAGGAGTTTCCACCTGCTCTTTAATGATAAAACGTTGTTTGAATGGTCCTCATCTAGTGGTGCAGAAAGAGGTTCCATAGTTAGGAAATGACCTGGTGTTAAGCAACGCAAGTCATTTGGATCCGAACTCAAAGCGCAGAGTGGCCTTGAATTTAAAACAGATTCAATTTGAGTAAGAACTGTGTAATGTTCCTCAAAGGTAAGTTTTTGTTCGCCGATTACGCGAGCTAGGCGTGTCTTTACCGACTTAACACCGCTTTCCTACGAGCCACCGAAGTGAGGGGCGCTAGGTGGACTAAACGACCACTTTATCTTTTCTGAGGTTACTGCACTATGCAGATAACTCGTAAGCTGACGATAGGCACCTAGAAAATTAGTTCCGCAATCACTAAATATTTGAGAACAGCGTTCTTGACGTGCTATAAATCGTCGCAAAGCAGCAAGAAACGCGTCTGCCGACAAATCCGAAACAAGTTCAATATGTGCTGCCTTAGTGGCAAAACAAACAAAAATACAAATATAGGCCTTAAGAGTTTTAGAGCCTCATAGGCGGTTAGCCTTTATTAAAAGAGGGCCAGCGAAATCAACACCAACAGTACTGAACGGTTTGATTTGGGTAATACGTGCTGCCGGTAGGTCTCCCATAGGAGGAGTTACCAGGACGGGTCTGCTACGAAAACATCTATGTCATGATGATAAATAACTTCGGATTGAATTTTTAGTAGAAAGGATCCAAAAATTCTGTTGTATAAGATACGCTGTGGTATTAACACCGGTATGGTAATACCTTTCGTGAGTTGACCGAATGATAAGTTCGGTTAATCGGTGCCGCTGAGGCAATAACGCAGGAAACTTTTCGAAATAGGAAAGCGAAGAATGTGTCAAGCGCCCACCTACTCTTAAGATATTTTGTGGATCAACAAATGGTGAAAGTTTTCGCAAGCTTTTAGGTAATTTACGTTTTGTCTTGATCGAAGCTATTTCCTTTGAAAATGTAACATTTTGTACATGCCGAACGATAATCATGAGAGCATTGTGTAATTCACTGTCTGTTAAGGGACCCGTATGACGTTGAGCCATGGGTTTAGAAAATCTATAAATGTAAGCCACGATGCCTTGGATTTTATATAACGATGAAAAGCGACTAAGTAAAATGTCAATGATGTTTGGATCTGTTTGAGCGACAAATGTTAGGATCTTCTTTTCCGTAGTTACCTCAGCAATTGAGGTTGACAATGTTGGTTGAGGCGGCCACGAGTCACGAGGGTAGCAAAGTCATTCAGGCCCCGCCCACCATAGCGAACATGAAATAACCGCGCTTGGCAATAATCCCCGAGATGCAGGATCAGCCGGATTATGCAAAGATTTAATATAAAACCATCGACTAGGTGCAATGATTTCTTGAATGTGGCTAACACGGTTTGCCACAAAAGTTTTCCAACGAAAAGGTGGAGAACGTATCCAAGTGAGAGCGACCGTAGAATCACTCCATGCTGAAACATAAGAGATTTCAATCAAGCCTTGATAAGACCGAATGGTAAAAGAAAGTAAATCGGTTAATAAAACGGCGGCACATAATTCCAAACGTGGAATTGAAATGCGCTTAATTGCAGCTACTTTTGTTTTAGCGGTTACAAATTGTACAGTTATTTCTCCAGTAGTTTGATTTATGAACTGGAAATATACTACCGCTGCATACCCTACCTCGCTAGCATCGCAAAACCCATGCAAATGACAAGTAAAAGGATCCGAAGGGGTAAACAACGTGGTAACTTTAATGACGATAATAACGGCAACTCTTCTTGATACTGCTGCCATTGAGACGAAATGTCTGCTGGTGGGATGTCATCCCAATTTAAACCTAACATCCACAGATGCTGGATTAGGCGTTTTGCAAAAAGTGTTAGTGGGACTAAAAATCGTAATGGATCATATATTCTGGCAACTTGCGAAAGTATGTTGCGCTTTGTACATATTGGGTTTAATGGTTTAACCCGAAATGAGAAAATATCTTCTGTAGGTGACCATTGAAGACCTAATATTTTTATTGATTCCTCCGAATCGAAATCAAGTGAAGTATATTGGCAAAAATCTGACGGAATGCCTTCCAAAATGGAAGCTGAATTAGAACTCCATTTTCGAAGTTCAAAACCAGCCAAATGTAAAAGTCGAATAAGTTGATCTTTGATTTCTCGGGTCGATTGTATAGAATCTCCACAGGCGATGAAATCGTCAATATATAGATTTGACCGTATAGCCTCAGCGGCTAACGGAAACCTTTTGCCTTCGTCTATGGCTAATTGCTGAAGGGTTTTTAATGCTAGATAAGGCGATGACTTAATACCATAGGTCACTGTATTAAGCTGATAAGTCTGAATGGGGTCTTCTGCGGAGAACCGCCAAACAATTAATTGAAATTTTCGATGTTCTTCGGTAACCAAAATTTGTCGATACATTTGGCGAACATCACAAGTAAAAACGAAACCATGAGTACGAAATTTCAATAAGATTGACGAAATGTCATTTTGGAGACTAGGTCCAGCCAATTGAGTGTCATTAAGTGACACGTTGTTTTTAGCCTTTGCACAGGCGTCAAAAACCACACGAATTTTAGAAGTAAGACCTTCCTCTTTATACACAGGGTGATGGGGTAAAAAATAATTATCTTCCCAACGGGCGGAGAATCGAGTAATGCCATACGACCCGCATCAAGATAGTCCTGCATGAAATTGTTGTACTGTGCATGTAGCTCCGGTTGAGCATGCAATTTGCGCTCTAACGAAAATAGTCGTTTTTTAGCCATGTCAAAGGAATTATCAAAAATGGGCAAAGTATCGTTGAACGGTAACGCAACAATAAAACGACCGCTAGGGTCACGAGAAAACGTGTTTTCAAAAATCAAATCTGCCTTTTCTTCTTCTGGAGAAGTTTAAGGCTTGGATGGCAGCTCCTCTATCTCCCAAAAACGCCTTAGCGTCTGGTCGATAGGATCTTCTACAGAAGTAAAAAATGCTTGGACAGTATCAGACTGCAAGCTTTTTGTGGGACCAACCAAAAATTGTATTATGGCGGCAGGCTGAAGAAATTTGCCATGTATAACACCGCCAGTGTTGATGAACGGATAAACATCTGCTCCAAGGAGCATGTCAATAGTTCCTGGAGAGTTCCAGGTCGGGTCTGCAAAGTGCAGGCCGCATAAGTGTTCCTAATTATTAGGAACTTCAACGCTAGGTTATTTACCAGATATTGATGAAAGCACAAAAGTTGTGACTTCTAGAGATTTTTCAGAGTCTAAAATAGAGCGAATGGTGCAGCTGACGGCACCCCTATTGACCGCTGAAGTTGTCTGCCCAAGTCCATAAATAGGAACTTGAGAACGTATGCGTGGAAGCCAAAGTTTGCTAACGCAATCGTCTCGAATAAAGCTAGCTTGGGAGCCAGGGTGTAAGAGTACCCTGATTGGTTTGTATCTACCAGAACGGTCCGGAACTTCCACCACAGCAGTGGAGAGTAAGACAGCAACCCCAAGATTTAAATTCGTCTGTGAAGACAAAACATTTGCTGGAATAGGAGAGGCTGACTGCGTTCTATTTGCATTTTTATGCATATGTGTAGCGGTCGGTTCAGCTGAACGGCTAGAAGCAGGTTGCGCTTCAAAATGTAGCAAGGTATGATGCGGCTTGGCGCAAGTTCGACAAGAATTATAAGATTTGCATTGCATGGACGCATGGTCTGTACGTAAGCAATTTAAACAGAGGCGTAAGCGTTTGACAATGTCGAAACGTTCCGTCGGAGTTCTCTTTAAAAACGATTCATCTGTAAATTAAGTGATTGCCCTTGCAAGAAGGACAATGGTGCGAAAATGAATTCTTTGAGTCACTGGAGCTACTTGGTGTGTCCAGTGAAACTACGTTAGAAGAAACCTTTGGTTTAAATTGAAACGCTGAGGATTTCTTAGGCACTGATGTGTGAGATGTATGGACAGTCGTCGAATAAGAAACAGGTGCGGTTGAAGAAAAGGTTTCCAACGCTGCACATTGTTGAGTTAAAAAATATTTCAAATCATCGAAATTGGGTATTTGCTTCGGATCCGATTGGAGTTCAAAGCGTTTTCTAGTAAACGGATCGAGTTTTTCTAAAAGAAAATCGACCAGAATGAAGTTCCAATGTTCAGTAGGAAATTTTAAGTTAGTTAGAACAGCAAGGTTCTCTGAAAAACAATCAATAAGTGCCCTAAGTTTCTTAGGTTCTTCTGATTTTAAAGGTGGAAAGTCTTTCATAGTTTTCCAATGCAAAGTTGCTAATAAACGTGGATTGCTAAATCGCTCACCCAAGGCATTATATGAAATAATAAAATTATCCCCCGAAACAGGTACAGATTTAATAATTTTCAAAGATCCCCGCTACAGCAGTTAATAAGGTAATTTAGCTTCTCAATATTGGTCAATGAAGCATTATTGTAAACCAGACTGTCAAATAAATCAATAAAATATGAGAATTCAGTTACCTCATTATTAAAATGTGGGAGCTTTAACGGTAACAATTTTGATCCCATACTGCTTGATGTACTTTCATTAATTTGTGGTGCTCGCATTTCTTGCATCGTTTCAAGATTAAGCAAAATGCAATAATAAGCTGCATCTACCTCTTTACGTAGAGCGTTATAATTTAATAATTCTACATCATTACACGATGCTAAGACATCAATTAAAACCCTATTAAAATTGGAGTAAATGTCATTTACTCCCCTTGTTTGAATATGGAATAAAATTTCCATAATGCGTATTTTAAATAACTCGAGTTGTGCCAAATCTGTCTTTTTCGGAGCCATAATGTCAATGTTATTTTAAAAAACGTACAAATAAATGCTGTAAACGCGGTAACCTACAGCTGTGCGTTGAAAAATATTAAATATTATGGGTTGTTGTTCAAGCACGAAAATGTAAAATAGCGCATAAATCAATAAATCACGTTTATGACTATTAGCCTCCAATGGGTCTTAAGCAACACGTCGAAAACCTAACAGTTTGTCAAACAAAGCGTTAAGATAAAATTTACAGTTTAGAACGGGCGGCTTTTAACATCTAAGATCAGAGCGTCCACCAACATTTCAAAATGTGGCTAACATATTTGCAAGAAAGGTTGCAGCCTTTACAACTTTATTACCCTTTGCAGATGTATTCAATATTTCACGCCTACAAACCGAGCAGGGTTTGTGTGTAATAAAAAAACGTGCAATGGCTTTTAAATACAAAGCAAATCCCTTTATCTTTCTTATTTGAGAAGTATAAAGCGAATTATAATTTTCACGTTGCCTTGTGTTTTATATGCCGCTAAAATAAATTTAATACTGAAAACACAAATTTTATGTTAAAGGATTTATTTGTAATTAACCGCTTGGTTTAATTACGGCAAAATCGCTTAATTTAATTTAAAGAAAGTATATAGGTAATATTTTTCACATTTTAACCCGCTAAATATGGGGTTTAAACACAAATTTAAAAGCTAAAGTAAATGATTAAAACACGCTCACTGCAATGCAAAATAATATTTAGTTATAGGACATGCATATAAACATAGAACTAGTTAAATTCGGGTCGAATTATGACCAAATGTGGGATGGTAAAGTGATCTAGAAATGGTAATTATAGTGAAGGACCAATTGCTTTTTGTAGCAATACCGATAGCAGTGTAGAGGTTATGCAATAAATAAAGCAACTACGACAAACTACTTAATAAAGGATATAAATACCTTAAGCCTGTGCCGCGCCGGGCAAGAAAAGTCACACACAACAGTTAGCGGACACCAAAGAACACGCGCACTCGGTGTTGTGTCGCTTCCAGGGCTCACGTTCAACCGTCTTCTGTAACCGTCCGAGTACGACTGATTGTTACTTTACGCACTCGCACTACCGGCATAAGGTTTCACTAAAAACTGTAGAGTACCCGCACTAATGGTATTTATTGTCACCACTACCAAATTGTTCAATGATGACGTAACAAATACTGTGTAATACTTCAAGCACGTGCCTGTACAAAGTGCCGCGATATTGATAAACTTCGCTCTTCGCATGTGCAAGAACATTCTTATCACACACACACGAAGCATAGCAGTATCCATTTTTCGTTGTAGAAGGCCGCATCACTACATGTTCTACGTAGAACCACATTAGAAAAGTCGATTTTTGTATTTCGTAGTAGATGGACGTCTCTAACTGTGTTGTTTAAACCGCATTCTCGCTCAGAACGACCGCATGAATATAAAATATGCTTCGCTGCGTTATAACCGAAAAGGCTAGTGTTAGCAATAATTCGTTGTTTGGCAATTATAATTTATTTTCGTATACATGTCCATTTTTCTCTACCATAAGTAGCTATCGAAATTATCGCAAAATTAACACAAACGAACCAGTAGAAATCGCGCTAAAGGAATGTGGTGCCGTAAATTAACTGAATGTTTGCGTGCCTGACGGACTGGCACAAGCTGAAACAGTTACACATAGTTTAGGAATCGTTTTGTGAATGCGTATTTAAAAGTTATAATATTCTATTAAACTTTTCGTGTTACAAATTTTATGCATTTTATTTGATTCAAAGAGGGTTTAGGTTTTGGCTTAAAGGCTGTTAATTTGTTGCACGCAAGCTACAAAAAGTATACAATTTATGTGCAAGTTTTATTGAACTTTTAACTAGATTTACAGACAGTGTCTTAGCTACAAAAAGGTGATAAAATACTTGTAGGGATAAAGGGATGAACCAATGATATGGAATTCACCTACCTTTAATGACTGCGATCTTGATTCAACGCTGGTCGATCAATGTAACGAAACTATTAATTGATTGCGGACTGTAGTAATGTTAATTAGCACACGAACCGATTGTACGGCACTAATTACTGCAAAATAACCACGACAACATATTGCGTACATGTGACGCTTGCTACGACTTTCGAAGCCCTGAAATTTCTGTCCTTTCTCACCATTTAGTCCCTTTTCTTGTAGGTAGGTAGTGGATAAAACCGGATTATAGGAAGGGGTTAAGTACTGTTAGGTTAAAGGATAAGCGACATTAATTAATATCTATAAGCTTAAGGTAAAACGTGTAAATAGGGTAAATAAGCCTAAACAATACTAAATCCACAGTGCAGTGGTGTATGAATTGCGATTGAATTCTGAAAAATATATAAAAACCCCAATTAGACGTAATTAATATATGAGTAAATGAAAAACAATTTGGATCGAACAAAATTTCTATAAGAACTAAGAAAAGATATAATACTCTGGAGATTCACAAAAGCAATAAATATGGCAACAATTAATTATGCAAACGAAAAGAGAACGGAAGTAAAGAGGAAATCAGATTTAAAAGTAAAATAAATGATAGATGAGTTGAAAACTAGCTGAACTCGCATATTTAAGTTGATCAACTATATCCCAAAATGGAAATAATAAATTGTGCTACGGGTAAATGAAGCGTTAAATTATGAAATTTCGAATAGTACGGAAGGGATGGGAATTCCGTAACAAATATGGATGCACCGGCTAACTACAGTGATGCGGAAAAGGGTCCCTATATAAACAATTAATGAGATGGAATTAAATATCAAATAATGTACTAAAAAACTAGTTGCAATTTCAAGCGTTACCAGTAACACTTTCCTAGAAAGGTTTTCAACCTGTCCTAAATTATGGAAGTCAACTTGTTTAGTGTAGTCTGGTCTAGTCTAGTGACAACCGCCTAGACGACAAGTATTCCTGGGGATTTTAATTACGTTGCCTTCTGGTGAAATGGAGTTCCTATAAGAAAATGCTACGTATCTGTTTAAACAAATAGCACAACAAATTTCAACTTGGTGAGTGCATCATCTAAATCTATCGTAATACAGTATTATCTTATTATTTGTGTAAACAGCTATACATAGTTTTAAAGTTATTTACATCACATTAAACACCAGCAACATATCGATGCTCCTGTAAACAAATACGCACAGCGAATCGTAAAATTTCATATTAAGTTTATATTCAGTTAATAACTGTGCAGATTCACTGTACTAATTTACAACACGTCTCAAAATTTTAATTAAAACTTGCAATGTTCAAGTTCTATATCTTTAATTACTTAAGAGTGTTACGCCTTCAGATGGCTAAAGGATTCCATGAAGCCCAAAGTAAATGATATTGCCATCGGGTTCTTATAATTTTTATTGCTTGGAACCAAACTGTCCAAATCTGTTACTGTTGTAGGTTCTGTGGAAAATCTGCCGGATCTCGTTACGTTAGCGCCCGATTATTAATTCATCACGAAAGGGGTGTATTCGAATAGCCCTTCAACGGTAACCTCCGTATATGTTTTTGTTTATGGCTTGTGAATAACTAAATTCGTGGTTCTCCGTCCACCGTTTCGTATCTGTCATTCCTCCCACTTTTTATGCATTTTGGGAGTTATGCTATTGTGTAATATTCCTATCACGTTAAATAAGTGTGAACTCATATGGTCTCATCATGTATAGGTCACGCGACCATGACTGTTCTATTTTTATCAGTCTGAATAAATACATTGAAAACATTTCTACGTTGCATTAAATAGTATGCATAATTATCTGTTACTTAATATTGCAGTTCCACTAACTAGGAGTCTGTGTTTTAAGTAATTATTACATTGTATGAATATGTTTATAGTAATGTTTGAGATTTACTTTATATTGTACCTTTGTAATGTTAATTCAATTTCATTTTCTTAAAATTTGTAAAAAAACTGTCTTGTATTTTTGGGATAATTATGATATGGAACATGCATATAAATAATTTCACTGCTATAAATATCTTGCTTCCTTTTTGTGGTTTTGAAATAATTTATGCATCTGAGTTACGTTCAAATATGTATTCCACAGAAAAACCATGCTTTTATGGTTTTTAAATGTATGACCTAAATTTCCAAAAATTTATTGAAACACCATGCTTTATGAACACTACTATTCATGAAATAAGAATATACAGGGTACAAAAATATTCATTTTGTTAGTTTAAGGATAATTTTTCCTTTTCCAAACAGTTTCTATTTAACTTAACGCCAAAGCGTTACAATTGATTGGAAAATCCATATAAATTTACTACAAAATTTGTCTAATGTGTACCGGATTATTTTTATGTTTTATAGCGAACCAACGTCGTTGCATCACGTTGGGAATGCTATTGTGGTGAGTTAATTATTTTTACTCCAACTGGGGCCCCTCCTTGAAAGCGTCAATGTAGGGGACTTGGAACTATAAAAACTTGCCGCTTCTGCTGTTAGCTTGGCTATTACCCCTGGGGGATCATGAGAAAAGGCAAGGTGGAAATATTCTTTGTTATACCGAAAATTAATTAAAATGAAGCTGGACGACACTGTATCTAGCAGATATTAAAAGAGGTGTTTTTTAGGGTAGATACAGAAATTCCATTGAAATGAATTTTATAAAACTTCTAATTTACTTAACTAGAAAATTAAACCTGTTAAAATTAGAAAATATTTACTGTATACAAATAACTTTTATTAAAAAAAAATTAAATCAATTCACAAAGTTTAGTGATATGAAACAAAATTATTATTTATAGAACATTCTTGTCTCTTAATAATTGGATGAGCATAAGATCTGATAATCACGTACATACTTTAATTTAATCTTTTTGCGATAATTATAGCTGTAAATTCTTAAATATAAAAGTTTAATCAATTATCATTTCTAAAGAATTAAATACTTTGAATAAGAACATTTACTTATTGGTACTAGGTTACGACTTTTTACGATGGGATGCCGAGTCTTACGGACTTCTATTTGGTGGTTCGGGGATTAGCCCTAGTGGAAGAAGGGTTTGCCAAAACAATATATAAACTCGTTTGGGGTACAGTAGAAAATTACTCACCCTTAACCACTAGTGGATGGCGACGGCCTTCAGGTTGGTCTGGCACAGGTCCCGGTTGTATGGTTACAAGACGATGTCCCCATGGTAATGCGGTGTGGGATGCATCTTCTTCAACATTTGCGATCTTGTTGTTTCACTATTGGGGTGGTTAACCCTAAAGGAAGTTTGTGCTGCAAAAAAACCTATTTTTGATATTGTTAATATATATATTATAGTGGTTTTAAAAGATCAAAAATAAATATAAGCGAAACAATTTCAACACACCCTGTATAAAGAAACAACCAGAAATTACGTGCAAAGGTTATATTAGTTAATTCATTTTTAAGTATCTGGTATTAACGAAATTTTATAAATAATTAGTGAAATTTAAGTAGGTTTGTAAAGAAATTAAATGGTAGAAGCCAATGCCATTAATTTATTAGTTAATTTGAATTTAATTGAACGATTATAAGTTAAAAATCCGGTAATACCAAAGATGAGACGCGTCGCTAACGAACAAATATATCAGTAGTGTTTGAAATACGTGGAAAATCCAACTCGTAGAAGTGTTATTTAAAATATCACGATTGAACACCTGCATATTTTTAAATGTCACGTTCCAATAATTTCTATAGATAACAAACAAAGATTCTAGGTATATTGTAAAACCGTCGCATGCATTCTATAGAAATGCTAATGAAGGGGTTATTTAACGCACGTAGACAGTCCACGTATGTAAACAGTGAACAAACAAGGATATCGATTTTTCAACCGCTCAAGCAAGGTTAGACTGAGATGTAGAAAACGTATAAGCATGAGACCACAATAATATAGGAGGGATTTGAGAAACGTCATTAAGTCTACGATTGGACGATATGTTAGTTCAACTTGATATAGACACGAGGATAGTGTAGCGTGATTTTGCTTAAAAATTTATAACGAGGTACTGAAATTCGCGGATTTGAAAATTGGGGTTGCGTGCAAAATTGTGAGAATGTGCTGTTGTGAGCGGGATTTCGAATAGCTGGGTGCCTGGAGAGGTTTTAGTCGAAAGACATAAATACTCTAGAGAACTAGGACTCGCTCTCTTGTCTTTTAACTTCGTGCATTATTATTTCGATCGTCCCGAAAGCACGTATGAAAGTTAACATGAGTTGTGAGTATTAACAAATAATTTAAATTGTATTGCTTAGTGATGATAGCCTTTAAATTAATTAAAACGCGGTTAGTGTGCCGAAAGTACTTACTTTAATTTGAGGTATCACCTATAATTTTCAATCAACTCGTGTCGGCACATTAAGTAACGTAGATTACTGTGAAATGAAATTTGGAATTTGGTTACACCGAGAAGGAGGCGTTGGCGGATCAACTGAAATGGAAGTCGTCTAGTAATAGCGAGAAACGTCCTGCCGACCAGATAGAAAATTACATGGCATCATCTACAGAGCAAAGATCTTCTAGAAATTCCAGGTAACGATTTAAATTTGTGATTGCTATAAAATGTAAATCTTGGGGTGGCGTATGAGAGTGTTTTTCAAGGTAGTGTGAATTATTTACGTATTGAACAGAATATGTGTACATAACTTTATTACGGTATTCAACTAGAAATTGAAGGTGTCTAGAAAGCTTTTAAACGTTCACTCAGAACGTGAAATTTTGTGAAGAGTACATGGCTTTGTTTTTTTAGTTTTAGAGTATACAAAGTAGTAGAGCATACATTAATTGGGTTATTATGAGCTCACCATACCCCAGAGTTTACTTAAATTATTAAAATCAATAAATAAATGATAATGAAGGAATTTTAGAGAAGGTATTATTCAAGGTCCATTTACTCCGAGTACATATTATGTGTTTGATGTTTTTAAAAATAAAATACAGGACATTACAAAGTAAAATTTACTGAAGTGTAACGTGAACAATAAAATAATAATGAATTGCATTTATAAATAGGAATAAATAAAAGATTGTATGTTTGTTGTATTTTGTGGTTTTATTGGGAGTGTGCGTGAATGATAGGATTTATGAATGAATATAGCTATCCAAAAGAAGGTCTTAATGAGCTAGCCGAAAGCAGTTGAAGAAAGCCATTCAACCGAGGAAGAGAGAAAAACGGGTAAAAGATTTTTTTTTTACTTATTTAATTTTAGGAAATTTTTCTATTTTCGAATTTGAAATTTTATATAATTTTCGAAAATAATTTTGTTAGTGAGGAATTAGAACAGAGTTCCACGGCAATATATATATATATATATATATATATATATTGCTGTGAAACCACCAAAATCCGGGAACTACGGTTTTCGAATCAAGCTCCACAGATTGGGCGTCAAGATTGCTGTGTTTCCCTGTATTAGAATCGAGCCTCACAGATTGGAAGACAAGAATGCTGTGAATCCTACAAAAAGCTATTCATTACCTTAACTGTGTTGGTCCATTGACTTTCTTCTGTTACTCGCCTCTTTACTCTTTTCCGCCTCGGCTGCTCACCTAGTTAAACCTTCATCCTCAATCATAACAAAAAAACAAACACATTCCTATCACAAACACCAACGTTAACTCTATTTACATCAATATTCACAATACATTAAAATTTCAAAATTAAAATTCAGCATAAATTTCAGTATCAGAAAATTTCAAGATTAAATTTATTATCATTTTAATGTGCATCCAGAATTAAAGTCCTTGTAGGATGCCTACTAATTAATATAACAATATATGCAGACCTGAGTCTGAGTACAAAGGGAGCATCTACCACCCCTTTACGTTAATTAACCAGGTTCGTCTAATTGAGCTCAAAGACATATCCAAATTTTCATCATAATCCAGAACATCAATACTAAATACCCTTTCTACTTAAACAAGCAAATTTCATCTTAAAATTAAAATTTTATTGTTAGTACAATTTCACTACTGTCCATTTTGAGTAAATCAATTATAAAGTTATTCAACACACACCAAAATATCAAAGTTCGAACAAAATAGTATAATTTACCTGAAGGTTACTGCACTCGTAGCTTCAATGTACATCGTCCCTTTGTTAATCACACCATTCCAACTGGGTTATATTTACGGCTTCTGATTCTCAACGCTTTTAAAATTTTCTCCATCACCATTCATCTAAAGTTGTTTCAGGGCTTTTCCGGAACTCATCTGTGTATATCTGAACCTTGTTTTGTGGATCCAGACACGTTTATGACCCATTTAATTATTAACACCCCCGAAAAATAACAAAGAAATTCATACTTCTTTCACCAATATACGCCAAAACTGCCTACTTTTGTGTATTCATTTGTCGTTGTAAATTTTACTAATTGGTACCGTGATACTAAACTTTATTACCTTGTATCTTCTTTTCTAAGTGCACTAAAGTACATTCATTGTAGCACGTAAAGAACAAACTGTTTTAAATCACCAAAATATACGAGCAAACTTTAAATTATTCTATCAAACTCGGAAAACTAAAAAGCACTGTTTAACGCATTGAATCAAGTCGAACATCTAAGAGAGCTTGTTCATATTAACCTGGGTATATATAGAGGTTAGCCTGTCTGTCGGTCTAGTCCCCAAAACGGACAATTCTTCAGAATTTCGCATGCTAGGTTCCCATTCCGCAGCCCGGCATGCGATTTTTACGAAGTTTGCACTCGCACCAGTTACATCTCAGAAATTTCGACACGGCTCGCAACGTCTGGAAATAACTAATTGAATTTTATACAGAAATGTTATTTTTACCTCTCAATTTTGCCTTTTATTTTCACCCAATCGCAACCCCGTGACGTTGCCCCACTCACGCCTTTTACTATATGTGTCTCGGTCTTGCGCATATTATCTGTCTCTATCTACCCTGTTCTTATTGGTGCAAATTGATATTCTTTATTATCGATTATTTCAGTCCATGTGGACTGTGAAATAACCCACCTTTAGCATTTCCGTAACTATTAAGCTACGGTTTCTCCAAGATTCTCTGTAACCATTTGTTATCTGCCAAATTTACGCAGAATGAGCCTTTTAAAAATACGCAGGTGTTCAAACATAATAACACTTCTACGATTTGCATTTTATTGGGTTTTTTCAAGTTTTTATAGATATTATATGTTACTAACGGTTCAATTAACTCCAATTAAAATAATACCCTTTAATTTTTAGTGAATCCTAATTAAATATTCAATTATTATCAGTACATTTTGTTTAATACCGGTTACTTAAAATAGAGTTAATTAATATAAATTTTGCACGTAATTTCTCTTTGTTTCTTTACTAGGAATAATTAAATTACACGTAGAGCTTTTTAATACTGCTTCCTTTTTTATAGCAAGCGTCTTGTAGATGATTTAAATCTCTTATGTTTAATAAAACGAATGAATTTTTATGCTTCACGGTTTTTTAATAACGCGTACCTTTTCCCAAAGCTTCTACACGGTGATTAAAATTATTTGATGTGATTATTAAATTTCTACGCTGGTCTAAATATGAGTATTTTCCCCCTATTTGAATACAAATAATCCCACTTATTTGAATGCAAATATAAAGCATTTAGACAAAAAAAATTTACAAAAAAAAATTGCCTATCTCTCTCTACCCTTATCTATCTATCTTACCTAACTTATATCCAATCCAAAAAAAAATATTTACACCTATCCTATATCCCTATCCTATTCCTAACTCTCATCTAATTTTTATAAAATGAAATTATCCCTAACTTCATCCTACTTATCCATCTAATCCTATATACATCCTATATACCTATCCTATTCCTAACTTTTAACTAATCTCCCCTATACTTCACTGCCCCCTACCTAATCCTATATACCTATCCTATTCTTATTCTATTCCTAACTCCCCACTAATCTTGTAAGAAATATCTACACTTAATCTATCTTATTTTCTTCCTACATTTACTCTTTATTCTCATCCTAAACCTATTTCTAATTATCTCCCATATTTATCCTATACTTAGCTTTATTTTCTATACACACCTACTTCTACTCTTCTATATACACCTATTCTATCCCTATCCTATTTAAATTTTACTCTATTATACACCTTTCTACTCTCTATTCTATATCTATACTAAAATTCACCTATCTCTATCCTTTGTTCATTAAGTTATTTAAATCTAACTCTCTTCTTGACCCTCCACGTCTTTCTTCTTACCATCCTAATACTCTTCATCCCTATTTCTCCCCCTTCGATATCTATACTTATCATCCCTGTTATCTCACATACAATAAACTTATCATCCCTATTATCCTGACTCTTAAATATTGCTTCTTCTTCAGTCCCTACACTTGTCTGTTTCTTATTTATTATTATTTTCTTTTCTGCTGACAAACCAAACGATACTACTTTACAATTCTCGATTTTTCTCTCTACGGAAAATCCTATGTACCTTCTAGAATTCTTGTATAATGGAATCAGCCAGAATAAATTCCTTAAATCTAATTTACTAAAAACAAACTTGCCATTTAACCTCGTCAAAAATGTGTCCATGGATGGTGGACAATGGAATTGCGGTTTGGTCCGTTGATTAATTTTTCGTGCATCTTTAATTAATTCTGCCTTCACCTGCTCCCGATATGCTGCTGTTACTTCTACCCCCACTAATTCTGTATGTTTTTGTACTAAAGCTTGAACCTCTAATATCCTATCCTCTGGACATCTTATTGTGTTGATCTGTTTAACTTCATCATCCTCTACCTCTACTACATTAATACTAAACCCCGTGTCATCCTCTGTGACTTCATAACTGCCCTTCCATGGCACTACCCTATCCTTAATCCTTACTACCTTCCTTTCCATATCTATCAAAACCCCTAACTGCATCATACAGTCAACACCTAAAATGCTCTGAAACTTCAGTCCAGGTACAATTACAAACTCCTGTTCACAGCTTAAACCTCCTATATCTATCCTAAGCACCACAACACTATTCACTACAGCAAACTTCTTTTTATTTGGAGCTACTAAATGGCTACGCTTTATAGGCATAATTCTATCACAAACCTTATCCCTAATTTTGCTGACGAATTCCTCCGATATTAAACTCGCCTCTGCCCCTGTATCAAGTAATACTTCTACATTATTCTCAAAAATTTCTATATTAATAATTGGCAAACATAATTTTTCCTCAGTTTCTGGCTCTACTTCTTCCTCAATTTTGAAAAATTCACGTGGATGTTCATATACATTTACACTGAAATCTAGTGGTCTGTCGCGTTCTAAAAATCCTGTCCAGGTCTGTTTTCCCTACTTGCTCCTGGTCTAGCCGTCACCTCAGCGTATGTCCTAGACGTTTCCACTCGTTCCGTGTCTGTATTAGCAGTCCCCCTCATGTCCGGTGAACTATTCCTTCTGATAGGTTCCGGTCTCGGTGCAGGTCCCCTTCCTAAACTATTACTTCGAACGTATGGTCGTCGCTGTTCCCAATTCTGTCGCTGGTATCCGTAACTATTCCCCCGTCTAGCATAGTTGTCCCGTCTATTGTCAAACCTAACTGTGTTGATCTGTCTTTCCCTATTATCCCGAGGTCGTCCACTACTTACGTCGTCGTACCTCTGCAGGTATTCTAAAACATTTCTCTGTCCACTATGTTCTGTAGTGCTACGTGTTGTCTTACTTCTACTTCGAAGTGTCGTGATAAATACTTGATAATTTGTCGGTCCGTCAGTGGTGGGTTCAGTTGCTTTGCTATGCTATACTTGCGTATAGCATATTGCTCCTACTTCCTGAAAATTCTCCCTTAAATTTCCTGTGATTAAGTCGTCTCGTACCTGGTCTTGTCTGTGGTCACTCCAGTAGTGCTTTAAAAATCTGTCTTCAAAATCCGTGTAGGTGTCTATGTCCTGTCCTACTAAATTGTACCATGCTTCCGCGTTGTCTTTCAATAAAGCCTTTATCGTATTCAGTTTAGTCTGTTCGTCAAATAAATTTCCCACTAGATTTCTTACACTATTAATAAAAATTTGTGGATTTACCCTGTTATCGCCATAAAACTTCATGTGTTGGTCCAATGATCCTCCACCTGTATAAAATCTGGGACCATTCCCCGTTAAACTTGACATGTTGTATTTAATACTACTAACTTTGCGTTCTACCCCGCCTAACCGATCCCTACATGAGTCCGTTACTTCAGTCATTTTTACATTTATTTCTTCTTCACAAAAAATGCGTATTTCGGACCTTAAATGTCCCATTTCCTGTCGAAGACCTGTAATATCACGCTCATTTTATCAACCCTATTTTCAACTTCCCCCATCTTTACGGTAAGACTATTTTTAAACTCTGTAACTTCTTGATTCGTCTTATCTATTTTCTGACTAATCTCCTCTAACTTCCTGTTCGATTCTTCACTCATTTGCTCAAATTTTCGATTTGAGTCCTCTCTAACCCCACTTAACGTCTCATTCATTCTTTCAAGCATCCTCATTATCATCTCGTTTCCTTGATCCCCTGATTCCGTCCTCGACTGATCTCTACTGCCTCCAGCTTCTTCCATTTTCGAATTTTTTTCACCCAATGCACTATCGTCACTTCCAATTTCCACTCCTTGACTCCTTAACCACTCTTTTCTCTGCATACGTTCTACTCACTCACACACTCTAAAATACTCTTAAATTTATACACAAACAGAAACTCTCTCTCTCAGATCGCCAGTTTCCTGGAATAAAATCACAAAAATTTTATTTGGAACTCGAGCCTCACTTTTAGGTCGCCAAGAATGCTGTGAAACCACCAAAATCCGGGAATTACGGTTTTCGAATCAAGCTCCACAGATTGGGCGTCAAGATTGTTGTGTTTCCCTGTATTAGAATCGAGCCTCACAGATTGGAAGACAAGAATGCTGTGAATCCTACAAAAAGCTATTCATTACCTTAACTGTGTTGGTCCATTGACTTTCTTCTGTTACTCGCCTCTTTACTCTTTTCCGCCTCGGCTGCTCACCTAGTTAAACCTTCATCCTCAATCATAACAAAAAAAAACAAACACATTCCTATCGCAAACACCAACGTTAACTCTATTTACATCAATATTCACAATACATTAAAATTTCAAAATTAAAATTCAGCATAAATTTCAGTATCAGAAAATTTCAAGATTAAATTTGTTATCATTTTAATGTGCATCCAGAATTAAAGTCCTTGTAGGATGCCTACTAATTAATATAACAATATATGCAGACCTGAGTCTGAGTACAAAGGGAGCATCTACCACCCCTTTACGTTAATTAACCAGGTTCGTCTAATTGAGCTCAAAGACATACCCTAAATTTTCATCATAATCCAGAACATCAATACTAAATACCTCTTTCTACTTAAACAGCAAATATCATCTTAAAATTAAAATTTTATTGTTAGTACAATTTCACTACTGTCCATTTTGAGTAAATCAATTATAAAGTTATTCAACACACACCAAAATATCAAAGTTCGAACAAAATAGTATAATTTACCTGAAGGTTACTGCACTCGTAGCTTCAATGTACATCGTCCCTTTGTTAATCACACCATTCCAACTGGGTTATATATACGGCTTCTGATTCTCAACGCTTTTAAAATTTTCTCCATCACCATTCATCTAAAGTTGTTTCAGGGCTTTTCCGGAACTCATCTGTGTATATCTGAACCTTGTTTTGTGGATCCAGACACGTTTATGAACCATTTAATTATTAACACCCCCGAAAAATAACAAAGAAATTCATACTTCTTTTACCAATATACGCCAAAACTGCCTACTTTTGTGTATTCATTTGTCGTTGTAAATTTTACGAATTGGTACCGTGATACTAAACTTTATTACCTTGTATCTTCTTTTCTAAGTGCATTAAAGTACATTCATTGTAGCACGAAAAGAACAAACAGTTTTAAATCACCAAAATATACGAGCAAACTTTAAATTATTCTATCAAACTCGGAAAACTAAAAAGCACTGTTTAACGCATTGAATCAAGTCGCAGATCTAAGAGAGCTTGTCCATATTAACCTGGGTATATATAGAGGTTAGCCTGTCTGTCGGTCTAGTCCCCAAAACGGACAATTCTTTAGAATTTCGCATGCTAGGTTCCCATTTCGCAGCCCGGCATGCTATTTTTACGAAATTTGCACTCGCTCCAGTTACATCTCAGAAATTTCGACACGGCTCGCAACGTCTGGAAATAACTAATTGAATTTTATACAGAAATGTTATTTTTACCTCTCAATTTTGCCTTTTATTTTCACCCAATCACAACCCCGTGACGTTGCCCCACTCACGCCTTTTACTATATGTGTCTCGGTCTTGCGCATATTATCTGTCTCTATCTACCCTGTTCTTATTGGTGCAAATTGATATTCTTTATTATCGATTATTTCAGTCCATGTGGACTGTGAAATAACCCACCTTTAGCATTTCCCGTAACTATTAAGCTACGGTTTCTCCAAGATTCTCTGTAACCATTTGTTATCTGCCAAATTTACGCAGAATGAGCCTTTTAAAAATACGCAGGTGTTCAAACATAATAACACTTCTACGATTTGCATTTTATTGGGTTTTTTCAAGTTTTTATAGATATTATATGTTACTAACGGTTCAATTAACTCCAATTAAAATAATACCCTTTAATTTTTAGTGAATCCTAATTAAATATTCAATTATTATCAGTACATTTTGTTTAATACGGGTTACTTAAAATAGAGTTAATTAATATAAATTTTGCACGTAATTTCTCTTTGTTTCTTTACTAGGAATAATTAAATTACACGTAGAGCTTTTTAATACTGCTTCCTTTTTTATAGCAAGCGTCTTGTAGATGATTTAAATCTTTTATGTTTAATGAAACGAATGAATTTTTATGCTTCACGGTTTTTTAATAACGCGTACCTTTTCCCAAAGCTTCTACACGGTGATTAAAATTATTTGATGTGATTATTTAATTTTCTACCCTGGTCTAAATATGAGTAATATATATATATATATATATATATATATATATACATATTTTCTGAGGCTGACCTTTATTGAGGATGTAGTAGGACCAAGCTGGTGTTCCGAAAGAAAAACTCGGGGTCTATTCCTGCGGAGGCATGAGATGGTCGGGGTACTTTCTTAGACTAAACCTGTTTTTGAATAAACTAGGGCGCCACTGCGTCAATAAAGCTAACACAAAAATTGATCCTAAGGATAGACGCAGCTAAACCTTAAGGGAACATATCTACCTGAATTTAGAAATGAAGCAACATAATATCTTTACTTATTTTTATCTCAATCAAAACGGAGAAGTTACTTATTTCATTTATTGAGCTGCTGGAAATAAAACGATTGTGAGTTTTGACTAGTATCTAATAAAATTTGTTTCTTTTCATCTATGTGCAAAAAAATTAAAAGATTACATTGTAAATACTATGGCACAAAAGTGAATGCTGATGAAAAATGATAAGTAGGCAAAAATCACAGTTATTAACAGGTTAGGCCTGCCATAAAAAATTATTGAAAATTGTAAAATATTCTTTATAATGCTGTAATTAATGATCCTGGATATAGCTCGCAAAAATTTTCTTTATTTTATACTTTTAGTTTTTTAAAAGTTTTTACTGAATTATTTCTATATGATCAATTATCTCAATAGAAAAGTTGCTTAGTAACATAAGTGTCATCTGTTTCAAACAAATAGAAAACTTGACTCTTATAGCACATGCTGTTCTAAGGTGTTCCTAACAAACATTGAACAAAAGAATATGACTACATAAAAAAATTGCCAAACCATTTAAACTACACCCAATAAACATACGATTTGATTCAACAAGAGATCTTTTAAACTTATAAATTAAAATCGTTAATTTCGTATATCCTAACTAATTACTTTCACTTTAGCTAACTGAGTTTCTCAAACAAAACGTTCATCACTTACGTGTTGATTCCTCTGGATCACAAAAGAGAAGGAACTGTAGTCACCAAAGCTTCACGGCATTAAGTAATAACAATAAAATGCAGAACACCTGTTAACAAAGCTTCTAGTCATGTCAGTATGTCATCTTTTCCTTGGATTCACGAAAGCTTGTTTAGCAAAACTAAAATTTGCATCTTGAATTATGATGATTGGTATTGAAATAAGAATCTGTGTTATTTTCTAATCCTTAAATTATATATCTAAAGCTGCTTGATAAAAATTAAAACTTTTTTTAGTAATAGTTAAAGCGCCATATTTTAATTAATAAATCGTTTTATAAATACTTGATATTAGTTAGAACCACGTTCTAACAGAGCTGTGTGCTATGGATCCAACGCTAAGCTAAATGCAATTGCCATGAATGGGGCTTTCTTCAAGTTATGACGGCCCCAAAAACTCACATCACCTTTTTTAAAAACGTGTCTAGTGACTACATGCCAAAGACAAAAATGAATCTTCTACGTTTTATTTCAACGCGCATGATCCTCTCTAACTACGACTGCGCTTGAACTCAAACATATTAGCATCGACTTTCTTGCCTAAATTCAGGCAACCCACGTAGCACTAAGTGCACCACGTATTTGCCTACAACTAAAGTGTTACACTGCCTCATTTCAAAAAGAAAAAATGAGAGGTTTACAAAATCTAAACAACCAAAATCCACAAATTTTTTTTCATTTTTATTTCTTAAAAGGTTTAAGAATTTAATGTACTAGATTTACAAAAAGAACAAAAATAAATCTTAACTCGAAGTATGCCTTGGCTTCAAAAAAAAATAAAAACGTAAGAAATTAATTGAGAGAGGTATATTAGACGAAAATGAAAATACACTAAAAGAAATAATCAATTGAGTGCTACGGTAACTACGCGTTCCACACGTCCTTGAGGAGTCATAATTGGGAATACACAATCGGGAAATGTGAATTAATTAAGTCCAACACTCAAAAGTTATAAAAAAGAAAAATGAAACAAAAGTGCAAGTCAAAAATTCTTATACAAATACGGGAAAAAAAATAAAATAAAGAAATTACTCAAACTTGTACCAATAGATATTGATACTAATATCCAAAGAAACTTTCAGTATTTTTATAATTCTATCAATACTAACTTTATAATGAATTTCATTTACATAATTACAAATATATTCGTCAGCTTACTAATTAAAGAAATGTCTAAATGCCGAAGAATAATAACATGTTGAGGTCAGAATTACTATTCAGAACAGAATTCTGCCTAATTAAATTTAAATCACCTAACTCTGTGATTGTATACTGTCTCGTAGACACCACCACAGAACATCAACACTATAATGAAGCATTCCGCTTACCAAAAAAATTTTACATATCAGTAGTCAAAGCAAAACATCACTCTAAATCACTCATGCATTATATTATTATGTAATCTTCATATTCAAATAGGATACGGTAAACTCCAAATTGAACTACGTTCAAATATACACTAAAGACATTGGTCTTTAGTCATCAGACCTAAATATTATCTACAAGTGAGCAGTTTTTTCCGAACCTCATCAGGATTACCAAAAAAAAAACAACCAAAAATTATACCCATTAATAGGTATCCTTATCGATAATGTACATTACCATAAATTTCATAGCAACGCCGAGATGAAGAATAAAAAATATATACTCACATACATAAAACTCAACTACTTTAAAACAGCTTATCTAACGAAAATATGCTAATCGACAGAAGAACAAAGAATAAACTGATATTTATAAAACTAAACTAATGCAGAACGGTTTTTCTAACGAAGATATGGTAATCAGCAAAAGAATTGCTTTTAAATCAGAAATTAATCACAGCACGTTTTCCTTCCCACTGAAAATTGACTAAAATAAATGCACTTGAAACGTTTTGAAAGTGCAACGACCATATAGCTTTACGTTAGCGGATAGCTGAACACTTTTATTTTTGTGATTTTTCGATTGTTGTGTATTTATTTTTAAGTTTTTTTCATTGTAATGTAAATAAATATGAATCTAAATACAATAAGGTTTTTATTTTTAAAAAAATAATTTTGTTTCATTAAGATTCCTTCCATTTCGAATGGACCTGCACCTTGCCGAAGTTCTAAATTACTAGAACAGGTGAAATGGCTTGCGTGTTCTAATGAGCTAAAGAGCCAAACTACAGGTCCAACCAAAGTAGTAGGGTCGTTAGTGAGGAACCAGACTAAGACAGGTCCCCGAAAGAGGGCAGCGGCTCTTTCGGTACTTAGATTGGCAGAGACCATAGGGGTCGGTATGGCAGTCTAAGACACACAACCGCGATGTGGAAGGCAACGGGAAACCACCACATTAATCTCCCAAGTACACAGCGTACTTAAATTGATACAAACATGATGGCATTCTCTGGGGTAAAAGATTCCGGAGTTAAAATAGTCCCCCATTCGGATCTCCGGGAGGGGACTACTTCGGAGGATGCGATCGGAAAGTTAAAAATAAGAGTAGGGAACATTCTGCGAGTCGGAGCGTGGAATGTTAGAAGTATGAAGCAAGTAGGTAAGCTAGAGAACCTAAAAATCGAAATGAATAGGTTATCACTAGACATAGTAGGGATCAGCGAAGTTCGGTGGCCAGAGGCGGGGATTTTGGAGTGGAGACTTCAGGGTAATTCATACAGGAGCAGAGGAAGGAAATTTGGGTGTGGGGATAGTTATGCGGAAAAAGATAGGATACTGTGTAGAAAATTACTTACAAAAGAACGAAAGAGTACTCATGGTTAGATTAGAATCTAAACCGGTAAACACAGTAATAATACAAGTATACATGCCCACCTCTAGCTACAGTGACGAAGAGGTAGAAGCCATCTACAAAGATATCGAAGACATATTAAGATACGTAAAAGGACATGAAAATTTAATAATTACGGGGGATTTTAATGCCGTGGTAGGTGAGGGTAGGGAAGGAGCGGTAGTAGGTTTATTTGGTTTAGGTACGAGAAACGACAGGGAAATAGGCTGGTAGAATTTTGCGACAAGAACAATTTAATCATCACAAACACATTATTTCAACATCATGCTAGAAGACGATATACGTGGAAGATGCCAGGAGATATAGGAAGATATCAAATAGATTACATTCTTGTTAGACAACGGTTTAGGAATCAAGTAAAGACTGTAGAAGCTACCCAGAAGCAGATATAGATACTGACCACAACATCGTAATTATGAAGGCCGCGCTTAAATTTAAAAATCTGAAAAAAGGAACGGAAAAAGGCACTTGGACTTAGAGAAACTAAAGATAAAGATATTCAAGTAAGATTCGAAAAAAAGTCAAATGAATTGCTGAATGATATCGGGAAAATATCTGAAACTAAGGAAGTAGAAACAGAATGGAATAACATTAAATCCAGCCTAGACATGGCGGCCAGAGATATTCTGGGGTATACACAAAAAGAAAATAAGAAACCATGGATAACAAAGGATATCGTGAATTTAATAGAAGAAAGACGAAAATACAAAAATAAATCAGACGAAACAGGAAAACAAAGATACAAAGCCATAAAATGGGAAATTATTCGAAAATGCAGGAAAGCTAAAGAACAATGGATTGATGAAAAGTGCAAAGAGGTACAAACAAAGATGGAAATAGGAAAGGCAGACGAAGCATACAAATTAATTAGAATGAATTTTAGGGATATAAAACCGTATAGTAAAAATATAAGGGACGCACAAGGAAACGTCATTATAGAAAACGTAGAGAAAGTGAGTAGATGGCAAGAATATATAGAGAATTTATATGCAGGAGAGGAACTAACTGCATTAGAACAGGAATCAGACATTGAAAATGATGACTTGGGATATCCTATACTTCGAGACGAGTTTGAATTAGCATTAAAGAGTCTGAAAATGGTAAGGCGCCGGGTACAGATAAGGTGCAAGCAGAAACTCTAAAGGCCGCTGGACAAGCAGTAACAGAACGTCTCTTCCAACTTGTAAGCTATATGTATGAGACAGGCGAGATACCCAAAGATTTCAAACGTAGCATCATAGTAACTATACCAAAAAGAAAGGCGAGGATAGATGTGAAAATTTTCGTACAATAAGTTTGACAGCACACGTGTCAAAAATATTAACTAGAATTGTGCAAAGACGAATGGAAAAACGAGCTGAAGAAATACTAGGAGAAGACCAATTTGGGTTTAGGCGAAACAGGGGAACGCGGGAGGCTATTTTAGCTCTGAGAGTGATAATGGAGAAAACAATAGAAAAAGGGAAAGCATGTATATAGGGTTTGTAGATCTGGAAAAAGCATTCGACAATGTAAATTGGAAAAAATGTTTGAAATACTCAAAAGATTGTAATGAGTTATAGGGATAGACGAATAGTACATAGCTTATACAAAGAGCAAACAGCAGTAATAGAATTAGAGCAGGAACGTAGAGAAGTAAACATTAGGAAAGGGTGAGACAGGGATGTGCCCTATCCCCATTGATCTTTAACTTGTACATAGAAGAGGCAATGAATACTGTCAAATGCAGGAAGACATTTGGAATTACTATGCAGGGACAAAAATTGATATGCTTAGATTTGCAGATGATATAGCGGTATTAGCGTCTAGCAAGGAAGAGTTAGAAGCTGCTCTTAATGAAATGGAAACGGTTCTGACAGAGAGATACGGTATGAAAATTAACAAAACTAAAACTAAAGTTCTAGTTTGCAAAGGTGGGGAAAATAAATCAAAAACAAGAATACAAGTATCTAACACGAACTTACAAGAGGTTAAGGATTTCTGCTACCTAGGAAGCCAAATAACGCAAGATGGGAAAAGCACAAAGATATAAAACAAAGATTAGCACAAGGTCGTGCTACATTTAACAAGAAAAAGCAACTACTGTGCTCAAAGACCACAAACATAGAAACAAGGAAAAGATTGCTTAAAACATATGTGTGGAGCACAGCACTGTACGGCTGTGAAGCCTGGACAGTAGGAGAAGCGGACAAGAAAAGGTAGAAGGCTTTGAAATGTGGTGCTACAGGCGTATGATGAAGATATCATGGACAGACAAAGTTAAGAACGAAGAGGTACTAAAAATGGTAGGGGACGAAAGAAATATGTGGAAAACGGTAAAAAATAGGAGAGATAGGATGATAGGCCACATACTACGGCATGAGGGAATAGTGCGGAATATATTAGAAGCAGAGATAGGAAAAAAGAGAAGAAGAGGCAGACCTAGATTAGACTACTGCACACAGATAGTAAAAGATGTAGGCTGTAGAGGTTTCAGGGAGATGTGTAGGCTAGCCCAGAATAGAAATCAATGGAGGTACGCATCCAACCAATCCCAAGATGGATAAACTAATGACGAAAAGATAACTGTGCTTAAACATGATGATTATTATAAGTAACTACAAGAATTGGTTGGGCAATATTCTCGAATAATGTTAAGTGTGTGAAAGGATTTACTGGAAAACCATTATTTCGGCAAATGTCTAAGTGTTGGGGATCTTGGTAGCCACAGGTTGCTTAACCTCCTTCACTGAATCTCGGTAAAATAGGGTATAAAATTAGAAAACAATAGAAAGGAACGAGCTGAATACACATGCTGTGTGAGAATTTCAGGGAACTATGTAGGCTAGCTCAGAATATAAATAAGTGCAGGTGCGTGTCCAACCAGTTTTGAGACGGCAAACCTAATGACGAAAAATAAGCGCAGATAAATCTGATGATTAGTATAAACAACTAGTTGTTGGTTGCGAAATACCTGCAACTAATGTTGACTGTGCGAAAAGATAAATTGGAAAATATATTAAATCGCCAAATGGTTAAGTGTAGGGAACTTGGCAGCCACAGGCTGCTTACCTCCTTCACAACCATTGAAGGTCGGAGAAATAGGGCATGTAACTGTAAAACAATAGAAAGTGATCAAACTGCATCTAACAAGAAAGAACAGCGCCTATGAGGAAAGACAACAAACATAGAATAAGAAGAAAATTGTTGAAAGCATATGTGTGTAGCACAGCACAGTATGCCTAGGAAACACGGGCAGTCTGAAACGCAGACAGAAAAACGGTAGCAGCCTTTTGAAATGCTGCGCTTCAGATGTATGAGGACGATAGCGTGGACAGACAAAATAATAACAAATAAGTTACAGAAATAGTAGGGGAACAAGGATATCTGGGGAAAAGAGAAATAGTAGGGCGGAATACGTTCTAAGGCATTTTTGGGGAATAGTATGTGATATATTACAAGCAGAGATAGGAAAAAAGAGGTAGATGTAGACCTAGATCAGACAGTTATAGATGCAAACTGTGCATATTTCAGGGAAATCTGTAGGTTAGCTCAGAATAGGGAACAATGATGGTACGCGTCTAACCAGTTCTAGGACTGAAGACCTAATGATGATGATGAAGATTCCTTATCAAAAATCACAAAATGATTGGGTGTGGTTTTTTGACGTGACTAAGTCAAACCCACATTTTTGCTTCAAAATATGATTCAAGAGTATGGCGACAATTAATTTTTTTGCACGGGGCGCCAGAAGGTCCAGGAACCGGCTCTGTGCAGTGGACTATTCTACTGCAGTTGCAGACCTTTTATGAATAGGCAAAAACGGTTCTAATTCTTTACTTTTTAACAATATTGTGTCTATGAGTAAAAACAGTATTTATTAAGTAATAGATAATGAGAATTTCAAAATTAGCTAGCTATTCGTTAAAAGTTGCCTGGAATTCGTAAGCTCGTGTTTATAAGTAATTAACTCCAATGAGTAATCCAATAATTGACTAAAAAGCATGTAATGTTCAATTCCTAATGTACCTTTCTTTTTTCCAGGTAGGATCTAAATTGATGATGTTAAATTATAGTCACAAAATTGGTAAGTGTTGATAGAATTAATATCATTGTTCCCACAAAATTAATTGCTTTTAATTACCCGAGCATTATACCGGATAATAGTGTTATCCGCTGTACAGTTAGTTTAATTGCGAGAAGTATTTTTGTTTCAATTCAAGCACAGTTACCCTACAGTCAACCATAATTACATTCTATTACTCATATTGAATGTGCATGTCAAGTCATTTACTTGTGCCGAGAAATTTTATTCGGCGTAGTTCCTAATGCACTTTAAGAATTAGTGATAATAATTACTACTTGTAACGCTCTATCCTAGACATATCGTGAGAAACTGCCGGGAGGCTTTTATACATACCGTCGTGTAAAAGATTGTTGACAATAACGACTTTTTGATCAATAAACAGGCATAATTTCATTGTAGCATGTATAATTTACAAGCTTTGTCCCCTGCGCATCGAGTACATTGGTAATTAGTGCTTATCCTTAATTTCTTACTTTAGAATAAGTGTCTCATTAAAATTAATTATCAGCTATATATGGTTGTAGTGATTTTTAATTATTAAAACTCCATTAATATTTTTCTATCTGCCACAATCTTGTTACACCATTCAGATTCTGCAACACTGTTCGCAACGTATTGGTCTTGTTCCAGTAATAGTAGGAGAGCTGGCAGACATGTTTGTCTAAGTGTTTGAGCCACCATGAAAACTGTTCAAGTTCTTTTGTGATACATGAATATAAAAAGCACTAAAGCGCAAAAGCGCAACCTGGCTAAAAGGTAGTGGGGCTTAACCTAAAGTGACCATTTATATTTTTCGTCAGAGCGGGACACCTGCAGAATTTTTAACGAAACAAAAACCAATTGCTGTTTTAACTGTTTTTTATCTATTAATAATAAGAAAGTAAATGAATTGTTTTAATATGACGTCTCTAGGGAATTGTTTTATATTTGTCGGTGGAGCAAATCTGTTTCAAAATACTCGTTTTTAAGTAAGAATGGAGCTGATTACATGATTTGTTGATGTTTGTCTTGGTGATCAACATGGCATTCATTTAGCCTAAAGCTAAGGCAGGGCATTTTTACTCTTACTGGGGACAGCGGGTCAGACAGTGTGAAAACGGGACTGTCCTGCCCACAGCGGAACGTTAGCTTAACCTACCTTTCAATTTTTAAAGTAATGATGTTTTTTGCAAAAAATATTTCTGACACATTTTGAAATTTTAATACCTTTAAATTTAGTATTTAATGAATTAAAAAATAAAAAAACTAGATTATTTAGTCGGGTCTAAAACTTAGGAAGATGTTTGTAAAAATTATATTTGTACAAAATCAAACCATTCCGAATGGAACTGCACCTTGACGCAGTTCTAGATTACTAGAACAAGTGGAATAGCTTCCGCGTTCCAGTGATCTAAAGAGCCAAACTACAGGTTCAACCAAATTAGTAGGGTTTTAGTGAGGAACCAGACTAAGAACGGTCCCCAAAGACGGCAACAGCTTTATCGGTACTTAGATTGGCACAGACCATAGGGGTAGGTATAACATTCTAAGACACACTACCGCGATGTGGAAGGCAACGGGAAACCATCACGTTACCTCCCAAGTACAAAGTGTACTTAAATTGTATTTAAAATGATGTTATCCTCTGAGGTAAAAGATTTCGGAGGTAAAATAGTCTCCCATTCGGATCTCCGGGAGGGGACTACTTCGGGGAATGTGATCAAAAAGAATAGAAAAAGATCGGTGAACATTCTGCGAGTTGGAGGTATATTGTCAGAAGTATGAAACAAGTAGGTAAGCTAGAGAACTTAAAAATTGAAACGGATAAGCTAGCACTATACATAGTCGGGATCAGCAAAGTTCGGTGGCAACGGTGGGGGATTTTCGGAGTGTAGACTTTAGGGTATTTCATACAGGATCAGAGGAAGAAAATTCTGGTGTGGTGATAGTTATGCGAAAAAAAATACGACACTGTTTGGAAAACTACTTACAAAAGAACGATAGAGTACTCATGGGTAGATTAGAATCTAAATTCGTAAATTCAGTAATAATACAAGTATACATGCATACCTCAAATCACAATGAGGAAGAGGTAGAAGCGATCTATAAAGATATCGAAGACATACTAAGATACGTAAAAGGACATTAGAATTTAATAATAACAAGGGTTTTTAATGCAGTGCTAAGTGAGGGTAGCGAAGGAGGGTAGTAGGTTTATTTGGTAAATGACAGTGGAAATAGGTTGGTAGAATTTTGCGGCAAAAACAATTTAACCATCATAAACACATATTTCAATATCATGCTAGAAGACGATGCACGTGGAAGATGCCTGTAGCTATAGGAAGATATCAAATAGATTACATTCTTATTAGAGAACGGTTTATGAATCACGTAAAAGACTGTAGGAGCTACTCAAAAGCAGATATAGCCACTGACCAAACATCGCAATTATGAAAGCCGCCCTTAAATTTAAAAATTTGAAAAAAGGAATGGAAAGAGGCACTTTGACTTTGAGAAACTAAAAGATAAAGATATCCACGAAAGATTTGAAAAAAGTCAAATGAATTGCTGAAAGATATCGAGAACATGTATGATACTAACTAAGTAGAAACAGAATAGAATAACATTAAATCCAGCTTAAACATTGCGGCCAGAGATATTCTGGGATATACACAAATAGAAAAGAAACCATGGATAACAAGAAATATCCTAAATTTAATAGAAGAAAGACAAAAATACAAAAATATATAAGACGAAACAGGAAAACAAAATCATAAAATGGGAAATTATTCGGAAATGCAGAAAAGTTAAAGTACAATGGTTGATAAAAAGTGCAAAGAGGTACACACTAATTAGAATGAATTTTAGGGATATAAAACCGTATAGCAAAAATATAATGGAGGCGAGTGGAAACGTTATAGAAAATGCAGAGAAAGTGGTTAGATAGCGGGAATATATAGGAAATTTATCTGCATGAGAGGAACTAACAGCATTAGAACAGGGATCAGCATAGAAAATGATGACTTGGGATATCCTATACTGGGAGATGAGTTTGAATTAGCATTACATGGTTTGAAAAATGATAAGGCACCAGGTACAAATAAGGTGCAAGCAGAAATTTTAAAAGCCGCTGGACAATCAGTAACAGAACGTCTCTTCCAACTTGTAAGCTATATGTATGAGACAGGTGAGATACTCAAAGATTTCAAACGTAACATCATAGTAACTATACCAAAAAATAGAGGCGCGGATATATGTGAAAATTTTCGTACAATAAGTCTGACAGCACGTGTCATAAATGTTAACTAGAATTGTGCAAAGACGAGTGGAAAAACTAGCTGAAGGAATACTAGGAGAAGATAAATTTGGGTGTAGGTGAAACAGGGGAACATGGGAGGCTATATTAGCTTTGAGGGTAATAATGGAGAAAACAATAGAAAAGGAGGAAAGCGTGTATATAGGGTTTGTAGATCTGAAAAAAGCATTCGACAATGTAAAATGGAAAAAAATGTTTGAAATACTCAAAATGATTGGAATGAGGTTTAGGGATAGACGAATAATACATGGCTTATACTAAGATCAAACAACGGAAATAGAATTAGAGCAGGAACGTAGAACAGTAAATATTAGGAAAGGGGTGAGACATCGATGTGCTTTATCTCCATTATTTTTTAACTTGTACATTGAAGAGGCAATGAATACTGTAAAATGCAGGAAGACATTTGGAATTACTATGCAAGGACAAAAGATTGATATGCTTAGATTTGCAAATGATGTGGTGGTACTAGCGTCTAGCAAAGACGAGTTAGAAGCTACTATTAATGAAATGGAAACGGTTCTAACAGTGGGATACGGTATGAAAATTAACAAAAATAAAACTAAAGTTCTAGAAGCAAAGGAGGGGAAAATAAACCAAAAACAAAAATACAAATAGATAACGAGAACTTACAGGAGGTTAAGGATTTGTGCCACCTAGGAAGCCAAATAACGCAGGATTGGAAAAACATATAACATATAAAACAAAGATTAACACAAGGTCGTGCTACATTTAACAAGTAAAAGCAACTACTGTGTTCAAAGACAACAAACATACAAACAAGGAAAAGATTGCTTAAAACATATGTCTGGTGCACAGCACTGTACGGCTGTGAAGGTTGGACAACAAGAGAAGCAGACAAGAAAAAGGTAGAAGCCTTTGATATGTGGTGCTACGTATGATGAAGATATGGACAGACAAAGTTAAGAATAAAGAGGTACTGGAAATGGTTGGGGAAGAAAGAAATATGTGGAAAACAGTAAAAAAAATAAGAGAAATAAGATGATAGGTCACATACTAAAACATGAGGGAATAGTGCAGAATATATTAGAAGTCGAGATAGGAAAGAGGAGAAGTAGAGGTAGACCTAGGTTAGACTATTGCACACAGATAGTGAAAGATGTAGGATCTGAGAATTTCAGGGAAATCTGTAGGCTAACTCAGAATAAAATTTGATGGAGGCACGCTTCTAACCAGCCCCAAGATGAAAAAACTAACGAGGAAACAAATTAATGGACTTAAACATGCTGATTATTATAAACAAATACAGATATTGGTCGTACAATATTCCCAAACAATGGTAATCGTACCAAAGTATTTACTGGAAAACTATTAAATCGGTAAATGTGTAGGTGTTGGGGGTTCGCTGGCAGCCACGGGCTGCTTAACCCCCTTCACATACCTTACATGTGATTTTCTAGTGCTCCACCCGAAGGTACCTCATTGACCAGGAAGCGAGTTTTGTTTTTACTTGAAAAATTTTGAGTTTTGCCGAACCCTTGCTGTTCCAAGCAAGGTAGGGATGTTAAACGTGCGTAACAACACACACACACACACACATACACGGGACCACCATTTTACCTCTCATCCGAACGAGGGCGTATTTTCGTGAAAAATGCTCGCCTAACTTTTTTCAAGCGGACCGTGTCGGAATTCGAACCTTGTACATAGTAATCACACGCATACCAACCACGCCACGAAGCTGCCAGCCTCCTTCATATACCACTGAATCACGGTGAAATTGGGCATATAATTTGAAAACAATAGGCGGGAAACTGAACTGTATATTAGGCCGTTGTGGGAATTTTAGGGAAATGTGTAGGCTAGCTCAGAACGTAAATAAGTCGAGGTACGCGTCCAACTAGTTTCAAGACAGAAAATCTAATGACGAAAAAATAAGTGCACTTAAATCTGATGATTATTATAAACAACTACAGGTGTGGGTTGTAAAATATTTTCAACTGATGTTGATTGTGCGAAATGGTGTATTGGAAAACTATTAATTCAACAAAGTTCAAGTGTTGGGGAGCTTGGTAGCCGCATGCTTCTTACCTCTCTTCACATACCACTGAATATCGGGGAAATAAGTTATATAACTGTAAAACAATAGAAGGTGACCGATCTACATCCAACAAGAAAGAACAGCGTATGTGCTCAAATGCAACAAACATAGAGACAAGAAGAAAATTGTTCAAAGCATATGTGTTGAGCACAGCACAGTACGTCTATGAAATAGGGGCAGCAGAAAAAGCAGACAGAAAGAAATAGGAACCATCTGGAAAGTTGTGCTTCAGATGTATAAGGATGATAGCATGGACAGACAAGGTTAATAACAAATAAGTTATTAAAATAGTAGAGGAGGAAAGATATGTGTGGAAAACAAAAACAATTTGAAGAAATGGTACGGTAGGATACATTTTAAGGCATTTTTGGGGAATAGTACGGGATATATTACAAGCAGAGATAGGACAAAAAAAAAGTAGAAGCAGATCGAGATCAGACTCTTGCATGTAGATAGTGATAGATGCAGACTGTGTAAATTTCAGGGAAGTGTGTAGGTTAGTTCAGAATAAGAAACAATGAGGGTACGCGTCTAACCAGTTCCAGGACTGAAGACCTAATGATGATTACAAAATCAAAAAGACATTTGAGGCACGTTGAAATTTAAATAACATAATATTGGTAACTAAAAAAAGACAGACAGGTCGTTTGGGTGAGATATTTTACCTGCCAGGTGATAGAAAATGTTAAACATGAGTGCGAGTGAACAGTGTTATGGGTAAGCTGAAGTGCGGCGGACAACGTATATATGCAGCTGCCTTAACCGAAGGGCACTGCGGTGCGATTGGCTCTCGCAATACCATTTGACTCACAGCATCTATGCGTTTGTTAATAAGAATTTTGGAGTAGTTATAAGATTTTCAATGTTAGTAGCATCTATTTTATTTATAGTATATTATTTTCGAATTTTATATATTTATCTATAAATAAAGGATGTAGCATATAGTATGTAATAATTAATGATACGCCACATAACTTAGTAAAAAAAAATAATTTTTTATTTATTCTCGGCTTTAATGTAGTTTCATCTTTATTAATTTTCATGAAATATAGGAGATTAAAAAAGTAAATAAATTCAAATATAGAAGTACATAATAAAATCAAGTGAAAAATTATAATAAACTTAAAATAAACGTACAAAAGAATAATTTTTCTTAATCCTTGTCGGAATTTGTGGGTTTTTCTTCTTCAGCAGATTTTTCATCAAGCTAGAATACTCTACTTCTTCCAGTTCATCTGCACTATTTGAAAATAGTAATGCATTTATATTTAATACATAATTAAATGAAAAATACAATAATGAAAAAAAATTATTTAAACCTACATTTGCGCTTATATTTGTCACGGTACAATATGAAAACTATATTTAACGTTTATTATAGTGTTCCTTAGTAGCACGATGACTTCTTAAGGCTCCAGGGTAGGTCAAGGCAAGTACTCTTCGATGTTAAATTTCAATGACAAAACGAAGGACGGGGTGGGGTGGGGGTTTCTTGATGGCCGATAATAAATTTAGACCTCGATAGAGCTACTCATTTTATGGGCGCCAGAACAGGGAGCATAAGCAACATAGAGAGCAATCTAGGAACTCTGATAGACCACAAAGTAACACTATAAATAGCCACAGGATAAAAGAAACGATATCCCAAATTACATGAGTTGAGCATAATTGGGGCTCCTGGCGCCACATTTCCTCCAGAATCCCACATTTCCTCACACATCTGGACCAAATTTATATGTAAAAACCCACTATAAAGTCTTATTTTTAGGAATCTCCTCCTGCTCTCCGCCTTGCTCTCCGCCTTGCTCGGACATCCCCCAACCATTTTGATTACGTCACACCCGCATTCTTTGTTTGGTATCAATCAATATTAGATTTTTCTCAGCTACCCGAATCTCTGAGAATTTTTTAGATTGCATCATCCCCCAGGGAGCTACCCTCATTTTAAGATTTCTTACCTATAGCGACTTTTGAGCGTTCTTATAAATTTTTTTACACATACGATACATTAAATTAGTCTAGAATTTTACGTAGAATTCGAATCTGCAAACAGATTTGAAATCGGACCACGCCCTGCAAAGTTATACCCCTTTAAAGTCCTGATCTTCTAAATTTTGCTCTTTGCTCTATAAGCAAACCTAGCAAATAGTTTTCTTCGCCTATCCATTGCATCTTTCGAGATAAACCTATCTTGTTTGGTATTAGTTAACAAAAGATTTTTCTCGGCTACCCAAATCTCTAGGAATTTTTCAGATTGCACAATCCCCAAGGGAGCTACCCTAATTTTAAGATTTCTTACCTGTAGCGACTTTTGAGCGTTCTTATAAATTTTTTTAGTCATGCGATACATTAAATTAGTCTAGAATTTTACGTAGAATTCGAATCTGCAAACAGATTTGAAATCGGACCACGCCCTGCAAAGTTATACCCCTTTAAAGTCCTGATCTTCTAAATTTTGCTCTTTGCTCTATAAGCAAACCTAGCAAATAGTTTTCTTCGCCTATCCATTGCATCTTTCGAGATAAACCTATCTTGTTTGGTATTAATTAACAATAGATTTTTCTCGGCTACCCAAATCTCTAGGAATTTTTCAGATTGCACAATCCCCAAGGGAGCTACCCTAATTTTAAGATTTCTTACCTGTAGCGACTTTTGAGCGTTCTTATAAATTTTTTTACACATGCGATACATTAAATTAGTCTAGAATTTTACGTAGAATTCGAATCTGCAAACAGATTTGAAATCGGACCACGCCCTGCAAAGTTATACCCCTTTAAAGTCCTGATCTTCTAAATTTTGCTCTTTGCTCTATAAGCAAACCTAGCAAATAGTTTTCTTCGCCTATCCATTGCATCTTTCGAGATAAACCTATCTTGTTTGGTATTAATTAACAATAGATTTTTCTCGGCTACCCAAATCTCTAGGAATTTTTAAGATTGCACAATCCCCAAGGGAGCTACCCTAATTTTAAGATTTCTTACCTGTAGCGACTTTTGAGCGTTCTTATAAATTTTTTTATACATACGATACATTAAATTAGCTTAGAATTTTACGCAGAATTCGAATCTGTAAACAGATTTGAAATCGGACCACGCCCTGCAAAGTTACACATATACCCTCTGCGAGATAAATCTTTCTCCACATTTCCACCCACGAGATAAACCTACCTTGCTTGCTATCAATCAATATTAGAATTTTCTCAGCTACCCAAATCTCTTTAAATTTTTTAGATAGCTCCATCCCCCAGAGAGCTACCCCCCATTTTAAGATTTTTTTTGCTGGTAGCGATTTCTGACGGTCCTTATAAATTTTTTATACATGCAATACATCTTGTTAGTCTAGAATTTTATGTAGAATGCGAATCTGTAAACAGATTTAAAATAGGGCCACCCCTTACCATTTTACACACACCCTTTAAATTATAACTTCCCTGCAGCTCATACCTAAAAGAAAATCTAAAAACAATTCTTAAAACTTTTTATTACAAACAATTTTTACTAATACAGTTTAAATTTGTAAACCACATTTCTAAATACATATTTACAATTTTTTATTCTTAACCTAGAGCTCATATCGGCTTATACTTATTAATATTTATTTCTAAATAGAGCACCTTTTCCAAAGACCAACCGGACCCGCATGTTTCAAATTCCTCTGATTTTGTTCTTATGGTTTCGCTTAAGACCTCGTACATATTTTCCAGATTACTAGAAGACGTTATAACCACATTTTTTGTGTTAAAGGATTTCACATCGGTAGTCTCTTCCCCCATTTTGGTGTAAACGCCGTAGAGTTCGCAATAGACTTTTATTGCTGTATGTTGTATTCTTTTTTCATTTATTAATCGAATAAATCGCTCTTTCTGCTTCCAAAGAAACTCGGACACTCCATCGTCGACACTGGCGTTCTTTATGCGATAGCTAGCCGTACGGTTGTTAAACGCTGTACTAACCATTTCTACACCATCGTCGTTAGTAGCGGTAACTGATGCATTTTATGTCTGTTGCTTCTCAAGTGTGCGGCATAGGTAGTCTTTTCCATTTTGAAATCGCATACTTTACACATAATTCGTGGTTGTTTCGTACAAGGCCCTTTAACAGCTGGCGGAGCTGAACGTTTACAGCTTAATGACATACCGTGCTGTTTTTCCTTGTGTCGCTGTAAGTTGCCCATTCTCGTAAAAGCGATACCGCAAGACCCACAGTTTAAGTACTTTGCTGCGGACGGATGTATAAGCTTAACCGTAGACGATGTTACACCACGACATTTGTTCTGGTGCCGTTTGAGAGCATTTTTCCAGGTATAGGAAGCACCGCAAGAGTTGCACTTAAAAACGTTTGCAGATACTATTTTAGTACAAAACAAAATCCGCACTATAGCACTTTGGTTAAACTTGTAAGCGAACTAACTTATAACTAAAGAGTTTACTCTTGCGCACCTGCTTTATGTACCCTATAGAATGCAAACCGAAGGTTTCCGAAGACACACGAACGAAGTTGAGGATTCAGCGGGGAACTAAATGACGTCATAATCCTTGCTGCTCGTCCAATACATTTAGCGTCAATGCATGCACCCGGTTCGCATCGTCGATAGTGCGAATGCAGTTAGTAGAAACACCGGAAAACAAACGTCTTCCATGTTATACGGATCGCGTGCATATTAAAAATCCAAAAGGGTGGTAGCACACGCACACAAATTGTGTGCAAGTCGTGCTGTAGAAGATGCAGTGCTACTATAACCAAAAACTTAATAAAAACACTTTAAACCTATACTAAGGAAATACCAACTTGTTGTCTACAGGATACTTACTAATTCACTTGTTTGTTGTTGAGAACACCAGCCTGCGAGTGAGGAGAATATCCTCGATAGTGTTTAAAGCAACAATATAGTAAATTATACAGCTAATTTTTTTTTTCTACTGATGATGACCACATAGTGGTCGAAATACGTATCTAGTAATTTAAATATTTTTTGTGGTTAAAGGTTTTTATTTAATTTTATTTATACTAATAAAGCAATTTAATTTTAAATAACTTCTACGTCATATTTTAGGAAATGGAGGGCTTGAATATTTTCTAATTGAATCACCAAGCGAAAGTATATGCTTAGCGGTATTAAAATTAACCATTAATTTCCCATTTTTACGACTGTGTTTAATTATAGATTAAAATTTAATTTGTGCACGTTCGAGCTTCTCGTAAACTAACATATTTTATAGCAACAATGCGCTGTATAATACATGCATAACCCTTCTCTGGGCTACTGCTATTCTTGTAATTGCTAGAAAAAGTCACTCTCCTTTTTACTGTTAGGACCGATGCAAAGCACCATTTTTTTTTATACTTTCTATAGAACATCGCGCACTTTTTCGTCTGATAATTAACTTTTGCTTCTGTAGGCTTTTCCACTTTCGCATAGCGGTCGACCGCACGCAATGATTTCTAGAACCGGTAAGTACTTGATATCGTCCAAATAGAGAATTAGATGCTCGATGTCTGTCAACTTCCAATTCCCTCGTAAAAGGTAGAAAAAACTCAGTCAATCATCCATCTGACTTAAACTTCGACCCGCTCCTGTTCTGATAATTTTGTAGCAATTTTATTTTCTATCTAGATATGTTCATATAATTAATCCCTTTATTTAATAATAAACAATATAATGCATAATAATGTTATTCAGTCCACTAATTAAATATTACCTATTACCCAATAAAGTATTAGCATTCAATTAAAATTTAATTTCCACGGTGACAAAATAAAAGTTTCCATTTAGTATCATTCATAGAGCTCCATCTATTTAAGGAATTGTGAAGTGATTGTGTTGCCGGGCAGCAACTCGCTTGACGACACTTCTAACACAGCTGTGGTGAAAGCAGGTCGAATTGTTCCTAGAAACAATGGTTTTTTGCTGTTTTTCGTGTTGGAAGCACGTGCGGATTAAGTTTTGTTAGGAGAATGTCATCTCCGAGAGAGATTTTTGATAGTCCATTTGTTGGAACAGCTCGTAGATGACGTGAAATTTTTTGGTCGAAGGGCCGTTGGTAACAGTAAGTAAAATTTGATTCTGTAACCATATTAAATAAAAATTTTCAGTGCAACTTCATTTATGTATAATACGAAATTTTACATAAAGTATTCAATCTAAATTACATGCAACTTTATTTATATATAATATGAAATTGTACATATAGTATTCAAGTTAAATTATCATGCATCATTTGATAATTTTCGTGGTTTAATGTACATATAAAGCAACCTTAAATTAACATGCAGATTGGTAATCAAGTGACTGGTTTACGTTATTTTTGATTAAAAGCAAGAAGAAATATAGGTTTTTACGCTTTGTTCATGGTGTGGACCTGGCGGAATTTAATTACTCAAAATGGATGCCGAGTAATGTGGATTTTCAGTATGCAGTACAATTATTCGTTCTAAATTGGAGATTTCCGTATTTCAATGCTGACGTAAGCTTCCTTTATGGTATTTTTCAGACAGACGGAGTTCTGGTATGTAGAAAAATTGTTTTCGTATGTTAGCTGAACTATGGACATTGTAATTAGATAATTTTTGTTTAATCAAGTTATTTAAACGTCAATATAGGTCAAGGACAGACTGTGAATATGTTTTACAATATTAAGCAATAGGAATCTGTAACTATTACTTATCCAAATCTTTTATTAATTCACTAAAATTACGGTAGGTGTCATTACGTGTTATAGAAAGTAAATGCTTCTATTTATGAGAACTTAGAAATCAAACTTCTATGTTGCTATTTCAGTCATAACTATTTGGAATTATCCATTGTAAGGTTAAGGTAGATCTACCAAAACTAACATTTTTGTTATCAATAAGCAACAGTTTAGAAAGCAACTTATGCTTTATCTATTTGTTAATAAAACCACATTTAATTTGATTGGTACTGATTTTATCCAGTGCCCTTGTAAATGATTTTCATAAATTAAATTAATCACAATATAAAGAAAGAAAGATATTTTGTAAAGAAGCACATAATTGAATACTAGAGGAATAGATTTTTATTTTTGAACAAGACTATTCTTTTAAATTAGGCTGAATGAAAGTTGATTCCACTTGAATTTAAAAATTTTTTGAGTATAAATGCACAAACAGTGCTATTCTTTGTTTAATTTGTTCACAGGTGTAGCAGTGAATTACTAAGATCAAGGTCGAGCCATAAGGTAAGAAAATTCACGGATTATGTTGTCTTTAATAAACAGTATAGCGGTTATAGAATAAAGGTTTCCGCATTCGCCTTGTACAAGGGACTTGAGTAAGGTCTTCTCTGTATAGAAAAATACGGTGGCGCCTTATTCTTTATGTTTTTGGTCACAATCTAACCCCGACCCACAACTCATGTTCCACCCAGAGCATATAGTTCGACTAGCCGCTTTGCCTTTGAGATTTCCACAACTTTGGGCCATTTTCCATCAGAACTTGTCGTGGGCTCTATTCGATTATAGGAAATTCTCGTTAAACAAAATCCCAAGATAACTTAAAATGCTATAATTTACAAACATTTTTCAAATGACAATGGGCCGAGAATTTTTAAACCTGCGAGGGATCTTTAAGTCGTGATCAATTACACATCCGAGCTACGCGTAAACTAACATATTTTGCAGCAACTGTGCACTGTATAATACATGCATACCCCTTCTCTGCGCTACTGCTATTCTTGTAATTGCTAGAAAAAGTCACTCTCCTTTTTATTGTTAGGACCGATGCAAAGCACAATTCCATACTTTCTTTATAAGTGTAGCACTTCGCGCACTTTTTTGTCGGATAATTAAATTTTTGTTTATGTAGGCTTTTACACTTTTGCATATTTAAACATCTAATACGATCAATTAACCACTTTCGCTTATTCTAACAGGAACCACCATACATCTCGCCGCACCGTTCCTTTTGAATCCAACGATCCTATGGGCTTCCGCACACTAACACTTAACGTATCTTTCCTACTATTTGTTGAACAAAAACTACCGGCATCGCCATGTTCGTATACGAACGTAAGCAGATGTTTGTGGATATGTACGAGAATATGTAGCCATATACATTAACCAGTCTAAGCTATTTTATTTAGTCCACGAAAACTATTATTTTTCTAAACCATAATTAATAATTGCCTTTATAGGTTCCACATTTCGACCATTTCCCAATGACTGGTGCTACGTACATGGAAACTTTAATTTCTTATTAGAGAGAATTCTTATTCTCCCACGCACTGCTGCGTAGTTGCATGTCCATTCCTTTTGGAGGTATATGCTCGTTATAGGTTGTAAGACCCTCGGTTTTACTTAACCACAATTCGCGAGACCTCTTTAATCTTTTTAATCGTATCTTTCTCGCCTACAATACAGTAGGACTTAACATTACTACCAACAAATTCTAATACTGGACCCCCATTAAATACGTCTTTAATTTTCCCTACAACTTTTTTTGTTGACAAGTGTTATATTGTATTTATTATACGCTGGGTAGTCACTCTTTTAAGATAAATATATTTTGCTAGGTATCAACTAATGTTAAATTTTTCTAGGGACCCCAAATCTGTAAATAAATTTTAAATAGGACCACCCCATACAAAGTTATACCTTTTAAAGACCCAAATCACTGATTTTTGCCCATCTTTATTTAACTCCATCTTTAAAACCTTTTTTTTCCGCTAACCAAACATATGCTTTAACCAACCGTTTCCCTAGAAATCTAAAACCGCAGTGTCCCGCGAATACCACGTGGAGATAACACGTATACTCTGTCAACCAGGATAGAAGCCGGAAGGATTTGGAAGGTGGGAGAAGAACTTAAAAATTATGGAATCTTAAAACTAATATATACAATAGATTTACAAAATCCATACAAATATAAACAACTATCTTATATCTTTACACCCCTATGCGTAGATTGTTGTACTATTAGGAATGATGTACCTTTTGTCATCTTCCCTCGATAAACTAATTTTATTAATAAGCTACGTGTACAAATCGTATTTTTTACTCCGGATACATACGCAGGCAAGTACTCGATACCATCCAAATAAAGAATTGGATGCTTGGTGACTGTTAACATCCGCTTCCCTCGTGTACGCCCAGACACATCCCAGCCCATGAGCACCCCTGCGCATGCACACCCCTGCCCATGCGCACCCCTGCGCGTACGCACCCCTGCCCATGCTCGCTGCCCATGCGCACCCTTCTCTGTGCGAGTGCTATTTCGGGGTAACGTCACAGCCTTTTATAAATAAAGAACAAAGTTATATACTATTATAAAATGTTTGTTCTGACATTATACATAACAATTTTAAAAATATTTAATGCCAAGCATGGAGTCATTTAAACTTAATTTTAATACAAAGTTATACACAAAAAACAGTCCTATCTTTATGTTTGTTTGGAGTGGTTTTAATTTTATCTAATTTTATTCGCAGCTTAAAATTTAAATTGACACCCAAGTCTTCTATCTCCTTTTCTAGCCAATAGTTTGATACATAGAGACCGTCTAGGTTTTCGAATTGCAAAATGCACCGAAGTTTGCCTCTATATATATAAAGTCTTATATTCCAACGTCAACCAGATCCATTCCTTCGTGTAATTCTTGCAGCTTGTGACAATCTTTTAAACGCGGCTTTCCCGCTATATCCTGCATACGTAATTTGTTAGCTTGATCGACTTCTTCTTGTCGGTATTGGAAGGAATCCTTATTCTCCCACTCACCGTTGCGTAGTTGCATGTCCACCGCTTTTGGGAATATATGGTTGTTATAGGTTGTAAGACCCTCGGTTTTAAATGTTTCGAAAGGTTCTATACTAGGCAAATATTCAATGTTTAGCGGAACCCCTTTGCCTGTGGCGTACGCCAAGGTTACGAAACCCGCATTCCTTAGTTCCTTCATGTTATCTGCCATTTTGATAAATACGTTTTTGGAATAACCTTTAAAAAAGTATACGGATTTCGTACCATCCTGTTCCACAAGGACGCCTAGATAACTAAAAGAGTCTTTCTTACTAACCACAAACGCATACAGCTTGTAGAACCCGGATGTATCTAAGTCAGTCCATCGGCACATAAAAAAATCTTTTAATTCTTCCTCATTTTCTCTAATGAGATGTTCTTTGTCAAACACATCTTTGTATTGTTCGCGTATCGTCGCAGTGTTTTCCATGTAGTCCAACTTTCGCCTTTTTACATCCATTTCCTCTAACTCCAGCTGTCTTTTTCTTCCACTTACAGTGTATGGATTGCATAATGGGGCAATTTCTTTTAGCGTAAACGGATAGAGTTTCTGTCCATATTTACTCGTTGTCATACAACCTCTGGACGAATGTTAGGCGTATTTATCAACCCCAATTCCGAAATGATTATTTCTTTTGGAATTGTAGAATATGGTGTTGCAGATTGTGTAAAATATGTACTACCTGCTTTAATTTAACACTTGTGTAAGATTTTTATTTTATCTTGGCTATCTTCCTCCTCTACTATGTCCAAATAATTTACAGGTAAATAGTTAAAATTAAAAGCCGAAAGCACATATTTTATCAATTTTTCTTTTTCCTCTGGTTTTTCGGACAAATTAATTTGCAAGCCACTCAATTTCTTTGTATTGCTATTCCCCCAATACAGGTACTGCAGTAGGTTATTTTACAAGAAAAGCAGCTATTTTGCAGCTTATCCGATAGCTTACTCCACATTTTGGCAAGTACCGAGTACATTGACGCTTTTAGGAAGTATAACTTGGTGTATGTAGTCAATCAACCAGTCAGCATCTGTTCACCTTCGACATATTACCAATATCTGTCACCAAATTGTAGTTGCACATATTTTCTGCCAGCAACCACTATCCAAATCGTTCATTTGTTGGTTTCACTTTATTCTTAAGAAGTTGAGGAACGTTAATCATCTTGGAGACGCTAATGTTTACCGTTCCAGCTACTGCCGAATACTAAAATGAATACGCAAAATTGCCCCATATTTACCCTACACAGTGGGGCGTATATTTCCGAAGATACCCGTATACACCCGACGAAATGCGCAACCGCTTCGAGGCTGCTATGTTACCCGCCATGGCGGCCATGTTACCCCGCCATGGCGGCCATTTTCCCCGCACGCCATGGCGGACTTAGGTTAGTTGGTATTTTGTGGAGGAAAAAATGATGGGTTAGGACGACGGCAAAGGTGGAGGGTTTAGGTTAGTTAACGTTGTATGGAGTTAGGTTAGTCGGTGTTGTTTGGAGTTAGGTTGGGTTAGTTGGACATGTCAGGAGTTAGGTTAGCTAGTGTTGTCTGGAGTTAGGTTAGGTTAGTTGGACTTGTGTAGACTTAGGTTAGATAAAAGGAAAAATTGATAGGTTGGGTCAGCGGCGCGGCGCTGACCTAACATAACTCCAGACAACACTAGCTAACCTATCTCCCTACATGTCCAACTAACCTGACTAACCTGACACCGAGCAAACATCTGCAAACAAAATAATGTTTATCCTAAAAAAAGAAGTTTGTAGAGCGAGGAAAGTTTGACCGATTTGTTTCCGCTAGGCATGGTGTTAAAGCTAAGCTTCCGTTTTCTCTGGAAAGCACTAACAAGATGGGCCAGAGAGTAAAAGAAATTATCGGAAAAGAAGGTCTCGAAAGCATTAATAAAAATGCTAAAATCCTATTTGTGTTCCGTACAAAGTGGAACTAGTAGATGTTAAGTTGTAAACATTATTGGAAGAACTACCAGATATATTAGACGAACTCGACGAAGATTATTTCTATCTTTTTGACATGGATGTAACCCAAGGTTTTGCTGGCATATTTAGCAAGATGGAGATGTGTAATTATTTAACTACGAACCACAACTTTTATCTAACCTAAGTCCACGCAAGTCCAACTAAGCTAACCTAACTCCGGACAACACCAGCTAACCTAACTCCTGACAAGTCCACATCCAACCTAGGTCGGAGGCATATTTAGCAAGATGGAGATGTGTAATTATTTAACTACAAAGCATAACTTTTGCTACGAGGGCGAATACGAAGAACACTGCAATATTATAGTTGACAACGATAAAACCGTGGGAATCGATTGTTTAACATGGCTAACAACCAATGCAAGAATTAAGATATACAGCAAATTTGTGTGTCAGATAACAAGTCCTGGTGTTAATAAGCAACTTGGCAATCATATACTAGATTTTTTACGTTGTCCAGATGCACGTTTAAGGGAAACATTCGCGTCTACTTTGGCCAAAGAACATGGTATTACACGATTGGAAGCGACAATATACAACTCTACAATTAGAAACTGTGTCAGTGCGGAACAGGTGTATAATCCCTTAAAGAACTGTTTAACCTTATTGGAAGATAGTAAGTTATACTTCCTAAAGGCGCCAATGTACTCGGTACCACTTGCCAAAATGTGGAGTAAGCTATCGGACAAGCTGCAAAATAGCTGCTTTTAGTATAATAACCTACTACAGTACGTGTATTGAGGGAATAGCAATACAAAGAAATTGAGTGGCTTGCAAATTAAGTTGTCCGAAAAACCAGAGGAAAATGAAAAATTGATAAAATATGTGCTTTCGGCTTTTAGTTTTAACTGTAAATTATTTGGACATAGTAGACATAGACATAGTAGAGGAGGAAGATAGCCAAGATAAAATAAAAAACTTACACAAGTGCTACATTAAAGCAGGTAGTACATAGTTTACACAATCTGCAACACCATATTCTACAATTCCAAAAGAAATAATCATTTCGGAATTCGGGTTGATAAATACGCCTAACATTCGTCCAGAGGTTGTACGACAACGCGTAAATATTGACAGTAAACTCTATCCGTTTACGCTAAAAGAAATTGCCCCATTATACATGCCATACACTGTAAGTGGAAGAAAAAGACAACTGAAGTTAGAGGAAATGGATGCAAAAAGGCGAAAGTTGGACTACATGGAAAACACTGCGACAATACGCGAACAATACAAAGATGTGTTAGACAAAGAACATCTTATTAGATAAAATGAGGAAGAATTAAAAGATTATTTTATGTGCCGATGAACTGACTTAGATACATCCTGGTTCTACAAGCTGTATGCGTATGTGGTTAGTAAGATAGACCCTTTTAGTTTTGTAGACGTCCTTGGGGAACAGGATGGTACGAAATCCGTATACTTTTTAAAAGGTTATTCCAAAAACGTATTTATCAAAATGGCAGATAACATGGACGATCTAAGGAATGCGGGTTTCCTAACCTTGGTGTACACCACACGCAAAGGGGTTCCGCAAAACATTGTATATTTGCCTGATATAGAACCTTTCGGATCATTTAAAACCAGGGTCTTATAACCTATAACAAACACATTGTAGCGAGCTACTAGTAGGCAACCCATAAAACACACAAAACGCATCAAGCACTGTTTATTCTCAAGGATTCCAGAATTCTTCTAGAAATTACTGGAGCATGAGTCATCCTTTTTAGTCCAGAGTATATATAAGACCGCTAATGAATGCAAGAGTTAGTCTATACTAGAATGTCTAATATAAATTATATCGTTGTAAAGTAATAGTAGTTGAGCTTTTAGGAAGTTCAAGTGTATACATAAATGTTATATGCTGTGTCTAATGTACATGCAGCTTGTAGTATACATAAATAGAAAAAGGGTATAATAAATAAATAGTTGTGTTAGGGTTGTTAATGGACTGATCTTAAATAAGTTAGTTTAAGAAGATATTAGTGCTTGTAAATTCATTAGTGTAATAGTGCTTCATTGGTAAGTGGCCTGAAAACATCTATAAATAAGGCATATACTGTTAATTAGACTTGTGAACAGTGAGTAATAAAGACTCTGGTTATTACTTGTTTTAAATTAAAGAAACGCGGTAGCAGTAGCCAGTTACAATATATTTTCAAAAGTGGTGGACATGCAACTACGCAACAGTGAGTGGGGGAATAAGGATTCCTTCCAATACCGACAAGAAGAAGTCGATCAAGCTAACAAAGTACGTATGCAGGATATAGTGGGAAAGCCGCGTTTAAAAGATTGTCCACTAGCTGCAAGAATTACACGAAGAAAAGTATCTGGTTGTCGGTGGAATCAAAGATTTTATATATAGAGACAAACTTCGGTACATTTTGCAATTCGAAAACCTAGACGGTCTCTATGTATCAAACTATTCGCCAGAAAAGGAGATAAAGAACTTAGGTGTCGATTTAAATTTTAAGCTGCGAATAAAATTAGATAAAATTAAAACCACTCCAAACAAACATAAAGAAAGGACTGTCTTCTGTGTATAACTTTGTATTAAAATTAAGTTTAAATGACTCCATGCTTGGTATTAAATATTTTTAAATTTTGTTATGTATAATGTCAGAATAAAAATTTTAGAATAGTATTACATTGTTCTTTATTTATAAAAGGTTATGACATCACTACGACTTGAAAAAGTAACCGAAACTAGGTAGCCGAGACCATAGCGTTTTGGTGATTTTACCTATAGTCTTTGCAATTTCTAAATAGACCTCGTCATTCGCGACGTCACACACGTACTAACTATTTATACAGACGTTTGTCATTATAAACCGTAAAATGCTGTGCTACGGTTTTGATTTGACGTTTAAGTTTCAGGTTATACGTAGTTTAGTTATTCTTACATCTCGTGCACTTTTTATTTTTATTCCTTAATAATTTGATCTGTTTTTGCTTCAAACAGTTCTTTTCAGAACTCATATTAGTGTTACACCGAACTCTGATCACCGAAGATAATCAGTGGGATTAGTTTAGGCGTTAGAGCTAAACAACTTGTTGCTAGTTTAATTACTTTTTTTGAAAAAGAAAGGGATAATGGTTGACCGTTTATTCCGTTAACAGCGGTTCGTGAGGTAGTTTAGTTCATTATTTACTTCAAACACTATTTCTTATGCATATTTTTAGAGAGTGTCGGTTGCCGTGGGTCTTAGTATTGGCACCGTAAAATCAATTTCGCAAAAAATTGCTAAATATGAACCATTTACTTCAAAAAAGCGAGTCCACACAAAGCCTGTCACTGACGTGATGAATTTACCAAAAGTGAAATTCGTAATGTGATTTATAGGTTATATAACAATCGTAAGTATACTCATTTCCAAGTTAATGTATTGTATTACATGTATTTATTTTAAATGAACATATTTCTGTTCGTACCTGGTGGCAGAATCTGAAGCACGATGAACTTTTTAATGGTTCTAAACGATCCCTTACAACAATCCTACACAATATAGGATTTAAATGTCAAAAAGATAACCCACGGAGAGGTCTTATGGAATTGCCAAATATTGTTGATAGAAGAATACGTTTCTTGAAGACATACAAGAGAATAAAAGAAAAGGATCTATATCAGTTTGTATTTGTGGACGAAACATGGATTTTTCAGAATGGTGCCGTGAGCCGCTCCTGGCAAGACTGTGATTTAAGAACTGTAAAGAGTACACAAATTGATGGAAAAAGGTTTGTGTCATATACTTCCCTTTAAAACAGAATAATGTAAATAATCTTTTATGTACATAGTATTACATGCAGGAATTGTAAATGGTTTCATAGATGGGGCAGAATTGATTTTTTCTTCGTCCACAAACAACCCAGATTACCACGGAGAAATGAATGAACAGAATTTCTTGTATTGGTTTAAAAATCAATTATTGAAGAGTTTGGAAGCACCATCTGCAATAGTTTTAGACAACGCGTCCTATCATTCTACTGTGTTAAACAAAATACCTAACAGTTCCTGGAAAAAAGTGACATCGCAGAATGGCTAACAAAACAAACAATTTCCTTTGATGGTAATGCTTTGAAAGCAAAGCTTCTGAAACTTGTCATGATGTAAGTCAAAATTTTGTGCTTTATAACATATCAGTATTTATTAAAAATTTTAAGTATAAACCGCCAAAAATTTGCGGATTTGCTGGCCGAACAATATGGACATAAGGTGTTAAGATTGCCTCCGTATCACTGCATATTCAATGCAATTGAAAATGCATGGGGTGTTAGTAAGAGCTACAGAGCTACTACAACCAACACGCTGGAAGAGATGGTAGGTCTGTTGAAAACAGTTTACAGATGTGGAAAGAAGCATTAGAAAAAATAACACCAGAGATTTGGGCACATTCGATAGAACATGCAGAAAAGCTTAGCAAAGATTGGTGGAAACGTGAGATCAAATTTGATCAAGAAGATAATGAAACCTCTAATTATTAACGTTGGTGATGGTGATGACAGTGATTCAGATTTTCAAATCAAATTGAACTAGTCAACTTCATGCATCGCTACTTAGAATTAAAAAAAACTTTTTACACGATGTACTTCTAATTTAATTATAACTATCTTAAACTTTATATATAATAAACAAGTACTACTGTCTAGAATTAATAGGGTTATATTGTAAATTTGTGGGTGTAAACTTTGTTCGTTGATAGACTAGTATTTTAATTTAGTGAAACCACCACTCTCGACCACCCGCTGTGGTTTGTTACCTGATGCATGAAAAACGGACATTCCGCGCTGTTTGCCGCCATCCTTAGAGACGAAAGGACGAGATGTGTTGTGCCCAGAGTACAGTTGGAACGTGATGTGTTTTGTTCAGGTGAGTGTGTTGAATTTACATATAAATTGAAGTACTTGGTCACGTGTGTGTGTACATATGTATTTATGTACTGGTCCTTCGAAAATTTAGGCTTGATTAATTTATTCAAAGTACATTTGGTCCTTCGAGCCGGATTTGAATTAATCTAGTGGATTTATAGTTCATAAAAACACGTAATTTGGCTTTGCGTGTTTTTTATTCTGTGTTAACGGCGATCATTAGCGTAAGATATTTGCATAAATATTTGCGTAAATGACGGCGAATTTCGTTAGAAATTAGTGAAAAAAGCTTGATTAAATTTGGCATTACCGCTCACATAATAATATGGCTGTAAAAATAGTATTATATATAGCTTAGTGACTTCAAAAATATTTAAGGTATTTTTAGTACAATTGCATAAAGGTCAACCCCCTGTGTGTTGAACCTACCTAGTCTTCAGAATAGAGGGTTTGACATTCCTGTCTGTTGCTACCCCCTTTAAACATTTTGAAACCTGCTTGAGGGTGGCACCAGATGTATCTAACTGCATTCCATGGAATTAGGGTTCAGCTTTTAAAATCTTCTTGGTATTTAAGAGGTGAATAACTTGTATGTGACTACCTACATTTGAGAGATTACTATGTTACGGTGAGCGGTTCCTATTTTAGCATTTACAAACAGGTAGAATTGTCATTATGGTGTTTGATAATTTATTTAGAGGATCTATTAAATGTATTTGTTGATAGTTTTGTATTCTGAAATTCGCATGTTTGATAGCTGTGCAATTTTGTTAGATAAACATTGTTTAGCAAGTAGAAAACTGCTACTGGGGTTTACATAATTGTGATTTACTTTCTGATTGTTTTCCATTATTTGTGACAATGGAAATTGAAAAATTGTCAAATAAACGTAACATGTTAATGCGCAAGGCGCAAGCCTTATTAAAATGTGCTCAAACAGCTCAAATGGATCCTGAGAATAATTTTGTTGCCTTTGATGTTCGTTTTACCGATTTATCAAACATAATAGATAAATTTGAACAAGTTCATTACGAAATAGTTGCTTGTGTAGAGGTTGCTGATTTAGATCAACAACAGGTGATCAAAGATAGTTTTGATGAAATTCAATATTCAATCAAAATTGTGCACCGAGAATTAGCAGCTAAGAGGTCGCAGCCTCATACTCGTTCTAGTATTGAAACACAACACTTGGGTGCCCCTAATAGTAGGTAGGGCTTCCATTAACTTCTGATAATTATACGATTGCGTATCAACAATTAATAGATAGGTACGAAAACAAACGGTTGTTGCTCACTAGCTATTGGCAGGCCATTTGTAATGCCTCGAAAGTTAGTTCAGATTCTGCGTCCTCGTTACGCACATTATTGTCTACATTTTCTGAAAATTCTTCGGCAATTGCACAATTTAATCATGATATGTGGGATTTTACTCGTTTTAATCTATTATTGCAAAATTGGATAACTCCACTAGGAAACGCTTTGAAATTGAACTTCATGATGTTGAAATTCCTAGCTATGAAAATTTGTACTCATTTGTTTCTAAACATTGCAAGGCATTGGAGACAAACCAGGTTGTTGTAGGACAGCCAGGCCCTGTTAGTGTTCAGAAGCCAACAGTATCACGACAGTATCCTGTTGCGTTCAAGCCAAAAGAATCATTAAGTTTTGTTACCACCGCTAAGAAAACCCATAGTACTAGTTGTATTTATTGCAAAGCTAATCATTCTGTTTTTAAATGTGACAAATTCTTAGTATTAGAACCTTCTGAGCGACATAGAGTTGCAAAAACTTCAAACTGGTGTTATAATTGTTTAGGAACCAACCACTCTGTTGTTAAGTGTCCATCAAAACTTAGTTGTAGATACAATTGTTATTCCTGCAATTGCGGCCCCATTGCCGTCGGCTCCCGTTTCAAATCGTTATGACTTCCTTAAAGGTCTAACATTAGCAGATCCGTACTTTGGACGCCCTCGCGAGGTCGATTTATCGTTAGGTGCAGATATCTATTTTACTGTGGTTCAGCCTGGCATTAGACGTGGTAAAATTGGAGAGCCTACTGCCCTTAATACAGTGTTTGGTTGGGTACTGGTCGGTAAAACAGACTGTCAGTCAACTAATCGTGTGAGTTCGTTTTGTACATCGGTTATGAATACCCCATTGGACATTGTGTTAAAAAAATTCTGGGAGGTTGAACATGTTCCAGCAACTCCTACATTTTCGCCTGAAGATATTCAATGTGAAACTCTCTTTCTAGAAACACATCAAAGAAAGGAGGACGATAGATATGTTGTTAATTTGCCGTTTAAAGATTCTCGTATAGAACTAGGCGATTCTTATTCCACAGCACTGCGTCGTTTTGAATTATTAGAAAATCGTTTGTTGAAAATCCTGACCTACATACGGAATATTCAAATTTCATGAAAGACTATTTAGAGTCTGGACATATGTCCACAGTTCATGAACCTCATACACATTTGTCATCGGGATACTACATTCCTCACCATTGTGTTCAGAAACCAGATAGTAGCACCACTAAATTGAGGGTTGTTTTTGATGCGTCAGCAAAATCATCTAACGGCAAGTCATTAAATGATGGTTTACTGATCGGCCCTAAACTTCAACAGGATTTATCGAGTATTTTGTTAAGGTTTAGACTACACAAATTTGTTGTAACCGCTGATATTAAGCAGCAAATTGAGGTGACAGATCAGCATCGATCGTACCAACGTATTCTTTGGCGATTTTCAAAAGCTGAACCTATTCAAGAATATCAATTAAACACCGTAACGTATGGGGTATCTTCGTCTCCATACTTGGCTATTCGCGTTCTTCAACAATTAGCAAGTGATAATCTTCAAAAATATCCATTAGCGGCAAAGGTTCTTATATCTGATACCTATGTTGATGATATAGTAACAGGTTGTGCATCCTTGGAAGAAACCTTAGAAATCCAACGTCAACTTATTTCGTTATTGTCGAGTGCATGTTTTGTCCTTAGGAAATGGGCAAGTAATCGTCCTGAATTATTGTCATTCCCCCCTGAAGAACTTCAGCCATTTTCTTTTAATGACGCTGACTCACTTTCCTTAAAGGTCTTAGGGTTACAGTGGTGTCCCACAAAAGACTGCTTCCAGTTCAAAGTGGATAGTACTGCACGTCCGTGCACAAAACGAGTTATACTCTCAGACATAGCAAAGGTTTTCGACCCGCTTGGTTTGTTGACCCCTGTGACCTTCCTTCTGAAAAATTTAATGCAACGGTTATGGAGTTTAGGGTTGGATTGGGATGAGGTGCCACCTTCAGATGTTGTGGATTGTTGGTGGGCATATAAACGGCAGCTATCTTGTTTAGCGACCTTATCCTTGTCACGTTGTGTTTTAGTTGACGATATTGTGTCATTGGAACTTCATGGGTTTTGTGATGCCTCTGAAGCTGGATATGCTGCAGCTATTTATATTCGCTGTGTTTCGAAAGCGGGAATAATTTCAGTAAATTTAGTGTATGCCAAATCCAAGGTAGCACCTTTAAAACGTATTTCTGTGCCACGTTTAGAATTGTGTGCAGCTGTACTTTTATCTGACTTAATAGAATTTGTAAATAAGGTTTATAAACCGTTCATCACGATTGATGCAATTCATGCCTGGTCTGACTCTACAGTTACTTTATCATGGATCAAATCCTCTCCACACCGATGGAAAACTTTTGTTAGTAACCGTATTACTCACATTCAAGATAGAGTTCCTCTAACTTATGGCATCATGTAAGTGGCAAAGATAATCCTGCTGATTGTGGGTCTAGAGGTTTATTGCCTTCAGATCTTGTATCCCACGCCCATTGGTGGTCAGGTCCAAAGTTTCTTTATTCAACTAACCGTATATATCAACCAATTAATCCATCAGACTCAGATTCCACTGCTGAGTGCGAAGAGCGAAAAGTTGTCTTAGTATATACAGTGCCAGATAGTTTGATTAATAGTTTGCTAGCTCGTTTCTCCTCACTTCGTAAACTGCAAGGTGCAGTGGCTTCGTGCTTCCGATTCATTAGAAATACGAAATTGAAAAGGCATGAAAGGCAGGTGGTTCGTTAACTGCGGATGAGTTGTACAACGCCTTAATTTGTATTGTAAAGGTAGTTCAACATGATGTATTTCCTGACGAACTTGTTTGTATTCAAAGTGGCAAAGTATGCAAAAAACCTATCCAAAAATTAGCTCCATTTCTGGATTCCAATAGTGTAATTCAGGTTGGTGGTCGTTTATGTCATTTTCAACTATCTTATGATGCAAAGCATCCCATGCTACTTCCCCGAAAGCATCGACTAACCGAATTAATAATTGAAAGTATGCATCGTAAACTATTTCACCCTGGACCCCAATCATTAGCCTTCTTCATCGCGCAACAATTTTGGATTCTGGGAGTTAAGCGCGCTATTAACCATGTTGTAGCCAAATGCATTCGTTGTTTTAAAGTTAATCCCCCTTCTGTTGCTCCTTTAATGGGAGATTTGCCCTCTTCCCGAATATCTCAGCTCAAAGCGTTTAGTCATGCTGGAGTGGACTTTGCAGGCCCTTTCACCATCACGTCGGGGCGTATTCGAGGTACAAAACGCACCAAAGCCTATGTGTGTTTATTTGTATGCATGTCCACTAAAGCACTTCATATTGAACTAGTGTCGGATCTCACTGCTGAAGCTTTTCTAGCAGCATTTCGTCGTTTTGTTGCCCGTCGTGGTCGCTGCAGTGACCTATACAGCGATCAAGGCACCAATTTTGTAGGCGCATCTCGTTTACTTGTATCATATGCGGAACAAGCTGCCGGGTCTTTAATGATACGTTGGCATTTTAATCCTCCTTCATCACCTCATTTCGGTGGATTATGGGAGCGAGGAGTTCGTTCTGTTAAATCTCATTTAAGCAGAGTGATTGGTGAACAAGTGCTTACGTATGAGGAACTTCTAACATTTCTAATTCAAATTGAGGCCATTCTGAATTCCCGCCCTTTGTATAGCATGAGTTCAGATCCTAATGACCTATCGGTTCTTACACCCGGTCACTTCTTGACCTTGGAGCCGTTAACCTCCCCCACCAGATCCAGACACCACCCCTCTAAAACTCAATCGTTTAACCAGATGGCAACTTGTCCAAAGATTGCACCAGGACTTTTGGCAGCGTTGGTCCACAGAATATCTCCACTCCCTGCAGCAGCGCAACAAGTGGTCTGTCTCTCCTGCGACTCCTTGTGTAGGTGAACTCGTTCTTATTAAGGATAAGAACCTTCCCCCTTTGCAATGGAAACTTGGCCTTACATGTGATTTTCCAATGCTCCACCCGCAGGTACTACATTGGCCAGGAAGCGAGTTTTTTTTTACCTGGAAAATTTGGAATTTTGCCGAACCCTTGCTATTCCAAGCAAGGTAGGGATTTTTAACGTGCGTGACAACACTCACACACGGGACCTCCATTTTACCTCTCATCCGAACGAGGGTGTATTTTTGTGAAAAATGCTCGCTTAACATTTTTCAAGCGGACCGTGTCGGGATTCGAACCCGGGACCTTGGGCGTAGTAGTCACACACATACCACTACGCCACGGAGCCGCTAATAGAAACTTGGCCGCATAATTGCCCAATTTCCTGGTCGTGATGGCATCACAAGAGTTGGCAGGGTTAAAGCTGGCCATGGAGAATTGGACCGTCCCATGATAAATTTATGTCGCCTTCCAATTGCAGAGTAATTGTACATACCTCACACACTCAAGTCGTTTTCAAGTATAGTTTAATTGTTCAATATATCTGTATATATATAGTAGTTTGTTTGTACATTTAGTTTTTTTTAAATAAGCAGAGCTTATTGGTGAGCGGTATGTTTAGAATTAATAGGGTTATATTGTAAATTTGTGGGTGTAAACTTTGTTCGCGGATAGACTAGTATTTTAATTTAGTGAAACCACTACTCTCGACCACCCGCCGTGGTTTGTTACCTGAGGCATGGAAAACGGGCATTCCGGGCTGTTTGCCGCCATGCTTAGAGAAGAAAGGACGTGATGTGTTGTGCCCAGAGTACAGTTGGAACGTGATGTGTTTTGTTCAGGTGAGTGTGTTGAATTTACATATAAATTGAAATACTTGGTCACGTGTGTGTGTACATATGTATTTATGTACTGGTCCTTCGAAAATTTAGGCTTGATTAATTTATTCAAAGTACAACTACCATATATATTTTATTTTTGAATTTCAAGCTTTTAATACTTGTTAAATTCTTGAGTGAGTTGTCTTTAAAACATGAGCTGCAAATTCATCTTCAGGATTTTGGATTTTAGGTATCCTAACAGCTTCTACAGCTTTTAATTTCAATGGTTGTCATAAACACACTGGTGACGAACTGGTCAAAACTACACTAACTTAAACTTTGAAGGTGCTAAATACAGGTAAGGTCAAAGTCTTTATATTACACAAATCTACAGAAAATGGTAAATTGTATATTGAAGTATTTGTTTCAAACTACTCCGTTACCTGGTCTCAAAGAGTAATAAAGTGAAGGCCTATTTTTTTGAAGATTTTTGCCCCTTCATGCTTTTGCATATTTAACAAATTGCTGTTTATATCTTTAAAAATTTCATCGAAAGATTAGTCGTTGAACCTTTTGGTTATAAGATTTTCATTTTTAGCTTACAATACTGACTATGGAGATAACTTGCAATTTTAGATTTTTACTGGCAACATTAACTGTAAAATAATTCAAACGATAGAAAAATGATAGTTAACAAATAACAAATAGCTCTGTGGTAGAGAGAAGTGGACTGTATATAAAATTAAGTGATAATTTAACAAACAACATCTAATTAATGTTTTTAATCAATTCAAGCGTTTACTAAAAGCACTCACGTGTTGTTCACGAAGCCGTGTCAACGACAAAAACGATGTAAAAAAAACTACTCTTCTCTTTGGCGGGTGTAGCGAAGCACATTTATTTCAAGAGCGGTGGTTCTGAAGAAAAGCGGTTCATCTAATTAATTTGTTCTATGTAGAACATGTAAAACAGCGATGCGGTCTGTTCGAACGACAAATCGATACTCTTGCTTCGTGTGTTTTCCAATCACTATACATGTTCTTGCACAAGAGGAATAACAAAGTCTTATCACTTGCGGCACTTGTTGGCGTGTGCTTCACAAACTCAATAAAAAATAAAATTTAGCTTTAATTATTTACAATATAATAATTCTTTAACAGTTATGCTTTTCTTGAATAATGGCATACTTCAACAACAGAATTCAAAGTTGGTTCATTTAAAGCCTTTATCCTTATACATTGTTTTAGTTGTTAGAAATGCTTTGAAAACATGACATATTCAAGCTAGTTGCATACTAATAATCAGAAGTGGGATGATCATCACTAATTTTAGGGTGATTTAAAAGTGTTAAATTCTTCGTTTGCATTGTATATAACATAACTTTATTCTTTGTAGATGATTTCAAGGAAATCTAAAAGATTATTTTGAAGTGATATATCTTAATTATTCAAAGTTACTGAGAATTTTACTTACAAATGTAATTGTAATTTTGTTCCTTTTCTTTTTCGACTTGTGTAATGAAAACGTTTAAATTACAATTCCAATAACATAACCTCTTGAATAACTGTGGTTATTATTCCGTCTCTGGTATAATATACTAATGGCCATAAAATTAGGAGCATTAGAAATACGCAACTATATTTAAAATATGCTCAGTGGTAAAAATAAAGAAGTAAATAGAATATATTGTAAATTAATGATTTTAATCTGCAATATTGTCGATAGAAATTTATCCTAAAAAATACTTTTTTAAAAAGTAGCAAATCACATTTGTCATCTGCTATTAAATGTTTTCAATCTCTGTATTCTACCGATGGCGCTAATATAGTCATGCGGCAATAGGATTTTGGTAATGGCAACGTCGCTACAGTTTGACGTCACAAATTGTAATGACGCAGGTCTATTTAGAAATTGCAAAGACTATATATGAATTTATCCTCAATTCCTCCTTATAGGGATTTCAATGCTTGGTACAAAAATGACCAGGATGAACCTTAGAATTGGTTCATAAGAAATACATGGGAAAATGGGTGGTTTTGTTTTAGAAGTAACCTAGTTAATCTACTAAAATTATAAATAAAACTTTTAGGAAAACTATTGATTTAAATTTGACAATTTTAGAACCGTTGCTTGTACAACTTGATTATTTTGATTAATAATTGAGCGATGGCTATCTATCTAAATTATAATTATATACAACCGGAACATATCAAAACAGACAGGTAATGCGATTTTAACTGTAAATACTAAAACTAACATAAATTGCTTTGGAACGCAACAATTTATATTTCTGGTGCTATTAAAACCATAAATATCACAAACAAGTTTTTCTAAAATTTTCAAAAATTTTATCCGATTGACCGGTTATGAGAGCAGCTCCGAGATTAGTTAATGCCGTTTATTAATTTTTATCTATCAATATCTATCTTGAAAGGCCTAATTTTCTTTTTTTTGGTATAATGACAGATTGTAATCACACAATATTGTACTTCCGGGTGGAGCATTAGGAAAACACATGTAGGGATTGTAATCACCTTTCGTTGATGCGTATTATCCAGGCAAACTTGCTCACAAAGTATGCTCCAGTTTTGTGTATAATTTAATTATATTTATATATCTCTTTGCATTTCCGGTATCAAAATTCATAAAAATATTGAGGGTATCACTTTGAAGATGGTTCATGTTTCCTAGCATGATTATTAACACGCCTGTGTCGCAAGCTTTGGCGAGAACATTTGTCGTTAATTCTACATAAAGCTTACACACATGGTGCGCTATTTTTGTATCCGCCTCTTCATGATTGGCGCAAGATATATTCATTAATTGTCATTTCTATTGCATCATTTTGTACAGTATATGAATAACAGAAATCATAATTTAAGTTTATTAATGTATTACCCATAAATGATTCATTTCGTTCGTAGCCCAATGCTCGATTAAAAATTTAACAATATTCAATTCTTTAATGAAATCTGTCGGCCTAGTTTGGCTGGAACGAGTAATATTAAAGTCAGTAGTAGTTAGTTCATTTCTGCGCGCACGTTCATAATGCCTTATGGACGGTGTAAAAAAATTTATCAAAATAATATCTACACGTGAAGCTCTAGTTGCTGTCAAGGTGCTCATAATTTTTTTTAAATACTACCAAATGTAACAGAAATATGCTTTGTATGTAATAAAAAAAAATCCCTCGAATATGACAACATCAAAGTTTTTAGGTACATTGTCGCTGGGATGTTGTTTTTCGAAAAAATTTACCTGCCGCAGAATTCTGGTTCTGATATACGAGTATACTTCTATCTGAACGGCACATTGACATCGGTATAGGAGTTTATAGGATAACATAAAATTTTTTTAAGGTCAATCGCGTAGTCCATAGATAAACCGCATTGGACCAAACAAATCACGTTCCATCTGTATTTCTTGAATCTTATTACCAGTTTTAACAGTTTTTTCTTAACTATTTCAGTAGAAAAAATCATAAATTTAACTTCTGCGATAGACTTTTCAAACCTATCAGCACATTCATAATATTCTAAAACAAATTGTTTCCGCAATTTAGCACCTATTTCTTCAATATTTATAAAAAAAAATTGTGCTGCTACGCTCTCCCGCATTTCAGTTTACCCATAGCGCTGTTCACTCGCACTCATTCTTGACGTTCTCGATCACCTGACAGGTAGAATGTCTCACCAAGACGACCTGTCTTTTTAAAAATACCTTTGTTTTGTTTCCCATATTATGCTGTATAAATTTCAACGCGAGATAGATTTTGAGTCCTTGGGAGCTTTTTTTAAAAGTTTATTTCCAAAAATACAACTATCAAATTTAATTTATATTGTTTATTAAAAAATTACTTGTTTTATGTACAGTGTGTCCCAAATTGGATGTATTAAATGGGTAACTTAGTTGTTATTAAAGATACAATAAAACTGTGTGCGCAGTCATGTGCCAACTTTTTGAGATCAATTCAATGGTGAAATCACAAATGAGCGATCTTCTTTTGTTTTCGAGTTATAGCCAAAATTGATATTTTTACAATTCTATTAATTCGTATAACTCGTTTGGTTGCAAAAATATCCAAAAATACTGTAATAGTTTTTTATACGGTTTTTTACGTAGAATACTGTGGCGTACGCAAATATTTAATATTTATAATACTTTTGAGGTTATAATATAAACTTGCATTTTTAAATGGAAACCACAATTGGTTGTCACTTTATTTAAAAGCTCTTTTTGACAGCTTTTCAAAAATATATAGTTTAATATAATTATCTTTTCAAATGGCCGAATTATTCCATGTTTTTGGTATAATAAAATAATTTATTATATTGGTAATAAATAGTTGGCCGCGAAACAAAAGGTAAACAAAAAATGTCAATTGTTTGTATAACAAAGGTCAACGAGCTTCAATCATATCTATTGCACATGCAATAAATTGTATTGTTAGTTTGTAAGTGAAGCATCAGTCTGTTACTAAATGGCAAAATTTGAAAATTACGAAAAATACGATATGCTAGTTGCATTTATTGAGTCTGCGAGAATTACTCTATGAGTAAAAACTTTATATTTTAACAGGTAATTGTGTAACTAATAGCAAATAATATTACTATGTCGTTTGTAAATAATACAGATACCCTGAAAGACAACAACCTAATATTAACATGTTTAAAAGGATAGATAGTAATTTACAACAGTTTGGCTGCTTTGAAAAACCTAGAACGAAACAGTATGCAGTTTTTAATTAAGAGCAAACTACTGTTTCAACCATAGCATGTGTGAAACAAACCCAAGAACATCATGTAGGAAAATTGAAAGGAAATGGGTGTTTCAAATCAGCAGCTTCAAGAATATTGAAGCGTAATAAATATCGACCCTATAAAATAAAATTATACATAGTTTGTTTCCGACGATTTTCAAAAAGAAGGCGATTTTGTAAATGGTATCCCCGTAAATGTTCTGCTACTAACAATTTTGGAAATAACATTATATGGTCTGATGAAGCACTTGCTGGTCGAATGAAAATACCTATCAAACATACGAGGCGTCAACAAAGCCGTTATGGTTTGAATATTTGTTGCTACATTGTTGGTGGCAAATTTCAATACCATATTTTTGAAAACAATCATTCAGCTTGTCGCTATATTGAAATTTTGTATACCAACTTGCACGAATTACTGGAGGACATGCCTCTCGAAAAAAAGACAAAAAGTGTGGTTCCAACAAGATGGTGCACCCCCGCAGAACGCTATAATTACTCGTGATTATTTAAATAGAGAATATCTCAATAAATGGATGGGTACGTTTGGACCTGTTCAGTGGCCGCCTAGATCTCATGACTTGTCGATATTGCACTATTTCTTGTGGAATTTTTTGAAAGAGGACATCTATAAAACCCAGAACCATAGTATTGAAGAGTTGCGGAATTCAATTGAAGCAGCGTTTCGTAAAGTTAAGGCGGTTTATTTATTAAATTCTATTAAGTCTTTAATAAAACGATGCAAACTTTGTTTAAGAGAGAATGGAGGCCAGTTTGAACAATATCTCTGAATTATCAGTAAATAAAGCTATTGTAGTATTCCCATCTGTGTTCTAGTGTTTTATATATATTATGTGTGAGGGTGTGTGTAGGTGAGGGTGTGTGGTTGTGTGCGCATGCGTGCGTGCATGCGTGGGCGAGTGCTTGTGTGTGTGTGTTTGTGAGGGTATGAGGTGTGTGAGTATGTGTGTATTTGTGTATCCATATATGGATTATAGACTGTTTAAATGTGGATAGAAAAGTATAATTTTCAATTTAAGATGTAGTTATATTAATTTTTGTAATATATGTAGTTATGATATTGTATTCTTCTAGCTTGCAAACTTTGTTGTTTAGAAATGTGGTGTGGTACAATAATAAACTCTTGTTTTGTGTTTACCTTTTGTTTCGCGGCCAACTATAAATTACCAATACAATAAATTATTTTATTATACCAAAAACATGTAATAAATTGGCCATTTGAAAAAATAATTATACTAAACTATATATTTTTGAAAAGCTGTCAAAAAGAGCTTTTAAATAAAGTGACAACCGATTGTGGTTTCCATTTAAAAAAATGCCAGTTTATATTATAACCTCAAAAGTATTATAAATATTAAATATTTGCGTACGCCACTGTATTCTACGTAAAAAACCGTATAAAAAACTATTACAGTATTTTTGGATATTTTTGCAACCAAACGAGTTATACGAATTAATAGAATTGTAAAAAATATCAATTTTTGGCTATAACTCGAAAACAAAAGAAGATCGCTCATTTGTGATTTCACCATTGATTTGATCTCAAAAAGTTGGCACATGACTGCGCACACAGTTTTATTGTATCTTTAATAACAACTAAGTTACCCATTTAATACATCCAATTTGGGACACACTGTACAATGGACTTGAACACGTATATTCTTTAAACGCAAAGTGAATGCAAATGAAAATATTACAAATTAATACTTAAATTAATTAATAATTAGTAATAAGAATAAGTAGCTTGAACACCTAACAATGTTCTATGACTTAGCGACTAGTTGTGCTTTTTTCATTTAACATGAGGCCTCTGGTCTCACATCGTTCTGTGGGAAAATGCAATATTGCTTTTCTATTTCTTGTTAATCATACAATGTCTTTATTTCTAGGTATTTATAAATAAGTCAGTTTGGTAGCAGTTCATATTTCCTTAGCTAATTGTATCAACTTGCGTCTGTGTTACAAAGTAATCGTCTCTTATTCTACACCTAGTATGAACTCGGTTGACATTTATTATATTACATTCCTTTACACACAGTGTCATGCAATATCTAAGAAAATTTTAAATACAAATTTAATATAGGGTGTTAAATTTGGATATTAAGTTTATAAGGATCGCATAAGCTTTGCGTCCTTCATTCTTGTTATATTTAGTAAAAGAATAATCTGGTTTTCTATGTATGTCAAAAGTATGACTTTTTGTTAAAAACGATTTATCTTACAAAATAAAAATGCTCTCTTATGCTGAATTCACTTCCTTTTATGTATATTTTGGTCTTCATCGAGTCAAATAAACATACAACTACCTTGGAAATACAATATTCAATCCATCAAGCAGAGCAATCGAATAATTTATAGGTACTCAAGAAAGAATATTCCAGAACAAAGAACGTGGCATAACCTGTCAAACGAATCAAGAAAGGCAACTAACCACCACTGAAGACCGCTGACCACTGTCTCACTGTAGCATACCCAAAGAAATAAAGCAAACGGAAGACACACATAGACCAGACAAACTGAGCGATCAATAGAACTGTGCACAATTGAAAACATCTAAATCAGGTTTAACAGTTTATTTATCTTTTTTTTTCAGTTCATAGATTCTCTCAGTGGATGCAAACAGTTTAAAATTGCACATTTTCTTTGAAGACAGCTTTTGAGTATTTAGTAATACCTTCAATATCACTTTCAGCTTAATCTCTTGCAACAAATATTCGTATTTAAGTGTCACAGGATATCCTTGCAGGTTTAGTACGTAAACGTTCAAGTTTAAAGGTTAAGTTAACCTTCTTTAAAAAATTTTTACAGCCACTAATTGTCGCTGCTACTCAAAGCCCGTCTAACGTAGCCAAAACAACGCTCAATGAAACTGATATTTTGCTATTAGAAATTCCTCTAACGGTCTTTGAGGAATTGTTAACAAAGCATGACTCTATTCATTCAGAAATAATAGAGCTCAACACTGAAGTCAATTTCCAAGCACATTGTGACAATAGCGAGTTAGAAAACAACTATTTTCAAACGTTAACAGCAGCGAAGTCTTTACCACTACAAAATCGGTCTCTGGGTTCAAGGAACTCAATCTATTTCAAACTGAACGTCCATTTCTATGCCTCAATTATCGCCTCATGCTAATATGCTCACACAAATAGACAATCTTTAATTGAAATTGCTCAAGGTGCCTCACAAGGCAACTCTATCAGTGTCGTTCACCCTACACAACAAGTAACACCGCTACAAACACCTCTACCTAATTTTAAAGTACAATAAAGCTTGGTAAAGCTACCAACCTTGCAAATGAAGTCCTTCAATGGTGACCTAAAAACATTTTTAAGTTTTTTCTAACGTTTCATCAAATCGCTCGTAAATTGTAATGACGCATTTGACGATGTTATACGTTTTCTTTTTTAGAATCAGTTTTAGGGCCGGAACCATCTAAGGTAATAGAATCGCTGGACAGGTTTCTTTGAATTATTGTGTGGCAATAACTGCTAGAAAAACGTTACAAAAATACAAGATTCCTCATCTATTCTCATATAAAATACATTGTAGAATTTCCCAAAATTACAAAGGAATCCACCATATTAATTAGGCAACTCGCAAACTCTATACAAGGTCACTTAAAAGCCCTAGAATCCCTGGGCGAATCAATGGATTCAATTACTAGTTTTATACAATATCGAATAACTGATAAATTAGATTATAATACAAAAAAGGGAATGGGAGATTGAGATTGTCAAACTATGTACCTGCAATTAATTTATGGTAGACTTGTCAGGTTTATTTTCGTATTTGTAAATTTTCCACATATTTAGTTTAGAAACACTTGAACATACGAGTTCGCTACACTTTTATTATTTCAAATTAGCTCAGTTAATTAACCAACGTTGCTCGTCCCTTATTTAATTTATAATTCACGATTTTTAATTAAACCACGCGTTCTATGTATGACAAACGAGGAGAACGCTCTATATAGAAACTTTAAGAACGCTACATTGCAAAAACAAACACACAGAATTATTGCTACAACAGAGCAAGAGAACCAACAACAATTTTCAATAGCATAATTTAAACTAACAGCATTCAGGAATTCTTATCAACCACATGCCTAGATAAGAAACCGAAAGTGTAATAGAAATAAGTGGACTTGTGAGTTAAATAAAAGATAAACAGCGTTGGATGCCAATTTGGGCTAACTAATTTATATATATATATATATATATATATATATTATATATATATATATATATATATTTATATATATATATATATATATATATATATATATTTTTGATAAACTGTTAAAATTATTTGTGATGTGTGAGTGAACTTTGATGGTTATTCTTGGTTATTGAACGTATTGAAAAAGATACGTATAACTGACTATTATTATGGTATTTTGAATATAAAACAAAAGGTGTACGTAAAGCTTCTTAAATTTTTTGATGAATTTAAATTTAATTGTTAAGAGTACATGGGTTTTTTTTGTAGTAATAGTATGCAAAAAGGAAAGCATACATTAATAAACTGGGTTATCATGAGCTCACCATACACCAGTGTGCAGGAATAAATAAAGATAAGGTATTATTTGGGGCCCATTTATTCCCGTTGCATTAAATGTGTTTCAAATTACAATTTTAAATACAAGGACTTTACAAAGATAGTATTTATTGAGGTGTAACTAGAGCACTGAACTGTACATAACTATGAATTATTGTTTGTAAATAGCAGTAAATAAATATTGTATGATTGTTGTATTATTTTGTGATTTTATTGAATGGTGTGTGAATGGTTAAGAGAATGATAGTAAATTTAGATATCCGAGAGGAGGCACAGCTGAGCTAGCCAGGGAAGTTGCTGAAGAAACTAATTTGATGAAGCAGAATCCGGGTAAGAAATTTTTGTAAATTGTATAATTTTGAAAATAAATTTGTTTTTGACACTAGCAATTTTAAAAAGTACCTTTAAAGTCGAAGTACCACGGCAATATATATATATATATATATATATATATAATATATATAATATAATGGATGATTGCTGAATAAAAAATGTGAATTATTACTTTGTGCCTGTTGTCCTCTTTTGCTTGCTTAACGACAAATATACTGTGGATTTTATGAAAATAAAATTAAACAAAGAAATCGCAAGAAACATTTATAAATAATCATCTATGCATTCAAAAACATCTTTTTTTTACACACATTACATAAGATATCTACTTACACACAGATATAAATAACGCTTATAAATGCAATTTACAGCTTAAGCTTAGAAAGAAACAGTATTTTATTACTACTTACGCATTAATACAATATTTACCTAATCCTTGTTAATAATTATATATATATATATATATATATATATATATATATATATATATATATATATATTTTATATATATATATATATTGCTGTGATATACTCCTTTGAATGCGGGAACTGGGTCCTTTCAACAAAAATTCTAGTCCCACCGATTGGGCGTCATAAACTGCTGTGATCCTGGTTTCGCTTCAGCTGCTCACCTAATTTTATAAACCTCCTCATTCATAAAATTGAACAACACATTCCTACCACAAACATCAACGTCAACTCTATTTACATCAATATTCACAATACATTAAAATTTCAAGATTAAAATTCAGCATAAATTTCAGTTTTAAAAGAATTTCAAGATTAATTTTATTATCATTTTAACGTGCATCCAGAATTAAAGTCCTTGTAGGATGCCTACTAATTAATATAACAATATATGCAGAGTAAAAGGAGCATCTACCACCCCTTTACGTTAATTAACCAGGTTCGTCTAATTGAGCTCAAAGACATACCTAAAATTTCATCATAATCCAGAACATCAATACTAAATACCCTTTCTACTTAAACAAGCAAATTTCATCTTAACATTAAAATTTTATGGTTAGTACAATTTCACTAATGTCCATTTAAAGTAAATCAATTATCAAGTAATTCAACACACACAAAATGTCAAACAAAATAGTATAATAAAGTTATTCAACACACACCAAAATGTCAAACAAAATAGTATAATTTACCTGAAGGTTACTGTCCTCGTAGCTTCAAAGTACATCGTCCCTTTAGTTAATCACACCATTCCAACAGGATTATATTTACGGCTTCTAATTCTCAACGCTTTTAAAATTTTCTCCATCACCATTTATTTAAAGTTGTTTCAGGGCTTTTCCGGAACTCATCTGTGTATATCTGACCCTTGTTTCGCGGATCCAGACACGTATTTGAACCATTTAATTATTAACACCCCGAAAATAGCAAAGAAATTCATGCGTCTTTCACCAATATACGCCAAAACTGCCTACTTTTGTGTATACATTTGTCGTTGTAAATTTTGCTAATTGGTACAGTGATACTAAATTTTATTACCTTGTATCTAAGTGCACTGAAGTACATTCATGTTAGCACGTAAATAACAAACTATTTTGAATCACTAAAATATACGAGCAAACTTTAAATTATTTTATTAAACTAAAATGCACTGTTTAACATCTTTAATCAAGTCGCGGATGTAAGAGCTTTTAACGCATCGAATAGTCAAAAGTCTAAGAGACCGAAATTCATATTACCACCGGTATATATAGAGATTAGCCGGCACGTCGCTTTGTTCCCCAAAACTGGTAATTCTAAGAATTTCTCATGCTATGTTCCCATTCCGTCGCTCGCGCGTCGGTTTTTACGAATTTTTCACTCGCCCCAGTTAAAATCTCAGAAATTCTCACACGGCACGCAAACATGTCCGAGAAAAGCTAATTAATTTTGTACAGAAATCGTTGTTTCTACCTCTGATATTTGCATCCTATTTTCAACCAATTGTGACCCTCGTGACGTTGCTTAAATTACGCCTTTTACTATATGTGTCTTTGTTTGACGCATTTTCTCTTTCCTTTTTCTAACCTGTTCGCATTGGTGCAAATTGATATTCTTTATTATCGATTATATTTTAGTCCATGTGGACTATCTGGGTTAAATAACCCCGTATCGCACCTTCTCGTGAATATTAAGCCACGGTTTCTTCAAGATTCTTTGAAACCATTTGTTATCTACACAATTTTCGCCGTACGTGATATTTAAACTACGCAGGTGTTCAAAATAATATTAATTCTCAGAGCTTTATTTTCTGGTATTATAATCTTGGATTTTCACAGACTTTTATGCTTATTATTAATAATGGTTTAATTAACTCCAATTAAAATTGACTTCTATCGTTTCATTTTTAGCGAATACAAGTTAAATATTAATTATTATGTGTACACTTTGTTTTACTACCGGTTACTTAAAATAGGGTTAATTAATATAAATTTTGCACGTAATTTCCATTTGTTTAGGAATAATTACATTACACGCAGAGCTTTTTAATACTGCTTCTTTTGATATAAAGCGTCTTGTACATGATTTAAATCTCTTATGTTTAATGAAACTAATAACCTTTTATGCTTCACGGTTTTAATAAAGCGTACCTCTTCCCAAAGCTTCTACACGGTGATTAAAATTATTTGATGTGATTATTTAATTTTCTACCCTGGTCTAAATATGAGTAATATATATTGCCGTGGTACTTCGACTTTAAAGGTACTTTTTAAAATTGCCAGTGTCAAAAACAAATTTATTTTCAAAATTATACAATTTACAAAAATTTCTTACCCGGATTCTGCTTCATCAAATTAGTTTCTTCAGCAACTTCCTGGCTAGCTCAGCTGTGCCTCCTCTCGGATATCTAAATTTACTATCATTCTCTTAACCATTCACATACCATTCAATAAAATCACAAAATAATACAACAATCATACAATATTTATTTACTGCTATTTACAAACAATAATTCATAGTTATGTACAGTTCAGTGCTCTAGTTACACCTCAAGAAATACTATCTTTGTAAAGTCCTTGTATTTAAAATTGTAATTTGAAACACAGTTAATGCAACGGGAATAAATGGGCCTCAAATAATACCTTATCTTTATTTATTCCTGCACACTGGTGTATGGTGAGCTCATGATAACCCAGTTTATTGATGTACGCTTTCCTTTTTGCATACTATTACTACAAAAAAAAACCCATGTACTCGTAACAATTAAATTTAAATTCATCAAAAAATTTAAGAAGCTTTACGTACACCTTTTGTTTTTTATTCAAAATACCATAATAATAGTCAGTTAAACGTATCTTTTTCAATACGTTCAACAACCAAGAATAACCATCAAAGTTCACTCACACATCACAAATAATTTTAACAGTTTATCAAAAAAAACCAGCAAATTCAAATGCGTTACCTGGAAAAACTTCAAAATTCCATCTCCGTTGAAGATTCTTTGTATATCTGAACCCCTCGGCTCCGTGATTATGCGCGCTGCTTCATCAGATATTTATAGATGAAAACCCAATCTAAGCTGAGCTTCGTGCTATCTATTCAATATCAATTCCAACATCCAAATCCATTTATATTACACTTGTTTACTACTGTATTATTAATTTACGAGCTTTTTAAAGAATTCGTGGACCTCAGTTAAATTTTACATTACTCGCCACTACTCGCGTTACTAACTTTAAAGGCCACAAATAATCTAATATTATTTTACTGAATTTTACAAATTTTTAATACTCACAAACTTCGTCAATTGATTATTATACGTCGTTAAGCGATGCCAACTTAAAGAGAGCCCTATTAATTTTCTTCCCGTATTTATACAATAAAACCAGGCCCCTCTTGACCATACTTTACTTGAAGTTCTTAGTCGAAAATAATATTTCCGCAAATTTTGTATAACCGTCTTAAACTTCCAGAAATATTGCCTCGTCAACACGCTATATCATCCAAACTATCGTATTCACCTGTCGCGTGTTCATCCGTTGTAAAACTAACTATTTCGACCAATGACACAGTCCTGCGTCGTTACAAAACTCCGCCCGTAATATTGTTATCTTCGTCTTATGCATATTGGATGTCACATTCCCACCTTACTTGAGTGGTAGAAAATCAATATTGCTGACCGCGTCCACGTGGATTGAGTACGTGCTTTATGAAATCGAGTGTTCTTATACCGATCTTTATCTGTAGCATATTATTGATTTTGCATCCCTTTCGCTCTTTAAGAAACTTTTGTTAGCTTTTATGCGAAACAAAGGGCGGTTGAAAAATATTCTATGAAACCCGCTTTATTATGTTCACAAATAAGCGGAAGATGATCTTTCCAACATGCAGGTGTGCCTAATTAATGATCGTTTAAAATAACAATTCTCGGAGCTTCTTTTCACGGTATTCTATACAACAGATGTCTGTTTGTTCGTTACGAAAGTTTTTTGCCTTGGGAATATTGATTTTACATGCTATGATGCGTTTTCTGACGTTATTACCCCTTGAATTAAACTAAATTAAATTAATTATGCATTTCTATTGGCTTATAAAACTGATTTTCTTCATGAACTTATTACTTTTAATCCCTAATTATAACGATACCTCGATGCTTAATAATTTAAATTAAATAAATGAAATAAATATAAATGGTTCCTTTCTCTACACAGGGTGTTTGAAATTGCATTGTTTAAATCCACTACATAATCCCCCTATTTTAATTCTAGGAAAACTACCCAATGTTTTCTGAATTTAAATATCTACTCTCTAATCTAATCTTACATGCTATTTCTATACACCTATCTACTCACCTAACTCTACATATACCTATTCATCCAATCTATCACTACTTATCTACCTATTTCTACACCTATCTCTACTTATTTCTATTTATCTACATCTATCTTTATTTCTAATTACCAATTCACACCTATCGCTACCTCTTACCTAATTATTTTTATCTATTACTAATTCTTCACCATCTTATTTCTGTCTATTTTCTCTTTTTATTTTCACCTTTCGTCCTTTATTGACTCTTTAAGTACCTCTTTTGTACTTTTCTCTCTATGTTAACTTTTCATACTTTTTAACCCTACCTACTATCACTATCTATATCGTATCCTAACTATACACACTTAATTCTATATCTACATCTAACTATCTCCCATATTTATCCTATACCTAATTTTATTTTTCTATAAACACCTACTTCCACTTTTCTATATACACCTATTTCTATCTCTAACTATTCTACTTCTCCACTACCATTCACCTATCTCTATATTTTTGTCCATTAAGCCTCATTTTTCTTATTTAAATCTGACTTTTCTTAACCCTCCAAGTTTTTCTTCTAAAAATCCTAATACTCTTCATCCCTATTTCTCCTCCTTTTATTTCTATACTTATTACCCCTATTACTTCACATAAAATAAAATTATCCTTATTCTCCTGACTCTTAAATATTTCTTCTTCAGTCCCTATATTAATCTGTTTCTCATTTATGATAATTTCCTTTTCTGCAGACAAACCAAACGATACTACCTCAATATCTTCATCGTTCCTCTCTATACAAAACTTTTCATCTTCTCTAGACCCTTCATGTACAATATTCATCTCATAAAAATCTTTTAAATTCAAATTACCAAAGTTATCTTTGCCCCTTAACTCACTTATGCTTACTTTTACCTCTTGTGTGTAATCTAATGCTGCTTTCGCCTCTACTCTTATTAAATCTGACTCGTTATACTCTAACAATGTTGCACTCGACTTTACCTCTACTTGTTCAGCCTCTTCGTTGACTAATTGTACCTCTTCTAACTTTTCCTCATTATATTCACCTGAGTCGATCTCTTTCACCTCTTCCTCATCTTCTTCTATACTACTAATACATAACCCCATGTCATCCTCTGTGACATCATAACTTGCCTCCCAGAGCAATATCCTATCCCCAATCCTAACTACTTTTTTTTCCATATCTATTACAACTTCTAACTACATCATACAATCGACTCTATCGACTCCTAATATCCCTTTAAACTTTAACCCAGGTACAATTATAAATTCTTGTTCACAGCTAACTGAACCTAACTCTACTTTTAAAATAACCACGCTATTCACAACAGCAAATCGCTTTTTATTCGGCGCGACCAGGTGACTTCTTTTTATTGGCATTATCCTGTCACACAATTTATCTTTAATTTCATTGACGAATTCTTCCGATACTAAACTCGCCTCGACTCCTGAATTTAATAATGCTCCTAAATTTTTCTCAAAAATTTTAATATCAATTATGGGCAAACAAATTTTTTGTATAATTTCTGGCTCAACTTTTTCCTCTATTTTTAAAAATTCCCTAGGATGTTCGTACTTGTACACAGTGATGTCTAGTGGTTTGTCCTGCTCTAAAAATCCTGTCCAGGTCTGGTCTCCATACTTGGTCCTGGTCTTGCTACCACTTCTGAATATGTCCTTGGCGTCTCTACCCTATTTGTCCTGTCATTGTTACTATCCCTGCTTGTTGTTGATGTCCCCCTCATGTCCGGTGAACTGTTTTGTCTCGTTGGTCCCGGTTTAGTTGCAGGTCCTCTACCTACGCTGTTGCTCCTGAAAAACGTCCGGCGAGGTTCCCAATTTTGTCTCTGGTATGAAAATTATTCCCCGTCTTGGGTAGTTGTTTCGTCGTTCAAATTTCACTGCATTGACTTGTCTTTTTCTGCTTTCTCTAGGTCGTCCACTGTTAACGTCATCGTACCTTTTCAGGTACTCCAAAAACATCTCCCTGTCCACAATATTCTGCAACGCTACATGTTGCCTCACCTCAACCTCAAAGTGTCGTGATAAGTATTTAATTATCTGTCTGTCCGTCAGTGGTGGATTAAGCTGCTTAGCTATGCTATACTTTCGTGTAGCATATTGCTCCTACTTCCTGAAAATTCCCCTTTAAATTTACCTGTGATCAGATCGTCTCGTACATGGTTCTGTCTGTGGTCACTCTAGTAATGTTTCAAAAACCTGTCTTCAAAGTCAGTGTAAGTGTCAATTTCTTGTCCAATTAAATTGTACCATGCTTCAGCATGGTCTTTTAGTAAAGCTTTCACAACATTAAGTTTCGCCTGTTCGTCATATAAATTATATTTCAAACCTCTAATGTTATTAATGAATATCTGAGGGTTTACTCTACTATCCCCATAAAATTTCATTTGTTGCTCCAACGACATATTACCTGTTACAAATCTTGGACCATCTCCCATCAAAGTTGTTACATTTTGTTTAATCCCGGTCACTTCTCTCTCTACCCGACCTAACTGATCCTTACATGAGTCCGTTACCTCAGTCATTTTAGCATTAATCTCATCCTCACAAAAAATCCTTACTTCTGTCCTTAATTGTCCCATTTCCTGATTTAAACCTCTAATATCACGCTCATTTTTATCAACCCGATTTTCAACTTCCCCATTTTCACCGTCAAACTATTTTTAAAATCTGAAAATTCTCTCGTCGAATTGTCAATTTTCTGACTAATTTGCTCAAATTTCTTACTCGACTCTGCACTCATTTGTTCAAATTTTCTATTCGAGTCCTCTTTAACCCCGCTTAATGTCTCATTCATCTGCTAAAATTTCTTATTAGATTCTTCATTCATCCTTTTTAGCATTCTCAAGATTAATTCATTTTCAGCTTCTCCTGATTCCGTCGTCGACTGATCCCTACTACCTCCAGCTTCCTCCATTTTTCCTGATTTATCAAACAAGGCACTATCGTCACTTCCAATTTCCACTTCTTGGCTTCTTAACCACTCCTTTCTCTGCATACGTTCAAATCACTCCCACACACACTCAAAATTTATTTTTAAATTTATTCACACCAGACTCTCTCACTCAGATCGCCAGTTTCCTGGAATAAAATTGCTAAAATTCTATTTGGAGCTCGAGCCTCACGTTCGGGTCGCCATAATTGCCGTGTAACACAGTCCTGCGTCGTTACAAAACTCCGCCCGTAATATTGTTATCTTCGTCTTATGCATATTGGATGTCGCATTCCCATCTTACTTGAGTGGTAGAAAATCGATATTGCTGACCGCGTCCACGTGGATTGAGTGCGTGCTTTATAAAATCGAATGTTCTTATACCGATCTTTATCTGTAGCATATTATTGATTTTGCATCCCTTTCGCTCTTTAAGAAACTTTTGTTAGCTTTTATGCGAAACAAACGGCGGTTGAACAATATTCTATGAAACCCGCTTTATTATGTTTACAAATAAGCGGAAGATGACCTTTCCAACATGCAGGTGTGCCTAATTAATGATCGTTTAAAATAACAATTCCCGGAGCTTCTTTTCACGGCATTCTATACAACAGATGTCTGTGTGTTCGTTACGAAAGTTTTTCGCCTTGGAATTATTGATTTTACATGCTCTGATGCGTTTTCTGACGTTATTACCCCTTGAATTAAACTAAATTAAATTAATTATGCATTTCTATTGGCTTATAAAACTGATTTAAATTAAATAAATGAAATAAATATAAATGGTTCCTTTCTGTACACAGGGTGTTTGAAATTGCATTGTTTATCCCCAAATTTAACCCTTTAAATCCACTACAATATATATATATATATATATATATATATATATATATATTACTTAAATTTGGACCAGGGTAGAAAATTAATTAATTACATCAAATAATTTTAATCACCGTGTATAAGGAATTTTATTAGATAATACGCGTTATTAAAACGTGGAGCATACAAATTTATTCGTTTCATTAAAAATAAGGGATTTAAATTATTCACTGGACGCTTTCTATAAAAAGAAGCAGAGTTAAAATGCTCAACGTGTATTTAATTTAATTGTTCCAAGAAACAAATAGAAATTACGTGCAAAATTTAAATTAATTAATTCAATTTTTAAGTAACGGGTATTAAACAAAGTGTACAAATAATTAATATTTAATTAGTATTCACTAAAAATTAAAGGGTAGAAGTCAATGCCATTCATTATTATTTTAATTGGAGTTAATTGAACGATTATTAAGGTTTAATAGGCATAAAAGCTTTTAAAAAACCCAATAATATTCAAATCGTAGAAGTGTTATTTAAAGTATTACGATTAAACACCTGCGTATTTTTAAATGTCAAAATTCTAATAAATTCGAATAGATAAACATGCAGATTCTGCGTATATTGGAAACGGTCGGTTATTTAACCCAAATAAGAATACACGTGGACTGAAATAACCGATAGTAAAGAGTATCGATTTGCACCACTAGGAGCAAGTTAGAAAAAGACAGATAAAATGCGCAAGGCAGAGACACAGATAATGAAAGGCGTGATTTGAGCAACGTCACGAGGAAATGATTGGTTGTAATAAGATGCAGATATGAGAGGTGTAAACGTAACGATTTCTATACAAAATTAATTAGTATTCTCGGACGTGTTTGCGAGTCGTGTGAAAATTTCTGAGATTTTCAACTGGCGCGTGTGCAAATTTAATAAAATCGCTGTGCCCGACTGTCGAAAGGGAACATAGTATGCGAAATTCTGGAAATTGTCCGTTTGCGGGACAAAACCGACGTACGGGCGGGCTCTTATATAAACCGGTGATAATATGAGTTTCGCTCTCTTAGATTTTCGATTTAATTCAATACTTTAAACAGTTTGCTCTTATATTTTGGTGATTATTGAATAGTTTAAAACAGTTTGCTCTTTACGTGCTACGATACAAGTTGTTATGCATTAGTCCACTTAGAAAAGAAGATACAAGGTAATAAAGTCTAGTTATATTTGCGAGTATTACTGTACCAATTATCGAAATTAGTAACGATAAATGAATAAACAAAAGTAGGTAGTTTTGGGTATAGCGTGAAAGAAGTATGAATTTCAGTGCTATTTTTCGAGGGTGTTAATAATCAAATGTTATTCGTAATCGTGATTGGATCCACAAACAAGATTTAGATATACATAGCTGTGTTCCTGAGAAGCCCTGAAACGTTTTAAACGAATGGTGTTGTAGATGAATTTTAAAAGGCGTTAAGAATCTGAAACCGTAAACATAAACCAGCTGGAATGGTGGAATTAGCAAGTCCGATGTACATTGAAGCCACGAGTGCATTAACCTTCAGGTAACTTATGCTTTGTTGTTCGATTGTTGATGTTTTGGTGTGTGTTGAATAACTTTATAATTCGTTTGCCAAAAATGGACAGTAGTGAATTTGTATAAACAACAAAATTTTAAGTTTAAGGTGAAATTTTCTTGCTTAAGTAGAAAGGAGTATTTAGCAGTTTATGTTCTTGATTATGATGAAAATTTGGGTCTGTCTTTGAGCTCAATTAGACTAACCTGTTTAATTAACGTAAAGGGGTGGGAGATGCTCCCTTGTATTCAGACTTAGGTCTGCACATATTGTTAAATTAATTAGTAGGCATCCTACAAGGACTTTAATTCTGGATGCAAATTAAAATGATAACAAATTTAATCTTGAAATTTTATGATACGGAAATTTATGCTGAATTTTAATTTTGAAATTTTAATGTATTGTGAATATTGATGTAAATAGAGTTAACGTTGATGTTTGTGGTAGGAATTTTTTTGTTTTTTTTATGAATGAGGATGAAAGTTTTAACTAGATGAGCAGCCGAGGCGGAAAGAGTAAAAAGGCGACTATCAGAAGAGATTCAACAGGGCGAGAATCACAGCAAATCTTGGTGCCCAGTTTGAGAGGTTTGAATATTTTTTTACTCTGGTAAGGCTTTTGTAGGTTTCACAGCAAACATGACTGCCCAACGCTGGGGCTCGATTCGAAAACCGTAGTTCCCGAGGAATGGTGAGGTTACACAGCAATATATATATATATATATATATATATATATAATGTTTTGTGTTTAATTTATGAGCGACTTTATCCCAAGAACCAAAAACAAAATCTTTTCTATATATATATATATATATATATATATATATATATATATATATATATATTACGGCGTATTTATTTTAACAACTCAATCGACCTTTTATTTCATAGTACCTTATTCGGAACTTGTATATTCGAAACCTTCCAGATCCTCTGATATCGTGATACAATCACTTCTGCTATTGTCACATATGGGTTTTAAATACACCCTACTAGCTGTCAAGCAATCGATTAGTGTTTTAATGGGTTTGTCTTTCAATTCTTGATTGTCTGCATCATTACTATAATACTTTTAGCATTCGAACTCCTGTTGGTTACATGCTTTCAATTTAAATACATCTAGTGATACGCGACAGTTATATTCAACGGCATAATGAATTTTGCACAACCAGTAAAAGATAACTACAAATAGAATATTTCTTTTATTGTCATTACAGCAATTAACATACGAACCATACCTGCTTAGGAAGAACAATTGTCCAGCCACACTTGGTAAATCATATAAATCTACAATAAGACAAGTAAACGCAAGAGAAATAACGTTATTTGCTGCAAAAACAATCACTACACACCAAGAGTACATCAACCAAAAAATTTTTTTTTCAATTCTAAGGCGTCATGCAAGAACACTTTGTACATGAGTTACGAAGAATTAATCTAAATCTAGATCCCGTCCTTTGAAATGAGGTGGAGAACGAAACAATCAAAAATTTTTTAATCGTTTTAAAAATCCTAGCAATAACACAAATCCACTTAAAAGTAAGTCATATTTTTTTACTAGTCATTATTCATCATCATTTTGTTATCGACCTTACTTAAGGTCGGTTAGACGCAGCTCTAACTTCTTTTCTATTCTGTGCTAATCTAAAAAGCTCTACATACCCTTCACAACCTAAATTTCTAATAATTTGACTAATATAGTTTGGTCTAGGTCTTCCTATATCCTTCTATCTTTTTTCTATCTAGCTGGCTCTACGTAGATATTAGCAACCTGATGGTTGTTAAAGAACTCTAACATGTCATTATTATAGAATTATAATTACTTTTGCATTATCAATATTAATTTATAAAAGATTTATTAAAAATAGTTATAATCAACGCTTGGGAATCAGAACATAACCTTTATTTTCTAATCTACAGATTATACAAATAAAACTCACTTTTACGACAAATAGTTCAATCATCGACCCTCTATTCTATTATTTACGCTAATTAATGGTAAATATTAGTTTTAATTGTGTTCAAAAACTAGAAATTGATTAAACTATTATATTTAATTAGGCTTATGTACTTTTTCTCACGTTAAAGCATCAAACACCAAATTAACGATACTGGTTGTGTTGAATATAAAAGTGTAGTAAAATAAAGCTTAGCGTCTTAGTAGCTAGCGGAAGCTTCAACCGTTTGATTTGGCTTTGCAATCAAAGGCTAAACTTCCCCCCAGAATTTACTGTTTCTGCTGTTTTTCAGCAAAGAAAGGTCGATAAATCGCTCAACCTCCTCTTGAATTTCTTATGCCGTCTGCGGTTTATTAGAATATACATTGCGAGAACGTAAGCCAAACCAAAGTATTAGTAGTGTTTCGCAAGTTCAAAAAGTTAGATTTATCAGACAAGGTTTTTCCCTTTAAGCATTTTAAGTACGTTGGATTACAAACGTTTGTTTAGAGAAGATTGTCGAGGTGATTTATGTGGTGTCATTCTAAAATAATTACTGCAATCTTCTTTCTCTAAAACTGTAGATATTAAACCCCCTGAGTGGTGCTTTCGATTACTTAACAACAAGTAATTTTATACATCACCAAACAGTCGATAGCTAGGACTTATTAAAATCGATCTCCTTACAAAAACTTTACGTATATGCCAACGTTGCCTGTTGCTATGTCTCCAGTTAACTAGAATACAGCTTTGATTCACTAGAGCAGGAATGAAAAACCAGCGGTTCGCGGAGACACATGCGGCACTCCACGGAGTTCTTTGTGGCCCGCCGCGAGATATATTTTGGGCCTTTGGAAGCGTCTTTTAAAAAATATTTATTTCCAAAAACACTTCTATCAAATTTATTTTAATACAGTAATTACAAAAATGGTATATTTATTCTACAACAACTTGTACGTTATGTTCATTATGTTCAGCTTTGGTTGGAGACCTTTCTTATAGTGGACCAAGAATAGAAGTTTGCTTGGTATCGCACTGGTGGAATACCATTTCCAAATAAAAGAAATGTACGGCTAAGTTTATGTCTTTATTTACGGATTAAATCACAAACATTGTAACACACGAAACAAAATGTATAAAGCATAGTAAAAGGATTGCGGATTACATAAATCTCGTGTTATAATATATTGTCAAAGTAAGCTAAGGTGTATCACACTTAAGAGCGCGTTGCTTATTTCACGGGTACCTGACGTCCTGACGACTACTGACCTAACAGGTTAAAGAAGGGATACAACCCCTTCGTTCAATACATAGCTAAAGGCGGGTTTAAATAGTAACAGGAAATATGCTTTTACATACCGCCGCCTTGAAAGTATTTAGGGGATACCTTTCAAACTGCTCCAGCAAAATTTATGATAAACTAAGATAAGCAAAAATAAAGAACAAATCCGATAGAAAACCATCTACAGAAGGCTTAATGTTCAACATTAGTGCAGGCGCTATAGGTAGTTGAGTATACAAAATGTGAGGACCGGCAACTATGGTCGGATTCTTATACCTGAAACCCCAAACAATGACAAAACACATCTTGCCACCAGCTATGATGGTCCCTTCCTGCTCCCTTTACATCCCCTCTTCGCGCCAACAGTAAGCATAGCGCGCTTAGGTATTCAGTGTGTTTCTGCATTTATCGGCGTTTAAACGTTTTGTTATTAAGTCGTGTTAGTTGTATACGCATAAAATAATTTGATTTTCGTTATTTTTGAGTGTCTGTTTAAACTGTGCTGTATTGAAAAACATTAGAAATGTCGCTGGAAGTGATTAATTTGAAAAGAAAAAGACGAAACGAACAGTTTTGTTTATTTTGTGATAAACCAAATGATTTAGTTAAAGAACCAAGGTCAAGCACGCTGCTTAATATTACAAAAGCAGCAGATAGAAGAAAAGACAACATTAGTGAAAAGTTTTCAAAACTGTATAATCCAGACTCCACAAGACAAAACTTTTCATGGCACCAAGACTGTTTAGCTACCTATTTAAGTGAAGAGAAAATACGGCGTCGAGAAATTGCGTTGTGTAAAGAAGAGGAAAATCTCGTTCGTCATCAAGGACACCTGCAGAAGTAAATAAACCGTCGAAGTGCTTAATTTGTGGAAAATTAACGAGGAACAAAGATAAGCAGCTGTATTTGTGTTCCGAAATTTCAGCAGCGGAACAAATTTTAAATACTGCGCGCAGTAAAGAAGACCATGTTTTACCCAACTTAGTACTTGTCAACGACCTGAAGATTTATTTGCTATCGAAGTGAGGTATCACAAATATTGCTACCGTGATTATTTAAGAAGGCCGAGAAATTCTACAAAACCAGTAGGCCGACCTTCAAATCAAATCCTCGAGAAATGCTTCACGATGCATTTGACAAACTCATAGATGAAATTAAAGATAAGTTTTCAACTCATTGTTTTGAAGTGCAGTTCTTAGCTCAGCGACTCACTGTACTTACAAACATAGAAGATGCTGTGATCGAGAACCGTCTAGTGAAATCACTACTTATTGATAAATTTGGTGAAAACATTTTATTTTCTTACCCAACTGATAGATCACAATCTTCATTAGTGTTTATGGGAAATATACCATTGGCGGAAATAATAGAACATGTTCGTAGCATCAATTCAAAAAACTACATCATTCAGAGTGCAAAAGCATTGCGTCAAGAACTATTAAAAACAGAACTAATACCTAGTGGCTATTTACGTGATGAAAATTTGCTCCAAAAATTCTTAGAAAATGGAACATTGCCACAAACATGGGAGATTTTTCTGCAAGCTTTGTTTAATGCAAAAAACCAAAAATTGAGCAATAACTATTATAGAAGAGCATTATCTGTGTTCTATGACATATTTTTTACGGTTACTGAGAAACAGACACCAAAACATATAGCTTTAGCTGAATCAATTCATCACTTGACTAGATCAAAACAGTTGATAAGTATATTGAATAAGTTTGGACATTGCATCAGCTATAAAGCATTACAGCAGCTTGATTTAGAAGTAATAATTTCAATTGCGTGTGAAGATGCAGAAAACAATTTGCTTATTCCTAAGAATATAGTGAAAAATTCATCGTTATTTCTTCATGGCGCTATTGACAACAATGACTTCAATGAAGAAACATTAAGCGGTAAAGACTCTACCCATGTAACAGCAATGGTAGTTTATCAAGAAAAAAATCCTATCGAGAACGAAATAAATCTCGTTAAATTGAAACCTACAGCTGAACAGTTTGAGTATGATTTGAAAACCTTACATTCTCAAGAAATTCATCACTTCCCAGCAAGTATGGAGCCCTCAATATCTAATTATGTTAATAGCAGTTGTCTATTAACTTTCACTCACAGTTACACACAATTTGATACTTTGCTCTGGGTTTTATGTAGATTGCAACATGATCAATTATTGAACAACTTTTGTCGACCATTGAAGAACTCGATACCAGGATGGACTCCATTCCAACAATTACTATCATGTGAGAATTCTCCTATATCTACAATTGGATTTAGCCCGGTAATTCCTCAGCCACCTACTTCAAAAGATGTTGTGTATACTGCCATGAGAAATTTTGTAAACTTATGTCAATCATTAAATAAAAATATAGCTGTTCTTTCATGCGACATGTCTATTTACCTGATAGCAAAAATATCCAACAGAGTAGTCAAGAATTTGAGGATTGATATTAAGAATTGGAACATTTCATCTACAAAAATTTCTTACGATGTTTGGGCCAATATATAGAAGGAAGTGGACTCGACAGCATTCTTATCGAAGCCAATGTTTATGGTGTTAATACTTTGGCATCAATTCTTAAAGGTACTCAGTACAACAGAGGCATTAGAGCACATAAACTTATGTATGAAGCATTGAGAAGCATACAGTTTACAGAATTTATTGATTACATGAATTTATCTGAAGATGAGACTTTTAATGAGCAATTACAGCAATTGAATATCTGTCTTCAAGAGATAAGAGAGGTAACAGTAGATAAGGATCGTACCAGTTTAAGTGATAAATATAACCATCATAAAACTATAATTGAAACTTTTTTTTACAATTTTTCAAAATTTTTAAATAATATGAGCACTGAAAACGAACTATTCAAATATTTAAATAATTACTGTGAAATGATAGAAATTCTTTTGAATTCAATTATGGCTGACAGAAGTAATAACTATGAATTACATTTATTAACTACTCGACAATTTTACCTTATTTCTTTTCTATGAATCACACAAATTATATTCGTGGGGTGACACTTTACTTACAAGATATGTTACAACTACCTCCAGACGTTATATATGATAAGAAGAGAGGAATGCATGCCGTCAAGCGAACTCCAGGAACATTCAATGCAGTTGGCTGTGACTTAGCACTAGAACAGTCTCAGAACCGATCTTCTGCAGTGACTGGAGGCTTAATTGGTATCACTAAAAATGAAGAAGCAATGCAAAGATGGTTGCTTCTGTATCCTTTAAAAAATAGCGTTCACTCAATGCTTTCTTCATACCTTGGAATACAATCTGACACTACAGGTGACATTAATAGTCATAATGAATGGACACAATCGAGAATTAATACGGACGAAAAGGATGTTGAAAATATCATTAAATGTTTCAAAGCCTGCAATCCATTTAATAGTAGTGGGGATTGTGTGCTTCAATATTTTCACAGGTCAACTTGCTGAAGAATCAAGTGCGCGATGCTTAATTAATGTTAAAGAAAATGGGAGACTCTATTAAATACATACGAAAATGAAAGATTGTTCAAGAAAACTAAGAAATTATCGGATCCTATACAAAAACTAAATTTTACAACTTTGAAGATATTCCTGCGAAAACAAACAAAATACTTCCAACAAAAATTGCAAGACGTAACAGACATAACAATTTTCCAAAAATCATTCTTGGTGGCTTCTCAACGTGGATTTGATACAAAGATATTAGCATCGTATGAGGTATTGGATTACTGCAAATATTTCTTTGACAATGACGGATTTTACAGGAAGTCACCAAAATCACAACTCGTCGTTGAAATTCAAAAAAACTATAACTGTGGTACAACCTCTCAGCAAGATATAATAAATTTAAATACTTTTAAAATTTATATTGTTGATGGTATGGCACTTGTTCACAAAATTCAGTTGAATAAGTTCAATACTTTTGGTGATTTTGCCGAAGCTTTCTTCAAAATAATTATGCAATTTTTTACGTTGCCTGACGTGAAGAGGATAGATGTAATTTTCGATAGATATGACGACATTTCTATAAAGTTTTTGGAGTCAAACTTACGGAGTAAAGGCCGAATTATTAAAAATATCATAATTTCAAGTCATTCAACAAAAATTCCTACTGATTGTAAAGCTTTTCTTGCAAACATTCAAAATAAATTACAACTTGTTCGATTTCTTTGCACTAATGTTCCAAAATATGCACACGTTAAAGAAGACTGCGAGATGTACATTTGTGGAGGATTCGACGATCCAACTAAATGTTTCAAGTTACAAGGGTCTTTATTTTGTGAGGTACTTGAATTACAATCAAACCACTTAGAAGCTGATTCAAGAATGTTTTGCCACATATTCCACGCAGTAAGGATTCAATCTGCTCATATTATTATAATCAGCGCTGATACAGATGTATTCGTCTTGGCAATTTATTTCTGGAAATATTTAACAAATATCGGGTGTCTCGGTCTATGGTTCGACGGTTCTCATACAAAGAAATATTTTCTAGGATGCCATTTAGCTGCTGAATCCCTGAGTGAAAGAATATGCGATATATTGCCAGCATTACATGCTATAAGTGGTTGCGACACTTCTAGCAGATTCGGCAGTAAAATGCATTGTTTGAAAGCTGCGTCTGAAGATTTTGTACAAACAGCCCTTATGTCTTTGGGAAACCTTGTCCTACATAATGAGCAATTGAAACAGTTAGAAATAGTTTGCACTTATTTTTTTAAATTATTTGCCGATGAACTCAGATATAAACTGATTTCTCAAAACATAGGTTTCGGTTTTAATTTGATGAAAGTGATATGCACATCAGATGCTTTGCATTTGCATTTATAAAGGGCTACAGTACAAACATTTATTTGAAAAAATTCTAATCAAACACAATTACACCCCATTGATTATTGCTTATATGGTTATGAAAAGCTGAATGGTGACTTACGTCCACGACAAATGACTAAGCCGTCTTTACCAGAGTCTTTAATTCAACCTTGTAAATGTATTGCAAATTGTCGCACAATGTCTTGCAGTTGCAAAAATCAGAATTATTTTGTATTTCTTTATGTAAATGTATTAATAACAATTGTCTAAATATAAATGAGTAATTGTTTGCCCACTTTAAGTATATTTTTGTTTAAATTCACTGGTTTTTATATGACTTTTTATTAATAAAAAAGATTTTATTACTTTGTTTTTTTTCAACAATCCATCCACACTTCAACCATTAGAAAAAACTATAAATTATTACCGAAATAATTATAAAAATGATTTTATAACATGTACTCAATACATTTCCTTTACAAATAAGAGTAGAGGGGGTAAACAAAAAATGGACCAAAAAATTGACCGGCAAGATCCGCATTATTAATCTTCGACCTTTTCTTAACTCAAATCCATTGGTGGAATTCGGTCCTCACATTTTGCATACTCACTTACCTCTAGCGCCCGGTCTACATTATAAGATTCAAACATTGCGAAAAATGACGCAAATAGCCTTATCATTAAACTAAGCTATGTAAATTTATAATGCTATAAAAACTTCAAAAACATCAACTTATTAGGTAGAATTCGTTTCCACTAATAAGAGAAACCTTCACAGCACTTCGTCGTAACACACCACTGGGGGTTTTAACACTAACTACTTGCACACGGCCATTGTTTCCAGTATGTACAACAGTGATACGACCTAGGGACCAGTGGAGCCGAGGAACGTTGTCTTCTTTCAGTAAGACCGTGGCTCCTAGCACTTCGGAGCACGCAGGAGCAAATTGCCATTTGGATCTTTGCTGTAATTTATGTAAATACTCTGATTTACATCTTGTCCAAAAATGTTGAAGCATGTATTGTACATTTTGGTAGCAGGATTAACGATTGACTGACTCCTTTTTGATGTTGAGGTCAAGAAACATGTTTGAAGAATGGCGTATCAAGAAATCACTTGGTGTTAGGGGTTCCAGATCGTGTGTATCGTTACTGAATAGGCACGACGGTCGAGAATTTAGGACACATTCGATTTGTACTAAGAATGTGTAAAATTCCTTATAGGTTAAAGAATTCGAGTCAGTTACAATACGCCGTAAAT